>CM038797.1:139995346-140384638 GCA_021764765.1 Vicia sativa
CTTGGTCAACAACCCTCTCTGGAATAGATTACCATTGAAATTCTGGCAGCGGATCTTGATGTCAGAGAGAATGTTATGACCACGATGTCGACACTATGCTATGATTCACGGTAAATCTGACGATAAATAACACAATAAGTTGTTCACCCGATTCGGTTCAACAAACCTACATCTGCAGGGGCTACCAAGCCAGGGAGAAAGTTCACTATTGCGGTATCAATTCGAAGACCCTACAGCCAACACACGGTTGACGACCTTCTCATAATCACTGCAATGACCCTTTACCTAAGTCCTACTTAGATATGAGGTTCCTACTCACTCCCCTCAATCACGTGATATCAACCTATTGACTAATTGAATTGTGAAGACACACTTCAATAAAATATCTTGATCTTGCTTCAAGCTAATCAAGAGACAAACACTCGTGCTTTAAAGCTTTGAGTGATAAACTACCACTACAGCCAAATCCTAGTCAATGCACTTATCAATTGATAGTTGCTTGGCTCATGAGAAGAAACTAAATTACACATTACTGTAAATTCTCTAATACACAAACCTGTGCTATCTCTTTAATACATTCAAAGGCGTAACACGGTTGTAAGGTTCTTTTCCTTTTATAGAAGCAGATCCACGAAACTTCGGTTTTGGGCTTCCATAAAGATAGCTAGGAGTTCTTAATTTATTCTAAAAACATGGTCTTTTCAACAGCAATTTAGGTTTAATTAAGTTTAACCTAGCAACCACGTGAGCATGCTTTCTAATAACGGAAAAAACAATATTTGCAGCTCGACAAACTACGAAAAATCTCGGAACAAAGATTCTGTGAGCGAATGTCACACTAGAAATCACTAACTCTACATTATGACATCGATCTATTTCTGAAATTTCAGCTGACACAGCTTCGGATTACGGTGTCTTTTAACATCCTTAGCGGGTGGGATTTATCTTCAATCTCGAATGTCATGACATCCATCATGACATCAGTAAAGCCTAGTTTTACCAAACATAATGCCAACTTAAAACACTAACAAACTCCCCTTTGGCACATTTTGGCTAAAACTACCTAACACATCGAGAACCTATGCAGAGAAGACAATAAACTAGTTCTGCTTTCCAAGCTTTAAGTAACTAGAACTTAGAAGATAAATTCTACCCATACAAAAATCCCACAATTTCCACAATTGCCCATATACAAAATTTAAAACAGCCATAAAATTTCGTGCCATACAATTCCCCAAAGATACACTTCCCCAAAGTCCCATACCATCATAACACGTAGTTCTTCTCCCTTTTAGCCATAAAGGCCAAAGGAAACAATACAAGTTCCCCAAACTTTTAATCAAACAAGACTAAAACAAGTATACCAAAGAATAATCAAGTACCAAAGATTGGTATACAGGATACACTGTCAAGACAATGTTTACAATCATCCAAAAACACAAATGGGAAAAACAAAAAAATAGAACAGAAAATGTAAAACAATTGATGTAATAACATTAGAGGCAACAGGGGCAGCAACTTCAAGTGCTTTCTTCTCCATAAGAAGCACTATGAAAGGACACATCTTCGAGCCTTCTTTGCTCAACTTGGTCAAGAACATCATCTTCCTTCATATGAGCAGCAGAGGTATCACCATCGCCTTTCTTCCTCAACCTCTGTCTCTTTTCTTTTCAAGAGTGAGATCGTGAGCTTCATGGTCTCGCTTCCTTGCCTCAAGTTCCCTATAGGTCTCCTTTAGCACGCAACATCCTCCACGAGAATTGGTTTTGACATTTGATGTCTCAGCTGTTGTCATGACAATGTCAGGAACATGCTTCCCTTGAAATAACTTGTAGTGGAAGCCAAGGGCTGGAGTTCTCTGCGCATCAATCTCTTTTCCGTAATGTCGGGTATTGATCGGTTATAATTCCACACAAGAGGGAGGGAAGGCTATTGGTCCCTTAATTGCATAGCTTTCAAAGATGCTTGAGAGTTTGATCAAAGATGTAGATCCATAGTCAAATGCGCTTGAGTACCTACGCATATATAACCGCCCAAATTCAATGGAGATAGTTGACTTGTGATTGGTCGGGACCCGCCAAGCCTCCTATCTTATGTAGGATGACAAATTTAACACTCACCGCTTGCTGAGAGTTTTCCCTTAGAGGCCACTGTCTCGACTTGATTTGCAAAGTGATGGTTTGACAAATCTTGTTGCCGCTTCCTCCACTCGGCCGAGTATTATCGATCTACCTGCAATGCTGATCACATTCGAGAAAACTACTTTCCTCCCTCTCACATACACAGTTTGGTAGTCATCGAATTCCTATCCCCACAACATTTGTGAGATTGACAATAAACTCTCACCAAAGCTTCATAACGTTTGAGAGCTTCTTCACTGCTTTCATCGGCCCCGCCTCCTTAATCGTTAACAATCTCCTTGCATTCTAAAGCACTCTTGTTCAACTCTCTTCTAGTGCAACCCTTTTAAGCAAACATACTTCCACCTTCCAAAGACTTTCGGATGATGGAATAGATGTTATCAATTGCCACTTCTGTGCACCTTGGAAAGTTTTCCAAGAGTTGGCTTCTTTCTGAAGGTATGTCGCTGACATTCTCCTCAACATCAAACTCGTAGTCATGATCGACTCCATGTTCGTGTTCCTTCCTCTTTTAACAATAGGTGTTCTCTTTTGTCTAGAGTCACTAGCAACTGTTTTTACTCTACATTTCTTTGTAGAGGTTCCAGCTTGGAATACTTTTCGCCTTATGCACATCTTGCACACCCTTTTCTTTTGGGGCTCGTGAGACATTGTTTTCCCTTTCTTCTCATCATCCTCTTTGGAATGCTAGGATTGGCAATGAGGTCATTGTCTGAGAACACTTCATTCAGGTCTATGACAAGGGTTTTATCTAAATTCTCAGAATCTTGAACAGGAGACTTTTCAAGATTATCACAAACTGTTTCTCCGAGTCTCTTCTAGGATACTATCAGAGATATAGTCAGCATCAGAAATACTCTTAGCTGAAGATTCCTCAAGAACATCATCAGAAATCACATCTTCATTAGCAGCAGGGGTTTCATTACAAGCATCATTCATGCTCACTTTAGAATTTTTAATGTAAGGATCAACAAAGATTCTTGATAGGAGAATCACATGATCACCGCATGTCTTGACATTCTCGTGACATTCGATCAACCGCTAAGCTAGGGCTAGCGACTTTTCATTTAGAGGGATTGAAACCCCAGGAGCATTGGTCTTCATTGAGGATCCCGTTACCAATCTAGCAATGGCTATATGCATGCCCTAGACTCCTCCGTGTTTACCATTTCGAGGGAACAAGAGGATGGTACAAGTCTTACTGAAGGTGATGTCAAGGTCCTTGCATTCCTTGTACGCAATTTCTTGACCTTTCCGGTCATGGCCATTCGCCGCAGAGGAGTGATTCTCGAGCTTCAACATGCATGTCATCGTGTTTGCCCTAACTTCATCCATGGCGGAGATGATGAACCAGATTTTGAGAAGATGAAGATGATGAAGACATATTTTGTCGGAAGATTTTGAGGAAATGAGAGCTAGAATGGCGTAGGTTTTAAAAGTTTCTTTTAGATGAAGGAAATATGATACTTTCAAAAGAAGAAACTATTATATGAAGGGTCTCTTCCTATTCTCGGACCTTTTAAAATAAGAGGAAAATACTTAAATAACCTACTTATAAATACTTGAAGGAAAAGATCCTTTCCATTCCTTGTCAGATGCAAGGTTAATTGCTACAATTTCTCATTTGGACAATTACCCAACTTGCTCCTTAACATTTCAAACTGGGCTAGTCTCAAGCATTTTAGTAAAGTGTCACAAGACAATGTCATGACATCTTGTATGACATTGTATTCAACAAGATTCTGCTTCATCCAGATCATCGAGAATAATTGCTACCACCGCTATGTGATAAGTCTCAACATTGTACAGAATACGGTTTTGCTTCTTGCGACCCAAGAAACAGGATGGTTTCTCAAGATGAGCCATCCTTCAAAAGAGCTTCACACAAGCATTTATCAACAATTTCTCCACTTATTTTCTTGAACAACTTCAAGTGTGTAGGAGCATGAGTCCTTTTATGGTCGACATTCTTCATCCCAATCCTCTTGACAATCCTCCTTGCATATTTGCTCCGTGAAGGATGTGTTGAGACTTCCATTATTGTGTCGACATTCCTCCGTATACTATGTTATTAACATGACGGATGCCACCATGATCTTTTTCCTCCGACCGGAAGAGTTTCATTCAGACTCCTCATGTATCTTTTGACAATAAGACACTTGGTTATCCTTTCATGCCGATCCTAGTACTTTGCTTCAAGACTTACAAGTGGTCGTGTGTCTAGGCATGGAGAGTGACATTCGACTTCTGCTCCCTATACTTACCATGATTTTCCTTTTGTGTATGACCAATCTTGGTATCCTTCCGACTCCCCATGAAACCGATCCTTTTCATGCTTCGAGGTGTGGATGACCAGATACTTGCGCCACAACTTTACTTCCTCTTCATCTTTGTCCGTGGACTCATAGAGGACAGTGGTGCTTTCAAATTCCACTTGTAGGGCTTGTCCTTTGATCCGACTCATCTCATAATCACTACTTGATCATCATTGATTACAAGACATTCAGACTTAGTGAAGTTGTTGTGAGACCCATATCACATAGTCGACTTATGCTAATGAGATTTGCAACAAACCTTTTACCAAAGAACACTTCATTCGTGTTTGGAACTTGCACCAGTTTGAGTTTCCAATACCTTTGATTTCTCCTTTAGCCCCATCTCTAAAAGTAACAAACCGACAGAGTGAGATTTAACATCTTTAAGAAGATTTCTTTCTCCATGTGCTTGGAACACCTGTCAAAGTACCAATCTTTCTTGGTAGACACACTAAGAGAAGTGTTAGCTACTGGGCAACAATCTTCTTCTTCCACCGTTGAGAGTATGATACCGTTGGTTTTAGGCTTCACATAAGACCCTTGATTAGGATATCCATGAAGTCAGTGTAAAGATTTTATGTGACCAAACCTTCCACAATAATGACATCTCCATCTTTGAAACTGTTTGTTCATGTTTCTATGATTTTGATGTTGCACCCAATGTTGTGACATCCGCTTTGACATTGTTCTATTAGGTCTGTTCTTCCTTTTGTTATAGACAAACTTCTTAGTCTTCATATACCGGGCACTGCTCGGCTTGTGGTATGACATCTTCTTTGTCATTGACTTCCTGTGTTTGTTCCATTCCCGGTTATTTGCAAATCTCTTTGCGGTACATAGCCCGAGCGGACATTTCTGCTTGGGTTGTGACACAGCTTTGACATTGTTTTCCTATGTCTCTTCTTCTTAATGTCACCAACAGGTTGCTTTTCACCACATATCCTAGACCATGCTTATTTCCCATCCCGTCAAGTCAAGAATTTCTTCCAACTTATCAATTACGGATGTCAACATTTTGAGACTTAGACATCGATCAAGTTTGGAATTCAACATAACAATATCACTATCGAGGTGATTTATAGTGGTGTGTTTTCCTCTTTCACCTTCAACTTCACATTCTCGCCAACTTCTCAATCGGCTTTTCGGTTTTTCATTCACGACATACTTCACCACTTCTGATACACAGTTTCTTGTAAGTATCAGCAAGTTCTTCAAAGGTCACTTCCTCATCACTAGAGTCATTATCTGAATTACATCTTCCAGAAGGTGCAGTGACAAGTTTAGCTGCTTCTTCCTCAGATTCACTTCCTGACTCACTATCAGACCAAGTGACTGTCATCCCTTTCCTTTGTTTCTTTAAAAAGGTGGGACATTCAGCCCTAACATGACCATATCCTTCACATTCATGACATTGACTCCTCCGCTTTGACTTCCTTTTCTTCTGACTTGGATCTTCTGCTGGAATCATAAGATCTGCTGATGTCAGATGCAATGTCCTTGACATGTGACCTTGACTTTGGATCAATTCTCCTGATTAGTTTGTTGAAATGTCTTCCAAGCATGGCTATAGCTTCAGATATCTTATCCTCATCTTCCTCTTTGCATCCCTCTTCAGAATTGGATACAAGTGCTACGCTCTTGTTCTTCTTGTCAACAGTTTCACTGATTCCCATCTCAAAAGTCATAAGAGATCCCATCGCTTCTTCAACCTTCAAGGTCTTGATGTCCCGAGCCTCCTCTATTGGGACTTTCATTGCAAATCTCTTAGGCAAGGATCGAGAATCTTTCTTACCGCCTTCTTCGACATCTTTTCACCAAGTGCTCCTGAGGCATTGGCAATTTCCAAAATATTCATATGAAATTCATGAATATTTTCATCTTCCTTCATCTTCAAATTCTCAAATTTGGTAGTGAGCATCTGAAGTCTTGACATCTTCACCTTGGATGTTCCCTCATGAGTAGTTCTGAGAGTGTCCCAAACATCCTTGGCCAACTCACATTGATGGACTAATCTGAAGATGTTCCTGTCAATACCATTGAACAGAGCATTCAATGCTTTAGAGTTCCCAAGAGCTATCTCTTCTTCCTCTTTGCTCCATTCCTCCTCAGGTTTCAAGACAGTAGTGCCATCTTTCTCAAGCTTGGTGGGATGTTTCCATCCTTTATCAGCAGCTCTCCAAGCTTTAATGTCCACTGATCTTAAGAAGGCAACCATACGAGGCTTCCAGTAATCATAATTAGACCCATCCAGAATAGGTGGTCTTCCTCTAAATCTTCCTTCTTTATCCATTACGTCAGAAACTATTATCCCTAGATCTCACCCAGAAATAACAAGCAGGGTGCTTGCTCTGATACCAATTGAAATTCCTGGCAGCAGATACTTGATGTCACAGAGAATGTTATGACACAGTATTTGACACTATGCTAGCAATTCACACAGTAAATACAGAAAGCAGTAAATAACACAATAAGTTGTTCACCCAGTTCGGTTCAACAAACCTACATCTGGGGGCTACCAAGCCAGGGAGAAAGTTCACTATTAGTAGTATCAATTCGAAGACCCTACAGTCAACACACCAGTTGACAACCTGTCATACCCCAAAATTTGCCCTCCATCTTCTCAAAAGATTTCATACATCCATACTCAAGGATTCCTCAAGGGTTGATCAGACAAACTCTCTCCTAGACAATCAACCCAAACTAGGGTTTGGTATCTCTCAAGTCAAGATGGATTTCCAACATCTTCAATGGTCTTCATGCCTCCTCATATGCTTCAAAGATTCTCCATGTCAAGTTTCAAGCCTCACAAGTCAAGTTTCCTCAGGCAATTGCTCAGATGGTTGAAAATCGGGTGTATTGGACAAAAAGTCAACTGTGGTCAACATACAGTCAAAACTTCTGATTTTTGGTCAACATCCTCATTTTGAAGTTACATTCATCATTTGATCAAGGGTTGATCATGATTCATCAAGAAAACTCAAGATTTGCTCAAAAGTCAAACTTTCTAAATTAGGGTTTCTAGATGAAAAGTCAACTAAACTTTGACTGATCATAACTTTCTCATACTTTCTCAGAAATTTTTCCACCACCTCTTGTTTTGAAGGAAATTCAATTCTCTACAACTTCATGTCTCACAAGAATGTCCAAAAAATGCTTCATTTGAGAGGTATAGCTCAAAACATTACAGGTCCTTTTCAAAGTCAACAAAAAGTCAACTTTTTGTTTTGAAGATATTTTGAGCATGGTAACTCCAATTGAGATGAGAGCAAAGACATTGGTTAGAGTACTCTTATAGCTTTCCAAAAAGTCCAAGAACACTCAAAAATGTGGAAAATTGAGCAAGATACACTATTCAGAAGTTGGGCAATTTTGGACAATTGCACAAAAGGACATATTGGTCAAATTGCAAAATTTTCCAAATGGGCCTATAATCTTTTGATCCAAACTTGTTCATGACAATATTTTTGACCCATAAATGCTTGACCATGGCAATTTTCTATTTTATTGATTTTATTTTGAATTTTAGAACATTTAATTCAAAATTAAATTATATAAAATATGAAAATCATATTTTTTCTAAGAAGGGCTGATTTTATATGTTCCTTAATGTCCAAGAAAGCCCAAGATACTTGCCAAATTCGTGCTTGATCATGCATTGAAGGAGAAAATCAAATTTCTTTCAAAATTTGATTTTTATTTGAAAAATATTGAATGCTCCAAATCAAATCTTTTCCATTCCTTTTTTCCCTTCCAATCCTCTCTATAAATACCAAGCATCACAGCCAGCAAAAAGGACGAAGACCCTAACCTAAAAACAAACCCAAACTCTTGCAAATTTTTTCAAGATTCTTGAAAAATTCGAATTTCAAAAGCAGCCACTCTCAGCCTCTCTCAACCATCCCATTGTCTTCAGAGGGTAAGTTTGAGTAAGTATACACTCATGCCATGGTTTAAAATAAGCCGGATCGATGCATATACATACATACATATTCAAAACTTTGTGATTTTTGCATTTTATTATCGTGCTTGTTTTAATTGATTCTAATGATTTGGTTGTGTTCCTGAGACTCCACATGGTTGATCTGGGCCATCGTTTCAAAGCTTTCACGTAAGAATCTCGATTTGCCATGGCTAGGGCTTTTCGAGCTGTCTTCATCGAACCGGTAACTACAGGTCGTTTCAGTCAAAACTAATGGCACCAATGAACTCGCAGCCATCGATTTAGGGGGGTAGGGTCCCCCTTTCCCATTTATTCCACGTGTTTTGCTTGTTTTTGATTTCAGGTCATTGGAGAAGACGATCGGAGCTAGGGCTCCGGCGTCGTTGACCGATTCAGACTCCGGCGAGGCATGCGTGGCAAAAGCGAGCAATCCGATTCGTCTATTCAGTCCACCTGGGGCCCACGCACGCTGATTGTGTTTTCAAATATACCCAGGACTTGTCAACGTTCTTATTCAAATGTTTCTAGCTTTTCCAACACAAAGAGCACGCTGGCCTAGTGGTTAAGACTTGTGTTTTGAAGAGATTCTCCAGGAGGTCATGAGTTCGATCCAGCCTGGGACCGGTTCTTTCTTTTTCTTTTCCAAACTTCAATTTTCAATATTTTCTTATATTTTCTTATTTTTAATATTTCCATCCTATTTTAATTATTTTCATGATTTTTGTTCTGCATTAAAAAATTACCAAAAACATTTTTTCTTTTTACATCATTTTCATAAAAACTTTTATTTAATTTAATAAATTAAAAAAATATAATTTTGCATGCATATTTATTTTTATTCATATTTTTGCATTTAAATCATTATAAATTGCATTTTAATTATTAAACCTTTTCTAAAAAATCCCAAAAAATTATTTTAACTTATTTATCTTATTTTCCAGCATATATTAATTTTCACATATTAAAATTTACATTTTTCTAACATTTTTTCTCTTGTTTGATTCATATTGCATTTTCCGATCTCTTATTCTTTCACAGGTTGCTCCGATTCGGACGTTTTCTTTTTATCATTCTATTTTTTTTCAAATAATGTAATTGCTCATGGTTTGTAATAGTTTAATCTAGGGTTTTACTTTCCGCATTTTTTATTATGTATCTGCCCCAAAGCCATGTAATAGCGTAGGACATTTACTTTCCGCATCTTTACATTCCGCATTTTACTTTCCGCACCCTATAAATTGCTAGTAATTAGGCGTGTATGGTAAGATAACAATGAACATAGCCCACTAATCTTCAAGATAACATATTCTGAATTCAACAACACTTCTTCACACACGCACCCCTTAGGGTAATTCTCTCTCGATGCCTTTCGATTTCAAATGGTCATGTCCCTCGAACGTAGAGGTATTCTAGCACCGTTGCCTTCCAAACAAATCATCATAGTCCCTTCGATACAAAGATCATAAGACCCACGATGTCGCCTCCGAATACATGATCTTGACCCTCGATTGTCGCCTACGAAAAATGATGATAGTCCCTTCGAATGTGCTAGGATACTTCCTACAAGTTGCCTTCAATGACCATCAGATGTCCCTTCGAATGTCCCGTTTACATCCAACGAATGGAGCTACCAACTAACTAATGGTATGGCTAGCGCTATTCTAAAGGAATGTAGAAGTACAACAAAACGACCAATTCTGAGTGGGTAAATAAGTCTTTTAGTTGCTCGCTCTATCAAATGCTTTTCACACCACACACTCTTTTTCAAAGTTCAAATTCTTTTCAAAACAAAAACATTTCCGAACATTTTGTATACACTCCTACATGAGTCATTACAAAGTCAAAGCGAAATGCCTTTTTCAAAACATCTTTGTCAAACACACAGAAAGCAATTTTAAAAAGTGATCTAGAGCAACTAAGAGCCCGTAGATAACTACGGATGGAAAGGGGTGCTAATACCTTCCCTTTTCATAACCATTCTCCCGAACTCAGAATCTAACGAAGGTCTTTTTCTGTTACTTTTACCTTCCCTTAATTGGATAAAAATAAAAGTCGGTGGCGACTCTTGCTATCCGCACATTTGGATACAAAAATCCTACAAAGTCAGTTCACCGTATTACAGAACTGGCGACTCTGCTGGGGATTCACCCAAAAGAGAGAATTGCCTTAGGGATTTCTAGATAACATTTATTGCTTTTTGTTTGACTTGCTTGCTTTATCTTTAAGGGTTGCTTGGGTATTATATTATTGGGGGATCCTACACCCGGATCCGGGTTTCCTTTTAGGTAAGTGGCATTAGATCATCGCGACCGTTAGACGTATAACTACACGGTCAACATGATGGCTACGTTAGCGTGACACTTTGGTTGCCCCGATACTCTTCATTCCCAAGTTGAAGAAAGTATTTGGCTTCTGCGTGGTGTCATCAAGCGCTAACTAAACTTTTAGAACCTTAATTGACCCATCTTGGCCATTAGAAGGTAGTGAGATGGCCGGCTTTGGTGTAGACCAAGGTTGGTTGATACTCGATGCTACGCTCATTGAGATTAGACTTTTGGGACATTTTCGATCGACTACTTGGCCGTCGTATTGAAATAAGCGCCTACGAGAAAGATCTGTGATATGAGATTCCTAGAACCCGGTTACTATTATAGGACAGGATGAACCAACTCAAACTTTTGGTAGGGTAATCACCTATACCTCATGCAAGCCTTAACCCTAGGCTCATTGTGTGAATTGTTTGTGTGTGCTAAACATGACATCATGACATCATTCGCATTGCATATCATTTCTAACTATTTCAAGGACCTAGGGATTTATCTTTGCTCTGTTTTGTAGGGATTATGGCTTCTAGAAAGACTATCCGAATCAACTTCATGGGTATCCCTTCTCAACTCAAAGAATTGGTTTCAGAAATTCCCGACCATGCTCAGTTCATCAAAAGACATGGTTATCTACTTGACTTGGTTATCTCGGTTTTGAAGAAGATATGATGCATGTCCTATTCCAGTTCTTTGATCCGAAACACCATTGATTTACATTTCCAGATTATCAGTTGGTTCCTACCTTGGAAGAGTTCTCTAAGCTACTTAGGGTACCTATTCTCGACCAAATGCCATTCACCGGTCTAGAAAAAGTTCCTAGGTACGAAGACATTGCATCCGCTTTGCACCTTAAGCGCTCGGACATTGAAGCCAATTGGGAAACTAGAAGTGGAGTTAAGGGTTTACTTTCCAAGTTCCTGATTAAGAAAGCCCGAGAATTCCTCAAAGTTATGAGTTTCCATGCATTTGAAAATATCGTGGCCTTGCTAATTTATGGTTTGGTTCTATTTCCTAACTCGGATCAATTCATAGATGTCAACGCCATCAAGTTGTTCCTTACCCGCAATCCAGTGCCTACTTTACTTGGAGACATCCTACATTCTCTCCACACCCGTACTACTAAGCGACAAGGAACTCTCATGTGTTGTATACCGTTACTTTCAAGGTGGTTTATTTCGCACCTTCCTCCATCAGTTTTGAAGAATGAACAAAGGTTGAGATGGTCTCAAAGGATGATGTCACTCTCTCACTCGGATATTCGTTGGAGTCTTTTCTCTCAAAAGGACTTCACATTCATCGAACGTTGTGGAGAATTCCCTAATGTACCGCTACTTGGTATAAGGGGAGGTATTACTTACAACCCTTCTCTAGCTCTACGTCAGTTTGGTTTTGCTCGAAGAGATGGTCCACATGATATGCTTCTCCAAGATATTGTGTTCGATTACAATCACGATCTCCAGAATTACCGACGAAGGTTCATACATGCTTGGGGCATGGTAAAGAAGACCGATACCAAGACTTTGGGGCACCCGAACTCCATTCCTTGGGAACCTTACCTCAGATGGGTGCGAGCTCGAGCTCAAAACCTCATGATGCCATTCACGCTTTGTTACCAAGAATTATGGAACTGTTGCTATAGGTGGCGTACCCTATGCTATTCTCCATCCTGACATGCCTACTGATTTTGAAGACTTGAAGAGATCCTGGATTCAGCTTAAAGAAGAAAGGGATACCTTTGAAGCTCAATGCTATGCAAGCGAGAAGAAAGTTCTAGAGTTGACCAAACTACTTCATGAGGAGCGAAACATCAACGCCTACATCGGCACCAAGAGGAAACGCCCGTGGGAGATTTAGAGCTTTAGGATTTTTATGTTCTCTTTTATTGTTTTGAACTATCTCTTGTACTTAAAAAGAAAAAAGAATAATGAGAAGAGTACTAATAAATGTTTGTTCATTGCTTGTTTAACAAATTTAAATCTCTAAGGTCCTTGAAAAACATTGCATTGCATTCGCATAAACATCGCATAGCATAGCATAACATTGCATCACAGGTACATTGGAGATTGGTTTTCTCATTTGCTCGCTATTTATTTTAGCAGAAATGGCTCTTGAACAGACTGTCAAAGATCTACAAGCTCGAATGCTCGGTTTCAGATGTTCACCAGCTTGGTCCAAGGCCAAGAGGATCGAAGAAGCTCATCAACAAGAAGAAGAAGGTTGTTGGTCTCCTCAACATGGGTAGACGTTTCAAAGGGGGTCCTAAAGTGGTTAGCCGTATTGAGCTCTCCGAAGGAAGTGTCCATACCGAGGGGAGTACCAAGGGTGATGAAGGTGAGCAGCGTGAGCCAAAGAAAGGAGGAGAGGATCATTCTGATTATGGCCAATACTCTGAGGAAGATGACAAGTACAAGCAACTTGAAGATCGTCTGAATGCTGTGGAAAGCCTGAAAATGTCCGGGCTGAACTTTGATGATCTGAGTCTTGTTCCTGGTGTTGTGATTCCTCCCAAGTTCAAGGTTCCTACCTTTGCTAAGTATGATGGCATGTCTTGTCCAAAGCTGCATTTGAAGTCCTATGTCCAGAAGATCAATCCCCACACTGATGACAGAAAGTTGTGGATGCACTATTTTCAAGAAAGTTTGTCCGGAACCCAGTTGGAATGGTACTATCAACTAGAGAATGACCGTATCCATAATTGGAGTGACTTAGCTGATGCTTTCTACAGACAGTATGAGTACAATGCTGAATTGACACCCACTCGCATGCAACTACAAAGCATGTCTATGGGTCGCGATGAGAAGTTCAAGGAGTATGCTCAGAAGTGGAGAGATCTAGCAGGCAGAGTTCAACCACCCTTGTCCAATAGGGAGTTGGTTGATATGTTTATGGGGACACTGACAGGCCCATTCTTCAATCATCTGATTGGAAATTCTTCATTCGGATTCACCGAGCTGATATTGACAAAGCGCATTGAAGTCGGTATCAAGAGTGGGAAGATTCATGTAGAGTCATCTTCAAATCTGCAAGAGATCTTTTGGTGCTAAGAAAGAAGCTAATGTTGTGTATCGTCGAAAAGCCGAGCCAAGTCCGACCGTGCTCAATGTAGGGCGGTTGTGATCTCGATCCTACATCGACAACCTCGGCGAGACAGCGTAGCGAGAATCGCCGAGGCAGGTTCACGAAGATCAACATGCCATTGTCGCAAGCCTTGCAACACATGTTGAAAGCAGAGCTGATTACCTTGAGGGATCCTCCTCAGAATGTCAACACTTCCTCTCCGAAGTATAATCCTAATGCCAAGTGTGCTTACCACTCCAATAGCCCAGGGCACGACACTGACAATTGTTGGGCTTTGAAGAACAAAATTCAAGATATGATTGAATCTAAGCAGTTTGAATTTGATCCTCCTGTTGAGATTCCGAATGTGATCAACGCTCATATGCCTAACCATGACAAGAGTTCCAATGCTGTTGGTGATGATACTTATGTTTTCAACATAGATGACTTGACCATTCCTCTGATGAGTGTTAAGAAGAATTTGTTGCAAGCCGGTGCCAATCCAGGATGCCCAGAGGATTGTCGTTGGTGCCCATCTGCACCTGATGGTTGTGCTTGGTTGAGAAGGCGTGTTCAGTGCATGATGGACAACCGTGAGATCTATTTCGAAACCACTGCGGTGTGAAGAAATGTCTAAGTTGAAGATTGACAATGCGAATGAAACAACACCATCTGTGGGATACCTTGGGGCAGCCAAGTGGAAAAATATGATTACATGGTGAAGTACACGTCACGATAGTTACAAGATTCCTATTGAAGATGTTAAGGCGACCGGATGGGGGCGATTTCCCTGAAGACTATGCTGATGTTAACACTATAAGGATTTCCTCTGCTGATCCTGTGCCTAGAGTGGCACCTCTCATTATCACTTCTCCAAGACCAGTGCCATATTCCTCTGACAAGGCTATCCCTTGGAATTATGGGTGATGCTTACTATCATGGCGTCAAGCAAGACCCTCGACTATTGAAGATCTTCTGAAGTTTCTATTCGACATTGACAACATCACCGGATCCAGGAAGGTGACCGAACCGGAAGGGTATTCTCTCCAGAGATCTCTCCTCCAAAAGACACTGCGACTCCAGCTCGCATTCCAGCTACTCAATCAATATCCCCAGCTAGGAAAGAACGTGGCTCATCCGCTCAACGAAGTACCAAAGGAAGTTCTTGAAGACACCTCAAACGAGAAATGGAGGAAATTAAAATTATCAAGAAGAGTGATTACAATGTGGTGGAGCAGTTAGAGACTCGTCCAAGATTTCCATGCTCGCTTTGCTCTTGTGCTCGAGGCTCATGCTAACGCCTTGGTGAAGTTTCGAAGAACGCTCATGTTCCGAACTACTACCACCACCGTTCGAAGTTTGTATTGCTAGCCTGGCTGCCAACAACGGCCTAGGCTTCTCGATCTTGATTTGACTCTGCCGAAAGAAACATAACAAAGCCTTGCACATCTCTTGAATGCGAGGGTACTACCATCTCATGTTTTGGTTGACACGGTTACGCTTTGAATATCCTTCCAAGACTTTTGATCGACTTGATATCGAAGGGTTACGAGACCCGGTGACATTATCGTGAGAGCTTTTGATGGTTCTAAGCGCCGATACTTGGAGCTCACTCTTCTGTTAAAACGGTTCCCAGATTTTTGACTCCACCTTCTTTGTCATGGACATCCGTCCCGCTTACTCTTGTCTACTCGGACGCCCTTGGATACATGGGGCAGGCGCTGTTACCTCTACCTTGCATCAGAAACTGAAATACCCGGTGAAAGGGAAGGTTATCACAGTATGTGGTGAAGAAGAGTATATGGTCAGTCATCTACAGTCATTCCGCTATCTCGAGATGGAGGGTGAATTCTTCGAGACTCCCTGTCAAGCTTTTGAAACAATTCCCAGAGTCATGCCTGTTGACTCTCCCGTCACTCCTGAAGTTACACAAGTTCCGCCTAGGATGGCCTCATTGAAAGATGCTCAAGCTGCTGTTGAAGAAGGAAAAAGTGCTATTTGGGGTCAACTCCCTGATCTTCCCTTCAAATCTGACAAGACTGGTTTAGGCTTCACCATCAAGGGTCAGAAGATGATACGCCGCGAACGTGCCGGCCAACTTCCTTCCGCATCGCCAGTGGAATTCATGCTATAGAAGACGGCGACAACGGCCGACATCGCAAGTGGATCTTCCCACTCCGGATCATGGGCTCAAGAATTGGAAGATCAAGGCGTCATACCAATCTCCTTTAGCCGTGAGTAATTGCTTTTGTTTTATTTTGCTTTTCGTATTTCTTTATGTTTCAACAATAAACTTTGAAAGCTCGGTGCCTTGCCGGGCGTCATGGCTCGTTCAGAGGGTTATTATCATCGTTGCGTATTTTCATTCAATAAATTCGTTGGACTTTTGCATTCAATTGTTTGTCTTCTTTCTTTATTTTATCACCCCTTCAAAAGCTATGTGTTTTCTTACACACTCACGTGATACAATGCAGAATCACTCGAATCTCGTTAATAACTATGCTAGTGCTAAATATGACTTCGATAATCCGATCTACCAAGTCGGACGAAAGTGAGGAAGATTGTGAAGTGCCGGAGAACTTGCGGATGACAAAGAGCGGGTTATCTGACCACGAAGAGCAAGTTGAGATTGTGAATTTGGGTCTTGACGAAGGCGAAAAGAGATCAAGATAGGAGCGGGTCTTGAGCAGTGTTAAAGAAAGATTGGTACGATGCTACGAGACTACATTGAGGTTTTGCTTGGTCATACGAAGACATGCCGGGTTTAGACATTGATATTGTGGTACACCGATTGACAAAAGAAGGTTTTCTCCAAAGGAAGGTTCGTCGCATGCATCCCGAGATGTCGAGAAAATCAAAGCCGAAGTTATGAAGCTCAATGGTTTCTTAGTCATCACCTCTTATCCCGATGGGTTGCAAATGTACCCGTACCTAAGAAGGATGGCAAAATGCGAATGTGTGTGGATTACAGATCGAACAAAGTGAGTCCGAAAGACGATTTCCACTTCCTCATATTGATGTTCGGTTGACAATACCTCAGCATAAGGTTTTCTCCTTCATGGATGGTTTCTCCGGTTACAATCGGATCAAAATGGCTCCAAGACATGGAAGACTACTTTCGTTACGGTGGGGCACTTTCGCTACAAGGTTATGCCGTTCGGATTGAAGAATGCGGCGCCACTTATCGTGCTATGGTGACATTATTTCATGACATGATTCATCACGAGATAGAGGTCTCGTCGACGATATGATAGCTCGATCACGCATCAAGAAGAACATCTTGATCATTTGCGTATTCGACGGGTTGAAGAAGCAGATTGAGACTTAATCCTAACAAGTGCACCTTTGGAGTCGATCCGGAAAACTCCTAGGGTTTGTTGTCGATGGAAGAGGTATTGAGGTTGACCTGCGAAGGTTAAAGCTATTCAAGAGATGCCCCCCACGAGAAGGAGGTCGAGGTTTCTTGGGCGATTGAACTACATTGCAGATTCATTGCACACTTAGCGCTACTTGTGAGCCAATCTTCAAGTTACTAAAGAAAGATCAAGTAGTGGAATGGAGCAGCGATTGCCGATCGCTTTTGACAAAATCAAGGAGTACCTACAGAATCCTCCTATCCGATGCCGCCGAAGGAAGACCTCTTATCATGTACTTAATGTTAGAGAACTCAATGGGTGTGTGTTGGGGCAACATGACGCAGTCGAAAAGAGCATGCAATATACTACCTTAGCAAAAGTTTACCGATGTGAAACAAGATACTCACAACTTGAGAAAACTTGCAACGCTTTGGCTTGGCCGCGGCTAAGACAAGATATGTTGACTCACACTACCTTATTGATTTCCAAGATGGATCCGATAAAATACATCTTTGAGAAACCACTCTCTCGGGAAGAATAGCAAGATGGCGATGATCTTGACCGAATATGACATCCAAGACACTTCTCGAAAGCGATCAAAGGAAGTGTAGTAGCCGATCATTTGGCTCATCAAGCCGTAGATGACTATCGATCTATGCGATTCAATTTCGACGAAGATGTTTTACTAGTTACAGATTGAAGAACCGGGCCCGACGAAGGACTCGAACAAGGATCCCGATGGACCATGGTTTTGATGGAGCCTCAAACGCACTTGGCAATGGCATTGGCGCCATCATTGTATCCCTATGCGGACATACTCCTTTCACCGCCAGATTATGTTTCGGTTGAACAACATGGCGGTACGGCGTGCATCATGGGAATCAAAGGCTATTGACTTAAGAATCAAGTTCTTACAAGTGTATGGAGACTCACTTTAGTGATCGGTCATTAAGGCGAGTGGGATACGAAGCATCCGAATCTCATTCCGAGAGCATGTTCGAGTTTGATTCCCTACTTTGAAGAGATCACTTTCAACCATATTCGCGAGAAGAGAATCGGTTGGCGACGCATTGGCTACTATGTCATCTATGTTCAAGGTTAAATGGGACAACGAGGCTCCCGGATCATCATTGAGAGGTTCGACGAACCATATTGTTATGAAATGGATACGAAGAGAAACCTTGGTACTATGACGTAAGAGGTATCTTGAGACTCGGGAATATCCGCAGGGCATCATTAATGATAAGAAGTTCATGAGAAGATTTGCATCTAAATTCTTCCTCGAAGACATCTTATACAAGCGCAACCACGACATGTGCTTACTCCTGTAGACCGAAAACAATGTGTATCATGGAAGAGTTACACGAGGGAATTTGGTACCCACTCCGTGGACACACCATGGCTAAGAAGATTTTGAGAACAGGTTACTATTGGTCCACCATGGAAGCGATTGTCACCGCTATGCTCGATCTTGTCACAAATGCGGTTATGCGGACAAAGTGCACATACCTCCAACCTCGAATGTTTTAACTTCCCGTGGCCTTTTGCAATGTGGGGCATTGACATGATTGGAGATTAAGCCCACTTCCAATGGACATCGTTTCATCCTTGTGGCAATTGACTATTTCACCAAGTGGGTAGAAGCGACCTCGTATGCATCTTACCAAGAATGTTGTGGCTCGATTCATCAAACATAATCTTATCTATCGGTATGGCACTCCCGAAAGGATTATCACAGATAACGGTTCCAATCTCAACAACAAGATGATCACCGAACTCTGCACGGAGTTCAAGATCAAGCATCACAATTCTTCTCCATATCGGCCTAAGATGAATGGCGCAGTGGAAGCCGCCAACAAGAACATTAAGAAGATTATACAGAAGATGACTGTGACTTACATAGATTGGCATGAGATGTTACCATTTGCTCTTCATGGTTATCGCACTACAACACGGACATCCACAGGGGCAACTCCCTTCTCTCTTGTATACGGTATGGAAGCCGTCTTACCCATCGAGGTTCGGATACCCTCAACCAGAGTCCTCCAGGAAGCAGAGGTAGGCGAAGACGATTGGGTTCAGACTCGCCTTGACCAGATTAACTTGATCGATGAGAAATGACTCGCGTCCATCTGCCATGGACAGATCTATCAAAAGCGAATGATCAGAGCATTTAACAAGAAGGTCAAGCATCGAGTCTACCAAGTCGGTGATCTAGTAGTCAAGCGCATCATTCTTCCACAAGGTGATCCCAGGGGCAAATGGACTCCCACCTATGAGGGACCATTTGTAGTCAAACGATATTTTCGGCGGAGCTATGATACTTAGCACCATGGATGGTAAAGACTTCCCACACCGTGAACGCAGACATAGTCAAAAATACTACGCATAAAGAGACCCGCTAGGTCGGTGGCCTAGGCAAAAATAAGGGCATCTGGCGAACCAAAAGGTTCGGGCAAAAATTAAGGATATATACAAAACATGTACACCGAAGTCGAAAACACGAAAAGGCGGCTTGGGCAAAAAAGGTATCCCTGGTGAAAACCGAAAAGGCGGTCTAGGCAAAGTTAGGGATTTAAGCGTACGACTATGTCTCTTCCACATCACCGCTTCGACTACTATCGCATTCAAGGTTCAAATGGCGAGGATCGTCTACTCACTTTCTCGACAAGGGAGATGAGATAGTCGAAATATATGAGTACTAGCATAGTTGGAACTTAACGAGATTGTTTCCGCATAGCTTTTACCTTTCTTGTGTACAAAACTACTTGGCTATACGCCACCTTTCAAATAAGCAAGCTTCTTTCTCTTTACAATTTTGTTGTTGTCGTTTGCGATAAGTCCAACGCTTGTTTTGAATGACTATCACGAAAAGTGAACATCGAAAAGTGAACATTCAAAAGTACTTACTACAGTTCCGTGAATTGGGATGACGAAAAGTCACCAAATAGTTCCCACGAGCATAAAGGTGTCACTCAACACACCTTCCCAGAGAATATATGTTAATCCTGGCGGTGATTCCACTCAACCAAGCAACGTTACATCGGTCTCAGCGGTAACACTTCATCCCGGATATTTCTCAATCCTCCCCTTCTCCCGGTATCCGGACCGAGACTCGGTCGAGATAGTGCATCGGAGGAAACATACACCTTTATCCCCACCGGAGATTACAACGGACTCGGACTCTTCTAGCCGGTCTCTCCAACCATCAAATGCTCTCCGTGAGATCTACACTCGAATCCCCAGCGCCTCTTAAATTTCCTCGGCAGGATCTACATACAAGGTCCCCACGGATCGCCTTCAGATTCTCCTCGAGGTCTATGAGATCTCCAACAACGAGTGCTCAAATCTCTACCTTCCTCGACAATATCTAGGCCCAAGACTTGGTCGATAGTGCCTCGAAGGAATCCGGATATCTTTCTTCTCCTTCAAAAGTCGGGTTTCCACCTACACAATTCCCCAGCGTCGAAATCTTCAAAGAATATCCGCATCTTCTTCAAGATGGATATGTTTTGAAATATCACAACACTTATCATTCATACATTACTCATAAAGTCATAATTCATGCATATGTCATTCATATACACATGCATCATACTTAGCATAAAACTAATATTCTATCAAGGTTTCTCTTGTTTTCTCCAAAGCAGTGAAAGTCACCGCAAAACAGTCCGAGATTAAGCCCGAGCCGACGGAAAACTATCCGAAGACCGCCTTTGGTTGTCCTCCGACGACTAGTCGAGTTAAGCCCGAAACGCGGAAAACTATCCGAAAGACCACCGGTTATCCTCCGATAACGCAATGGATCAACACCGATGCACAGGGAAGCTATCCACATTCTGGCCAACCACAATCTCCCTCAGAGTAATCGACACGAAGATTTATCCTGACCTCTTCTTATTATCAACCGCAACTACAGAGTCTAGCGTACGACTCAGTTGCCTTGGATGGCATCTTAAGCCCATCTCCGACTATTTGTCAACATCTCTTCACTTTCAGAATGCTGCATATATGGTTAAAAATCAATACAGACCAATAACTTCATTTAAAGTGAACACGAAGTCTAACGTACGACTCCCTTCGGATGGCATCTTAAGCCCATCTCCTCTCCGTTCCAGGAACATCTACAGAGTCTAACATACGACTCACCCCCCAGCATCGACCTTTCTAGATGGCATCATAAGCCCATCTCCGTCAAATTCTCCTATCAACAACCTCGAGTCTAGCGTACGACTCGTTCCCCAGCGAAGTATCCGGCTTCTCCAAATGGCATCTGTAAGCCCATTCCCTGCATCATCCACCAACAGCGAGTGCAAATTTTCAGGTGTACTCGGTGTTCAATCATCTTCTACCTCCAGGTCACGAAAGACAAGCATGTCAATCTAACCCTTCCAGTACAAGAAGATTGAATAGGGGCAGCTGTCATACCCCAAAATTTGCCCTCCATCTTCTCAAAAGATTTCATACATCCATACTCAAGGATTCCTCAAGGGTTGATCAGACAAACTCTCTCCTAGACAATCAACCCAAACTAGGGTTTGGTATCTCTCAAGTCAAGATGGATTTCCAACATCTTCAATGGTCTTCATGCCTCCTCATATGCTTCAAAGATTCTCCATGTCAAGTTTCAAGCCTCACAAGTCAAGTTTCCTCAGGCAATTGCTCAGATGGTTGAAAATCGGGTGTATTGGACAAAAAGTCAACTGTGGTCAACATACAGTCAAAACTTCTGATTTTTGGTCAACATCCTCATTTTGAAGTTACATTCATCATTTGATCAAGGGTTGATCATGATTCATCAAGAAAACTCAAGATTTGCTCAAAAGTCAAACTTTCTAAATTAGGGTTTCTAGATGAAAAGTCAACTAAACTTTGACTGATCATAACTTTCTCATACTTTCTCAGAAATTTTTCCACCACCTCTTGTTTTGAAGGAAATTCAATTCTCTACAACTTCATGTCTCACAAGAATGTCCAAAAAATGCTTCATTTGAGAGGTATAGCTCAAAACATTACAGGTCCTTTTCAAAGTCAACAAAAAGTCAACTTTTTGTTTTGAAGATATTTTGAGCATGGTAACTCCAATTGAGATGAGAGCAAAGACATTGGTTAGAGTACTCTTATAGCTTTCCAAAAAGTCCAAGAACACTCAAAAATGTGGAAAATTGAGCAAGATACACTATTCAGAAGTTGGGCAATTTTGGACAATTGCACAAAAGGACATATTGGTCAAATTGCAAAATTTTCCAAATGGGCCTATAATCTTTTGATCCAAACTTGTTCATGACAATATTTTTGACCCATAAATGCTTGACCATGGCAATTTTCTATTTTATTGATTTTATTTTGAATTTTAGAACATTTAATTCAAAATTAAATTATATAAAATATGAAAATCATATTTTTTCTAAGAAGGGCTAATTTTATATGTTCCTTAATGTCCAAGAAAGCCCAAGATACTTGCCAAATTCGTGCTTGATCATGCATTGAAGGAGAAAATCAAATTTCTTTCAAAATTTGATTTTTATTTGAAAAATATTGAATGCTCCAAATCAAATCTTTTCCATTCCTTTTTTCCCTTCCAATCCTCTCTATAAATACCAAGCATCACAGCCAGCAAAAAGGACGAAGACCCTAACCTAAAAACAAACCCAAACTCTTGCAAAATTTTTCAAGATTCTTGAAAAATTCGAATTTCAGAAGCAGCCACTCTCAGCCTCTCTCAACCATCCCATTGTCTTCAGAGGGTAAGTTTGAGTAAGTATACACTCATGCCATGGTTTAAAATAAGCCGGATCGATGCATATACATACATACATATTCAAAACTTTGTGATTTTTGCATTTTATTATCGTGCTTGTTTTAATTGATTCTAATGATTTGGTTGTGTTCCTGAGACTCCACATGGTTGATCTGGGCCATCGTTTCAAAGCTTTCACGTAAGAATCTCGATTTGCCATGGCTAGGGCTTTTCGAGCTGTCTTCATCGAACCGGTAGCTACAGGTCGTTTCAGTCAAAACTAATGGCACCAATGAACTCGCAGCCATCGATTTAGGGGTAGGGTCCCCTTTCCATTTATTCCACGTGTTTTGCTTGTTTTGATTTGGTCATCGGAGAAAGGGCTAGGGCTCCGTCGTTGACCGATCGTTCCGGCGAGGCATGCGTGGCAGCGAGCAATCCGATTCGTCCATTCAGTCCACTTGGGGCCCACGCACGCTGATTGTGTTTTCAAATATACCCAGGACTTGTCAACGTTCTTATTCAAATGTTTCTAGCTTTTCCAACACAAAGAGCACGCTGGCCTAGTGGTTAAGACTTGTGTTTTGAAGAGATTCTCCAGGAGGTCATGAGTTCGATCCAGCCTGGGACCGGTTCTTTCTTTTTCTTTTCCAAACTTCAACTTTTCAATATTTTCTTATATTTTCTTATTTTTAATATTTCCATCCTATTTTAATTATTTTCATGATTTTTGTTCTGCATTAAAAAATTACCAAAAACATTTTTTCTTTTTACATCATTTTCATAAAAACTTTTATTTAATTTAATAAATTAAAAAATATAATTTTGCATGCATATTTATTTTTATTCATATTTTTGCATTTAAATCATTATAAATTGCATTTTAATTATTAAACCTTTTCTAAAAAATCCCAAAAAATTATTTTAACTTATTTATCTTATTTTCCAGCATATATTAATTTTCACATATTAAAATTTGCATTTTTCTAACATTTTTTCTCTTGTTTGATTCATATTGCATTTTCCGATCTCTTATTCTTTCACAGGTTGCTCCGATTCGGACGTTTTCTTTTTATCATTCTATTTTTTTTTCAAATAATGTAATTGCTCATGGTTTGTAATAGTTTAATCTAGGGTTTTACTTTCCGCATTTTTTATTATGTATCTGCCCCAAAGCCATGTAATAGCGTAGGACATTTACTTTCCGCATCTTTACATTCCGCATTTTACTTTCTGCACCCTATAAATTGCTAGTAATTAGGCGTGTATGGCAAGATAACAATGAACATAGCCCACTAATCTTCAAGATAACATATTCTGAATTCAACAACACTTCTTCACACACGCACCCCTTAGGGTAATTCTCTCTCGATGCCTTTCGATTTCAAATGGTCATGTCCCTCGAACGTAGAGGTATTCTAGCACCGTTGCCTTCCAAACAAATCATCATAGTCCCTTCGATACAAAGATCATAAGACCCACGATGTCGCCTCCGAATACATGATCTTGACCCTCGATTGTCGCCTACGAAAATGATGATAGTCCTTCGAATGTGCTAGGATACTTCCTACAAGTTGCCTTCATGACCATCGATGTCCCTTCGAATGTCCGTTTACATCCAACGAATGGAGCTACCAACTAACTAATGGTATGGCTAGCGCTATTCTAAAGGAATGTAAGTACAACAAAGCGACCAATTAAAGTGGGTAAATAAGTCTTTTAGTTGCTCGCTCTATCAAATGCTTTTCACACCACACACTCTTTTCAAAGTTCAAATTCTTTTCAAAACAAAACATTTCCGAACATTTTGTATACACTCCTACATGAGTCATTACAAAGTCAAGCGAAATGCCTTTTTCAAAACATCTTTGTCAAACACACGAAAGCAATTTTAAAAAGTGATCTAGAGCAACTAAGAGCCCGTAGATAACTACGGATGGAAAGGGTGCTAATACCTTCCCTTTCATAACCATTCTCCCGAACTCGAAATCTAACGAAGGTCTTTTTCTTACTTTTACCTTCCCTTAATTGGATAAAAATAAAAGTCGGTGGCGACTCTTGCTATCCGCACATTTGGATACAAAAATCTTACAAAGTCAGTTCACCGTATTACACAGCCTTCTCACTTAATCACTACCCAATGACCCTTTTACCTAAGTCCTACTTAGATATGAGTTCCTACTCACTCCCCCTCAATCACAACAGTGATATCAACCTATTGACTAATTGAATTGTGAAGACACACTTCAATAAAATATCTTGATCTTGCTTCAAAGCTTCAATCAAGAGACAAACACTCGTGCTTTAAAGCTTTGAGTGATAAACTACCCTTACAGCAAATCCTAGTCCAATGCACTTATCAATTGATAGTTGCTTGGCTCACAAGAGAAACTAGAATTACACAATACCAATGTTACAAATCCTAACGATTACAAACACAAGCTGCTATCTCTTCAATACATTCAAAGGGCGCAACACAGTTGTAAGAGTTCTTTTCCTTTTATAGAAGCAGTCTTGAAACTTCAGTTTTGGGCTTCCATAAAGATAGCTAGGGTTCACTTAATTTATTCCTAAAAACATGGTCTTTTCAACAACCAATTTAGGTTTAATTAAGTTTAACCTAGCAGCCACGTGAGCATGCTTTCTAATAACAGAAAAACAATATTTAGCATTCAACAAACTTCACGAAAAATCTCAGAACAAGCAGTTACGCAAAGCGAATGTCATAACATCAATGATCTTCTTTCTGTTTATGACATCCATCCATGGATTTGCTAGTTTTACCAAACATAATGCCAACTTAAAAACACTAACAACCATCTAGAGTGACATCCCTCAGTTCGGGAGAAAAATGAACGGAAGGACTCCGACGTCAATAAAAAACGTCAAAGAACGGCGGAGCAACCGCTCACCGCCAAGAGAAACCCAAAAAAGAAAAATCTAACCGCATGCATCTTATGGATAACCAGAAATATCAACTTAAATCCAGCAAAATCATACGAGGGATTAGAGAACATACCGTTTAGAAGACGATCGAACCGTTGCAACAAGAAAATCAAGCACCGATGCGGCAACGTAAGGCGGTGAAAACTCAGAAGAACACAATTGCGGCTCCTCGGAACGATAGTTGTCGACTCCGGTTATGCGCGAGCAAGGCAGGACAAAGAAAGTTCTCAAATAAAGGAACTCTTCTCCTTTTATAGGCCTCTCTCACGCACGTGCCTTCCCACGCGCCTAGGAAACCTAGGGGAATCATCATTACCCCTAGTCCCTATCCCTGACAAGCCTTCAATGCACACGGCTCGAGGCCGCGCATGTGGGAACTTCTAAATTTTCCAGACTTTTCATCTCCTTGACAATAACCATCGGGTAAAACGGTCTTGGCTGCACGATTCAAGTCATCACGCCCACAGACGCAACGACTTGGAGGGCTAATATTATGGATTGTCTGAATGCTCAACGAGCAGCCTTATCTCCTCTAGACTCGAGTCCTCGATCGAGGTCCTTAAACTTGCTAAACGCGACGAACGACAGGATCTCCCGCCATGCGAGGCCCCTTGCCCGACATCCGTCGGGTAGAGTCAATGCTTATAATGTCCGGAGCTATGCCCGTTATATCCTTTCTGCCCAACACAAATACTAGTTACGGGCCTCTTCGCTCGAGTTTGACCTAGTCAACTCGGACAACTATATTTGCAGCCCCACATTTCTCGGCCCAATTATAGTAGCCAATGAGAATATTCTTATGTCCATTATATAAACCCTCATATCTTTGAGGGCAATGTATCACTTTCTTACACTCAAAACCGTAATACTTCCTATCTTCTCCTTTAAACATTTTAGCATCAGAGTACCTTGCAGGTACACCACCCCCTCCTCAACATCAACTTTCTCGAAGGACCACCAATCGTTCCGGCCTTCTCCGATTCTGATCACCAGTTCAAATTAATATTTAATATAGATTAATTAAATACAAAAAATTTAATATATTTGTCAGATGATGAACAATGGTGCATCATCTAATATACATAATCTTAAATGAATATTGTTCACATGATAATTATATTATTCCATATGAAAAGAAAGCATGAATTTCTATAAGATTCATCTAATATTACAAATATTTACGAATATCACTAATAACTATAAATATTTAAAAATATTTTTTTATTAAGATAAGAAAGGTAAAATGGTGATAGTGACCCGTGAAAATAGTAAATTTGAAGGATTCTAATTTTCTCATTCATCAAATATTTGTTTAAATATAAGTCAAGATATTTTTTGTCAAATTATTTACATGAGTTTATTCTATTTGTTTCTAACATTTATTTTATATTTATTTTAATATGATAATGATTTCTTAGTGAAAGTGATAATAATTCTTTAATTCTTTAATATTTAAAATTATTTAAATCTTATATTATTGTAATTGTATTAGAAAAATACAGTCACAATACAATATTAAAATCAATTAGAAGGATATGATTAAATAAATTCTTTATTTAATTTAATAATAATAGTTATTTAATTATAAATATGTAATTAAATAAAAGGAGTATAAAAAATAAATATATGTTACTCATTCCTAAGAGACCAATGAAAAAGTTAGAGATTTTTTTTAAATTTTAAAAAAGGAAAGAGGGGAAAATATTGAAAATATGATGAAGTTGATATTTTGTAAAAGTTTTGATTTTCATTGGTCAATAGAAAAGTGATAAGACTATTTTGTTAATTACTATTTTATCTAATGTGTAGTGCAATTTATTTTTTAAACAAGAGTATTTAAATCAATTTAATCGATTTAATATTATTTTAATTTTTAGGCAAGGACATTTAAGTGTAATTGTTTTATTATTGTTTTATGGTTGATGTTTGGCATGATACTTACTAGTATAACATTTATTTTAACATTATATTTTTAGCTTTTAATGTTTTTAATAAATACTACACTTATTTGGTAGTATTATGGTTAATTTTAACTATATTTTTTCACTTCTGGGTACCATGTACTTAAGGTGAGACTATGTAATAATAAGTGATGAAATATATGGGTCATGAACTTAGAAATGAGACTAGGGTTGGTTAGTGGAAGTGAACCATGTTGTGTAAATTATAGATGATTGTTTTGGTTAATCTTGGATCAAAACATTCACGTAACGAACGAAAACAAATTATAATTATCTAAGTTGGCTATTATTAAAGAAATTAACCTGATTGGGAAGATCATGGTTACATGATATTAGGAGTGATAGGTACTCAAAAATTTATGGTATGATGGTTGTGGAGCGATGCCACTTGCAGAGACAATGTATTTTTTAGTGTTTTCCATGGTTGGAGGCATAGTGATGTGAGTAAGGATTAATGTAATGAATGATGAGGGAATATTGTGGTTATGAAGTGAAATTTGGATTCGGGAGAAAGTTGGGCAGAATAGCAAAAGTTGTTTGGGACAAAATTGCTTTTCTTATATCTATAAAGACCCAAAAATCACACTGATATGCCCTCACATCGTGTGGGGATTCATCTTTTGTAATGGTCAAATTTTTAAATTTTAAAATGTAATTAGTAAGAGATTGCTCCCGTGAATTTATTTTAATATTAACGAAATATTTTTATTATATATATATATATATATATATATATATATATATATATATATATATATATATATATATATATAAATTTATATTTATTTAAAAAGTACAATGAAAAATCATAAAATTAAAATATTACAATAAATAATATGATTATACAAAATATAATGGTAAACTTGACAAGTGATGTATTTAGATACACATGTGAATTTAAATTGAATTACGTAATGTTAAAATAAACTCAATGTATTAAGTAATTTAAAAAAAAAAACTTGTGACATGAAGAAAAAAAAAAAATTAACATTTAAAAATAATGGTAATAATTTGATGGTGACCCATAAGATAAAAAGTTAGTTGTGTGAATGATATGTAGTCTTATTCAATTTCATATAATATATTTTTAATTTTATTAAAGTTAAATAATAGATTAATTAGTATTTTCAATGATAATAAACAAATAGAAAAGATAATATATGTCCTAAAATGTAAGTTTAAAATGAGATATTTAATTGTAAAAGAATCAATTATATTAAAATTCAAATGTATTAAATAATCATATAAAATGTAATGCGAATAGAGAGAAAAGATAAAGTAGTGTAAGATGGAAAAAATAGTTTTTTAATTTTGACCAATGAGAAGTTGACAATTGATGCATGAAATCAAAAAAGTTGAAAAAGTTAAAGATTATTTTGTTAGTTACTAAAATATCCAAAGTGTAGTGTAAAATATTTTTTAGAAAGGGATATATAGTTTAGGTAGTTTTAGCAATCTCTTAGTATATATAAGATAGTTTAGATAGTTTGGACAATCTCTTAGTATATGTTAGATAGTAGATACCGCCGTGGTTACTCCAAATTGCGTTGTGATTTTTCCAGTGGTGAATTCTTCTCTTGGTTTCCTTTAATCGTGACATTATTCTACCAATCGTGACACAATTGCCATATCCCTTTTTTAAAACTAAAATAATATAAATACTATACACAATGGGTTGTGTGTTACATATTCAAGGTTTCGTCAGTACCAAAGAAATCCTTAGATGAAATTTCTCCACCTTTATATGGCTTGAGAGCCTCTATCCGTTCACTTTGAAAGTATTTGAAGATTCATGCTCTTGTATTTTCACTAATTCATACAATAAAATTTATGGGTGGCAAAACGGACTATGGCTCGCAAAAGCTTGTAAAACCTTCCATTTAGATGAAACATATATAGCGGATTGGATTGGAATTTTGGGTCCTCCATCAACCAAAGCCCGTCGCTCGCCAAAACTTACCCTTGTCTATTCACTCAGCTTGTCTCATCTTAAGCCCATATTTTTTCGTTAATTCTAGTAATTTCAATTCTTGATGGTTTTAGTTTGTACATTTATTTGTGAATATATGAAATACTTTTTAAAGTAAAATTTGTTAAGAAAATGCTTTATATATAATTATTCAAAAAATAAGTAACTTTTTTAATTAAAATGTTTTAAAAAAACTATTAATCAATTAAAAAAATATAAATAGACGTGTAAGTCCGTTGCCCGCCAACCGACAACCATGGCAGAACATACTATATTTTTATGCTCATTTCCACTTTGTGGGTTTGTCCGCCCTGCTCCTATTTTGGCGGGCTTAAGGCGGGGCAAGGCAGACAACACAGGTTGATCATTTAGATTTCAGTTTCTCGAGATAACCTCGAATTGAACAACAACACAGGTTGTCCCGAATGAAATTCTATTTTCACCAAATTCTTGTCGTGGTATTGCTTTGTCCTTTCATTGTAAATGATTGTTTTATCATATGCTTGAAGTCTAGTATCTTCCAACTCATTCAGTTTCAACAACATCTTCCTTTCAACAAGCTTATCATAAAAAATTAAGAACTTGACTGCCCGATAAGCCTTATGCCCACACTCCATTAAAAAATGACATGTTTTCCCATAAACCAACTAATATAGTGTTTGTTTCCGCGTCAAATATGCTTTTAAACGTGCGTCTACCAAAAGTTAGGATTCCTAACTTTTTTATTTTCACGGCAGGCAAGCTTCCAAACGCGTGTTTCTCATTCCAATCGTGAATCCAAACAGTTACTAATACGATAACTACCCTAAATGAATTTTAAAAGTTGTCATATACTCCCAAACTCATCATCTAACTTCTTTGTCCAATCCTTCCTTGAAGTGGCAGTTTTCTTCTCCTAAATTTGTTTCAGTTATCGATTTGACACTTTAATCAATCCACAAGTTTGAGGGTGATAAAGAGGTGACACTTTATGTTTCACATTGTATTTTTCAAACACACTTTCAAGATATTTATTACAAAAGTGTTTCGCCCACCACTAATCAAGACTTTGGGTACCCCGAAGTCCGAACCTAGAAAAATATTTTTTTTTAAAGTTAATTACAATATAGGCATCATTAGCTACATAATCTATAACTTCTACCTAGTATTTAGCAACATAATCAACACTAACTAAAATATAAAGGTTAGAGTTATATAAAGGAAAATGACCCATAAAGTTGATGCCTCAATGATCAAAGTGTCCAACCTCTAATATTTCATTTTAGGGAATTTCATTCCTCTTGGCTATATTACTTGTCTTTTGGCATTTTGATGTAGTTGGAATCACGAAAGATTGGCAAGCGCTAAACCTATAACAAAAACATAAGTTTGCAAACGACAAACATGTCACATAAAACTCTACAATCCACCATAAAGAGAAAACTACCTAAAAGTGTTTAAATACAAACAAAAAAAAACCCTAATGGGATTTTAATAAAAAACAAAAACAAAATAGAAAATTGCGAAAAATATTAAAATGTTATTTTCGGATTGAAACAAACCCGGGTGGCTTAAAAAGCCCATATATTGCAACAAAGCAATGGGTTGGACTCATGAGCAGTTTCTCTGTCTGTAATGGTATAATAATAGTCATTCGGATATCATACTCCAAACTTACACAAATCCTTCCAATCCTTTTTGACGTGCGACTTCTTTTTCGATACGTGTAGCCAACCTTTCTACATCGTGATCATCTGCCTCTAAAGAACTCGGTCCAGAGTTCTATCCTTGATAAAGATCCTCATCTGCTTAATACTCATGAATGTTAGTAACATTAAAAGTATTCGATATTTCCATGGAATATAGGAAAGACACCACATAAGCATTATCAATGATTCTTTGAGTCACTTTGAACGAGACATACTTGTTTGGTTGCAGCCTACTGTAAGTACCAAATGAGAAGCTCTCATAATGCAACAACACCATCACATCGTCTCCCATATTAAAAAATTTAACTCTTATGCATTTATCAAAAGATACCTTATTTTTCTTCTTTATCAACTACAGTCTCTTCAACCATATTCTCAACAGACACACTTACTCCAGGAACCTTAGGCAACTTAACCAAATCAATCACATACTCAGTAACAAAAGTATAAACTAAAGAAAATGGAGATTTCCTTGTAGTTGAGTGCACAACATTGCTGTAAGAAAATTTGACCTGAGGCAAAACTAAACCCCATTATTTCGTCAAGCCCCCACAAACACTCTGAATCATATTACACAAAGTTATGTTGGTTACCTCAATTTGTCGATTTATTTGAGGATGATATATAGATATTTTGTTCAACAATGTTCCAAATAATCTCCAATGAGTAACCCATAGTGACTGAGAACTTTGGAGTCTATGTATGAAGTAATTGACGCAGGAACCCCGTGAAGACCCACAACCTCCCTAAAAAACAGTTTGGCTATGTTGGACGCATCAATAGTCTTCTTAAAAGATATGTAGTGAATTATCTTGGAGAATTTGTCTACTACCACAAACAAGAAATTTGCATCTTGTTGCGTACACCCTCCGAAGACATTTATAAGCAACAAAAATGCTTCATTTATTGGTCACTATTATAATCAAAAGTTAACTATTACTAAATTATTTAATGTTTTAATTCCTAATATACCCCTATATTTCATTTTTCAACACTCTATTAAATTTAATATAAAGGACATTAGGGTAAATTTAATTAATGTTTTCACCAAAACCTAAAAAGTTAACTACACTTGATTGAGTTTCTTAATTATTGTGAAAACCATTTATGGTGCTTAAAATGTGTCCGGAAGGTGTACAAGACAATCCCAACATAACATCCATAGTTAAATCCTTCCAAATATCACCAAGAAAATGGAAAGGCATATAAAGACCAATATTTTGAGATAGACCTTTAGAAATCTGACAAGTATAACACATCCTGACTATAATATGAGTGTTCTTTCTCAAATGTGGGCAATAGTATATCTCCTCTAGGCTAGCAATAATCTTGTCTCTACATAGATGACCTCTAATGCAGATATCTAGTTAACTTTTCTCCTAAATATGAGTTAGGGATGCACAATCAATCCCTTTTAAAAAGATAGGCATCTTGAATATAAAAATATGTACAAGGATGCTTTGCACTGTACTTGGCCCATAATTTCTTAAATTCAGCATCAGCTTTATAAAACTCTTTCAGACACTAAAATCCTAATATCTCTCGCACTAAGGTAATCAGTAAGGAAGTTCTCTTACTCGGTGCATTTGTTACCTTGTTAATTTCCGCACGACTTATATTGAATAATAAAAGGAAATTTTTGCAGAAAACTCACCCATCGAGCATGCATCTTGTTTATCACCTTCTAGATGTGAATAAACTTCAAAGCTTGATGTTTAATGAACAAAATGAATTCTTTGTGAACCAGTAATGTTCCCACTTGCGCAAAGATCTAAACACTACATAGAATTCCTCATCATAAGTACTCTATTTCTAACAAGCGTCACTTAATTTCTCGCTAAAAAAGGGCCACTAGTTTCTTCTCGTGAGATAATACAACTCTTATTCCCACTCCATTATCATCACATTCAACTTTAATTCCTTTGTAAAATTCAGGAAATGTTAATACTGAGATAATACATAGCTTTTCCTTAATCAATGGAAAACTCAGCTCTTGTTCCAACCTTAATTGAACTCTCATTTCTTAAGACATTCAATAATAGATGGAGTGATAATACTGAAATACTTGATAATCCTCCTATTGAATGTGGTCAGACCATGAAAGTTGTGAACCTCAGTCACTAATTTAGATGCATGCGAACCTCAGTCACTAATTTAGATGCAGGCTATTCCCTAATGTAACTCACCTTATCTTCATTAACATGAATCCCTTCTTCACCTACAACAAAGCCTAGGAAGAGTAGTTTGTTGGTGTTGAATGTGCATTTTTTTAGATTAATGTACAACTAATTTTTCCGTAAGATTTGCAACACATGCTTCAATTGCCACCGCATTCATACATTCCATCACATCAAAATCCTATTTGATCAACAAATTATTCTCTAACGAAATAATTTCTAATTATTCAAATGTACATTATAGTTCAGTTTATAAATTAACAAATTAATTAACCTTAACATTCACACAAATTTTTAGTCAATAATATAATATAAAAATAAATATAATAGTTATTAATATTATTATTAATAATATTATTATAAATTTAATTGAAATACATTGACTGCATTAATTTTTTTTACATCATCAATAAATCTTAATTATAGATTAATTTAAAAATTTTATTTTTATTTTTAATTTCTTTTAAAATATAAATTTTGTTGATTATGATACATTATTGGTGTAAATTTTTTTACACCAACAATAATAATAATAATAATAATAGTTATTATTATTATTATTATTATTATTATTACTACATTTATTATTATTATTATTATTATTACTACTATTACTACTACTACGTTCAGTATGTATACTGAGGATAGTTCTCATCTGGGTTAAATTACCTCAACTCCTGTTGTACCTTTGGGGTGCGACTAGTCTGGGAAAGTTGGGAAGCTCCTTGGGAACGCCCATTGCAACAGATGAGTGTACTGCTCAGCGTTTGAGAGTGTCGTACGCCCGAATTCTGGTTGAGATGAATATCACGCAAGAGCTCCCCACAGAAATCACAATTAGAGACACAGAGGGTAATGCTTTGGAGCAATTGGTTGAATATGAATGGAAGCCAAAGTATTGCGCAAAGTGCAAGAAATATGGTCATACCTGTGAGAAACCTCAGCCTAAGAAGGAGAAAACCTGGATTCCCAAACCTATTGTTATGGGGGAGGCAAGTAAGGCTAACACGGAACTAGAGACTATTGAGAATGAGGAATGAACAAGAGTAAGGAAGCATGGAAAGGAGGTTATCAAACAACCATCATCACTTCTCGAGTGCGCCAATGGTTCTGGACCCCTGGGGTTTTTGAAGGATCCCCTGATGGTTCAAGAAAAGGTGCCATGATTATTTCTTGGAACACTAGGGGACTGAATAAAGTTGGAAAGATTAGAGAAATTAGTTCCCGACTCAAGAATATTAATCCAACTATAAGCATTTTACTTGAAACTAGAGTTAAAGAGAATAAAGCTGTCAACATTAGAAAGAAGCTCAACCTGAATAAGAAGTGCTTGGATAACTATGATCATCACAGAAATGGGAGAATCTGGTTTTTCTGGGATGACAATATGATTGACATAAAGCTATTCAAAAGCACTAGTCATATGCTCCACTATGGGATTTATGACACCAGAGGTAACTTCATATATTGGATTACAACCATTTATGCTTTGATCAACTGAATGATCGAAAGAAATTGTGGCAAGACATTGAGGCTATCAGTCTTCAACATCAGGGGTCCTGGTGCATTCTGGGAGATTTCAATAACGTTCTCAGGCCTCAAGATAGAATTGGAGGTAGAATTGTTACTGAACATGAATATGAAGACCTCAGAGACATGATGGATCGTGTTGGGATCTTTGAGATGGATAGTGTAGGTGATTACAATACTTGGTCCAATAAACAGGCTGCCAACACCATTTATTCGTGAATTGATAGGGTTGTGGGCAACATTGACTGGCTGCAGTCTAATGCTGATTCCACCTTACAGGTTTTAGCGCCTCATTTATCTGATCATGGCATGTTATGCCTCACAGATAATGTGAGAACAGTAAAACCTAAATTCCAATTTCGCTACAGGAACTGCGTTTCCAAGATTAATGGCTTTTCAAGTGCTGTCATGGAGAACTGGAATCAACAGATTCTTGGTAATCCCATGTATGTGTTGTGGATGAAGCTCAAAAGATTGAAGATTGTGATGTATAATCTTAGCACTCCTGTGCAGGATATTCTATCCAAGATAGAGATAGCTAGGAAAGAGCTTCAGATGGCCCAAAAGTCTCTTACTTCTGATCGGTTTAACTCTGATATTCTGGATTTGGTGAAGAATTGCACTGATCAGCTTGTGTACTTACGAGAGCTGGAGGAACAAGACTTGAGACAACGAGCTAAGCTTGATTGGCTTCGCCGCAGTGATGGTAATAACAAACATTTTTATGCTTTTATCAAAAGCAGACAATCCAAAAATCAAATCAAATCTCTGCAAAAAGATAATGGGTATGGCATCTTTACGCAAGAGGATATTGAGGAGGAAGTTTTGAGATTCTACAAAGGTCTCATGGGTGCTACAAACGATTGCCTTGAGGGTCTGGACATTTCTTCCTTGAGGGATGAATCCAAACTCAATAATCTACAAAGAGACAGCCTTATCACCTCCATCACACAGGAGGGAATCTTCGAAACTCTGAAAGACATTGATGTGAACAAATCATCTGGGGTTGATGGCTTTGGTTCTGGTTTTTCATAGATGCTTGGAGCATTATTGGAGAGGATGTCACAGTAGCAATGCAAGACTTCTTTAGGAACAATAGAATGCATAAAGGTTTCAACAGTGCAGTGGTTGCATTAATTCCCAAATCAATTGAAGCAAAAATGGTTAGGGACTATCGGCCTATTTCCTGTTGCACTACGTTATACAAAATCATCTCGAAAATTTTGACATCCAGAAAAGTTATTTGTAGCATCGTGGACTATAATCAAGAGGCTTTCACTCCCGGTAAATATCTTCACGACCATGTCCTGCTGGCATATGAGTTACTAAAGGGCTATGGGAGAAGGAATGGCACTCCGAGATGTACATTGCAGGTAGATATTCAGAAGGCATACGATATGGTGTACTGGGGCGCTTTGGATCGGATCATGAGGGAGCTTGGCATTCCTTATACTTTCAGCAACTGGCTTATGCTTACTCTCAGTAGTGTAACCTACAAATTTAATGTTAATGGCAATCTCTCTAACATTCTGCCAGCTAGAAGAGGAATTAGGCAGGGGGATCCCATTTCCCCCTTGCTGTTTGTCTTGGTGATGAAATATCTTAATAGATTACTTAGACAACTGAGATTCAATCATGACTTTAACTATCATTCTAGGTGTGAAAAGCTGTTAATCACCAATCTGTGTTTTGTAGGTGATCTGCTTCTGTTTACTAGAGGAGATCATGTTTCTGGAAGTCTTATGATGGCCAAGCTCAATAAATTCCTGCGTTCTACAAGGCTGAAAGTTAATCCTCAGAAGTGTCAAACTTACTTTGGCAGTGTTGATGATAGCAGCAAGAAGGAGATTCTGCAGTATACAGGTTTTACTGAAGGGAGTTTCCCATTCAGATATTTGGGGATCCCTTTGACCAACAAGAAGCTGGCCATTAAATACTAACTGCCTTTGATTGACAAGCTTGTTAACCGAATCACCGACTAGAGTGCCAGCTTGCTCACATATGCAGGGCGCCTCCAGCTCATTCAAAGCGTCTTGTTCTCAATTGTTAGTTTCTGAATATATAGCCTCCCCTCCCTGTTGCAGTTCTGAATAGGATCAATGGCATTTGTAGAAACTTTTCGTGGTCTGGTGGCAAGAGTTCAAGGAAAGCTCCAGTTGCTTGGGAGAAGGTATGTCGTCCCAAGAACATTGGTGGTTTAAATCTAATTGACATAAGCATTTGGAATCAGGTAAATCTCCTTAAGCTTCTCTGGAATGTTTGTAATAAAGCTGATAACATGTGGATCAAATGGATACATGCTTACTATATTAAAAATGGCAATGTGTTGAGCATGGAAATAAAAGAATCCCACTCCTGGATCTTCAAGGCTATTCTTAAGATGAGAATCCATTACAATAGAGTGCAGCAGCTTGGTAAAAATGATTTTAGTATGAAACAAGTGTATTTCAACATGCTTGATACAGATACTAAAGTGAGCTGGCGTGGTTTGTTGTATCATAACCTTGCTAGACCTCGCGCCCATGTCATTTTCTGGTTAGCGTGTAATTGCAGGCTTGCGACAAAGGACCGCTTGAAACGTTTTGGAATTATTCTGGATGATGATTGTTTTTTCTGTCTGCTCAAAGAAACTCTCAACCACCTTTTCGTTGAGTGTGAAACTTTACAAACTATTTGGATGAAAATTTTGAGTTGGTTAAAGGTCACCCACAAGCCGGGAAAGTGGAGTGCTGAGCTTCTATGGCTAACACAAACGTGGGAGGGAAGGTTGGAGAGCTGCCTTCTTGAAGGGTGTTATCACTGAGACAGTGTATGCAATCTGGAGTTTGAGAAATAGCAAGCTATTTGGCAGCAATATGAATCTTAAATCTATTGAAGAGAGGATAATTCATACTATAACCTATACATTGTGAAGTAAAGTTAAGTATAGGAAACATCTAGTATCTCTAAAGATGTAATTTGTTTCTCCTTGGTTCTTTTGTTTTCTTTGGGCTAGATCGTTGTTTTGTGATCGCCTTGGACTTATAATTACTTTTTGAATTAATAAAATTCTTCTTTTTAATTCAAAAAAAAATTGTATACTTATTTTAAAAGATATATTTTAATATATGGATCTACCTATTTTTCATTGAAACCATTTTATACTAATTTCCTTTCACGTGGATTAATGAATTACGGTCATATTAACGTATCCAATTCAATTCCAGCTCTACAATTAAGATTCATTTCATTCTTTCATTTATTCAACAAAGAGCGTAATAAAAAAAAAAACTGTGTCATTCATTCATGCCAATTAAGTTCATCATGCCCACCGCAACTCCACTACTCACACCACGTCACGTGGCAGTTATCGGCGCCGGCGCCGGAGGTCTAGTTGCGGCGCGCGAGCTCCGACGAGAAGGACACCAAGTAGTAGTTTTCGAGCGAGAAGATCAATTGGGCGGGTCATGGGTTTACACAGCGGAGGTTGAATCGGACCCAATTGGTTTGGACCCGAACCGGAGGATAGTTCAGTCGAGCCTCTACAATTCGCTCCGAACCAACCTGCCTCGGGAGAGCATGAGTTTCCTAGATTACCCTTTTAGAAGAAAAGAAGAGAAAGAGAGAGATTCTAGAAGGTTCCCGAGTCACAGAGAAGTTCTAAAGTACTTGCAGGATTTTGCTGCGGATTTTGAGATTAATGATTCGGTGAGACTTCAGACAGAAGTGGTGTATGCTGGGGTGGAAGAAGGTGGAAAATGGACGGTCAGATCTAAAACAACGGATAGTGATTGTGTGGATGAGATTTACGATGCTGTTGTTGTTTGCAATGGACATTACTTTCAACCTCGACTTCCTCATATTCCTGGTTATTTTCATTTTACTTCTTTATTTTTTCTTATTTATATTATTATCTAGAATTATTCCACGTAATCGATATTTATTTAGTATTTTAAAATACTTATCAAATTTCATTAAAAGAATTGAAATTTAAGGAGAAAAGAATTTTCAGGCATTAGTTCATGGACAGGGAAGCAAATGCATAGTCATAATTACAGAACACCAGAGCCTTTTCAAGATCAAGTAGGTGTTATGTTATAGATATCAACAAATTCAAATGACAATAATTTTTCTTTATGATTTCCATTTATTTTTTGTCTTGTGTAGGTTGTTGTTGTGATAGGCGGTGCGGCTAGTGCGGTTGATATCTCTCGGGACGTGGCAACCGTTGCTAAACAAGTTCATGTTGCAGCTAGATCGGTTGAGGAAGATAAGCTTGGAAAGTTACCTGGCCATCATAATATATGGCTTCATTCTATGGTAAAACTTGTCATCTATGGTGAGAATTAGATGGCCATCCACAAATTTGTTTGATAACTGTCGCTTGGATTGTTTAATCGTGATCTTAAAACAATGCAGATTGACAGTGTTCATGAAGATGGCACAGTTGTTTTCTTAGATGGAAATGCTGTTACTGCTGACTTCATTCTACATTGCACAGGGTATTATTATTCTCAGCATTTCTTATGAGTTTTTTTCTTCTTCTTTTAAAGCAGTTTCTATTAGTGTGATACTGAATTAATGTTGATGCTATTTGTAACTTTTTCAGATACAAGTATGAATTTCCTTTCCTTGAAACAAACGGTGCAGTAACCGTAGATGACAATCGTGTAGGACCACTCTACAAGCATGTTTTTCCACCGGCGTTAGCTCCATGGCTTTCGTTCATCGGGTTGCCTTGGAAGGTTGTTCCTTTGTCAGGGTTCTTCATCATCATCACCTTAATATCAACTCAAATATGTTTGATTCTTTGGTGTCCTAATACTAACAAGTTCATGGAATTATTTGCAGGTTGTTCCATTCCCCTTGTTTGAACTGCAGAGCAAGTGGATAGCTGGAGTTTTATCGAACCGCATTGCCCTTCCTTCAGAAGACAAGATGGTTGAAGATATTGAAGCTTTCTACTTGTCACTTGAAGCATCTGGTATTCCTAAGAGTCACACTCATAATTTGGGCATGAACCTTGCTCAGGTGCCTTTCTATTTTTTGTTTTATCAACTTTTTGTTAACATATTTCTTCGTGTATAGTATATGTGTATCTAGTTCTTGTATGCTGTTTTCTTAACCTTGCTCTGTCTCTAAAATGCATCCGAAAATGAAACACTCCAAAAAAATGTAACTAGTTATCCTTTAATGGAAACCTGATATTTAAGGGATGTGTAATATTGCAGTGGGACTACAATAACTGGATTGCAGCTCAGTGTGGTGTTCCTGCTATGGAAGAATGGAGACAGCAAATGTATATTGCTACATCTAAGAACAGGCTCACGCGACCTGAGACTTATCGCGACGAGTGGGACGACGATGACCTGGTTCTACTAGCTGAGCAGGAGTTTGCTAAATTATGAGATCTAATGCTGTATTGTTTTGAGATTTACAAAGTCATAAAGAAAAACAAGAATAAAACTGAAAAAAATGGAAGAATTATATTATTAATAAGTCTTTACAAGCTGGGCTCAAACCTGTAAATAGAACCAAAGAGAAAATTCTGTTAGAGTAAATTTCTCTAACAGACAACATTAATCTAGCTTACTCTTTAAACCTAATAACTAATTGCAATTAACATAAGTATAATTAAATCAGTCATAATGTGACACTCTGCTCCTAGTTTAATGTTATTCTTAATGGTCAAATGCAGTTTTATAGTCCCGTTTAGATGAAGAAAATTTTACTGTTAAAAGTAAGGATGCGATTATATGTTTGAAATACCTTAAATAATTATCTACCCTTTAGCCTTTAAAGAATAAGATATAATGATATGATCACTTTTTATTGTACTTTTAATGTTTCTCTCACAATAATAACTGGAATATGGAATAGTGCCTTCACAAAAAGATTTTTTTAAAAAAGAAGATAAGTATATAAACAAGTAATTGAGCATTCATGAAAATAATTTCTCATTAATTGAAGCAAGTTACATGGTTTTGATTATAGAGCTTTACATGACTTGTACCATAAGCTATGCCATGTACTTGCTTGTGAAGTAACCAACTGCACTAACTAACTTTTAATAGCTTTTGTAACTAACTAATGTACTGTCTCTAATTGTATGTATTTCATGCTACAATATCCCCACAAGTTGAATCTACCATCTTCAATTTGAGTAATAATGTGTGAAATGGTTGAGGAAGTAAGGGACTGGTAAATAAGTCCGCCAACTGATCGTTGGATGAGACCGACAATTATTTCAGGATTCTTGCGGCTTGTTTTTCTCTCACAATATGACAATCATTTTCTAGATACTTATTTTTTCATGGAAACTAAATTGGTTGCAATACAACATGTGTCTTAATGCAATTGATTTGTAGATCTTTGAGAAGATATAAACCTCATTATGATTCACATGTAGTTGATACAAGTGCACGATACTCTACTTCACATGAAGATCTTAAAACTGTAAGTTATTTTTTTTTATTTTCCATAAAATTAGTCACTTGCCTAGGAAAAAGCACTACACTGAGATGGATCTCCTTGTTTCTAAGCATCTGATTATAGCAACCATTCAATTGATTGGTTGAGTCTCTAGAAAACATAATGCGTTGAAGTATGCTATGATCGGAGATGACGAATTGTGATAAGGAAGAATCTGCTGCTACAATTAACTAGGATTCTAACAAAAGATAATAAAAGAAATTAAGTAAAAAAAAAGACAAATTTAATTTTTGTTGTTGATTCTAGAGCTAACAGCTCTTTAAATACAAAAATAATTAATTGGACTTAAGGCCACAACTCTGGGTTGAACCTACTTGAAGATAAAAAATAAAAGAACTGAAATTATAAAGTGTTTTTAATCCATGATAAAGTCCTGTTGCCAAATGGGCATCACTACTATGCTGCCCAAAAAAAAAAAACCTTGTCCTCAAGGTTAGGATAATTTGTTGGGATATTTGGCCCATGAGGAGTGGCATCAGGGAGGGGCCACATGTTCATGTTGGGAGATGTGAAATTTGAACGTTGCAAGCTGGCCTTGGACAGTGGGACATTTAATGGGCACATGGGTCACAATTGGCATGTGAAAGAGGCGAGGTACAACGTGCGGGACCTACGGTGTTGGGAATAGATTTTTCTAATGGGAATCCAATGTTATTTGACGGTCCAGATTGTTGGAGAGATGCATCCAATGACTTTGGTGGCTTGTGTACAGATAAAGTCATATCGTACTTGAGATTTAGCTTTAAACTTCTTGCATGTGCTAAAGTACCTAAGTCCCTCACACGTTTCTTGTTGTGTACTTCTTCCTTACTTGCTTCATTTCCTTCAAAAGAAATTCCATCTTCTGCAACCTTTTTTTCTTTCAGATCTAACTCTTCATTCTTCCTTGTTTCATTAACAAAACCCCGATCTATCTCTATCCCAATTTCTTGAACTAATGGTTCGTCGACAACACTAGATCCCGGTGTCAATCCTTTTGGATCTTCCACTATCTCATCAAGCAAGTTGTCAGGAAGGGAAATCATGTCCGATTTGGGATCTTGACCATGGTAAACTCGCAGTTGAGATACATGAAACACTGGATGGACCCAGGATGAAGGAGGCAGCTCCAGCTCATAAGCGATAGAATTGATACGACGGATAATGGGCCAAGGGCCAACTCAATGTTTTCGCTTTTTATTGGCTTGTTCTGTCATGATTTTTTGGCTTTTAGAGAGGTTTTCTTTGAGTTTACGAAGATTGAGTTGGAGATTGTGCAGGGTTGTATCAAGAGCAGGAATTATGGTGAAATGTAACGCCCATAATTTAATTAATTATTTAATTAAATTATATAAGGATTTATTTATTGGAATTTAGTCGAAGTTGGATTTATCAGTAGAATTATAAGGAGCATTAATAAATTCATAAGTTGATTTAGGGTGATTAAGTGAATTATCGGAAGTTGGGATTAATTAATGATGAATTAATTTTATTATAGAATATTATTGGAAATAATATTAGAAATAAGTGTGGATTAATAGAAATATTATTATTATTATTATTTATTATTATTATTGTTATTATTATTAGTATTATTATTATTATTACTATTATAAGTTGGATTTAATTATAAGAGATATAAAAGGAGAATTATAAGGGTTTAGTGAATATTTTTGGGAAAAGTTGTACGTGGGAGAAAGAAAAGAGGAACAAGGGTTTGGAGGAAACTGTCGCCGGAATGGGAATTGTAGACCGGAAAGCCAAATCAGAATTCGACCGGAAATTATAGAGAGACCGTCAATCCAAGGTAAGGGTGGGGTTCTAACTCTATAACTGGGTTTAAGATGAATGGTATGTGAGGTTTGATTGTACGGTTGTCTTGTGTGGATGTGTTGATTTGTAAATTGATTATTGTGTATGATGATTTGGTGTGGAAGCCTTGACAAATGAAGATATAGAATGTTAGGTTTTGGTGTAGATTGTTTTGATTTAAATCCATTGAAATTGTGTATAATTGATGAAATTGATGATGCGAATTGAGTTAAAATGTAGTAGATGAAGTATGACAAGGTGATAAATTAGATTATGTATTTGGATTTAGAAAAATTGGGGTTTTGGGATGGAAAAAGATGATTTCCGTATCATAAAAATCTGTTTTTTTTTTAATTCTGGTACAGTGGGAACCAGTTACCATATATGGGAACCCGGTTACCACTCAAAAAATAGTGTTTTTGCTCATTTAGGAACTGGATAATCGGTTACCCTGTAGGGGAAATCGGATTCCCTGCTGAAGCTGACAACATTTTCTCAAAACTTGTAAAAATCATAACTTTGTGCTCGGGTGTCCGTTTGACGCACCGTTCGAACCGTTGGAAAGCTAAAAACATGATCTTTACTATAAAAATACTTTCAAAAACCAGTAACTCAATAATTTTGGGATTTTTATTTATTTTGGTGTCATATGTTGTATGTCGAAACGTTGTAGAAGTCAATGTTGTGCTGCGTTGTATTGTTGTTATTGGGTTGCAGCAGGTGACTGGAAATTGTAAGGTATTAGTTATGTTGAAATCAATATTTATTTTGTTGGTTGTATACCTTGGCTTATATGTAACGATGTGATTATGGTGATGTTGTTATCAATGGTGTTGATAAATTATTTGTAATGGCAAGAAATATGTTGATGTGTATTGTTGTTGATTTATGCGAAGTTGCAGGATGTTTCTATGTTGATATTAATTATGTTGTGACGTGGTGATGTTTGTGATGGGAAGATGAATAATGTGAATACTTGATCATGTTGATTATTGAAGTTGGTTTAGTTGAATGATTATGCTAAGTGAAGTTAAATACTAATAATATTGTGAAATGTTCTGAGGTTGAATAAAAGATGTATTGTTATAAGTTCATCCTTGATCTAAGTGTTATGTATCTGTATAGTTGTGACTAGATGCATGTTATTTTGCGAAGAAATTGTGACATCCCTTGTATGATTATCTTTTCCGCACTCTGGTTTAAATAATATACGTTGGGAAGATTTGGGGTGTTACATGAAACCCTTTATGTAATCTTTCACAGCTGGAGGTTGTCGTCCATATAAGGCTTCAAAAGGAGTCATCTGGATCGAAGAATGAAAGGTAGCGTTATGCCAAAATTCCGCCAAGTGCAGGTACTTAAACCATTATTGAGGGTTATCACTTGTGAAACACCACAGGTATGTTCCTAAACATCTTTTGACTACTTCCGTTTGGCCGTCAGTTTCTGGATGGTAAGTTGTACTAAATTTTAGGGTAGTTCCTTGAAGGACGAAAAGTTCCTTCTAGAAAGCGCTCAAAAATAAAGGATCTCGACCGGAAACAATGTACTTGGGTACCCAATGCAGTATGCAAATCTCAACTAAAAAACGCATCGCCAGATCTAGAGCGGAAAACTTTGGTGGTAGAGTAATGAAATGAACAAATTTGGTTAGTCTGTCACAGACAACCAAATAACAGTGTGTCCCCAAGAATTAGGGACGTGCGTAATGAAATCCATGGACAAATCTTCCCAAACCTGTGTTGGTATTTACAAGGGTTGTAACAAGCCTTGTTTCTTTGTTGGCAGGTATTTATTGTGTTGGCGTGAGGAGCAACACTGGACAAATTTCTGGACATCACAGTACAAACTAGGCCAAAGAAATGTAGCCTTCATGCGCGATAATGTGGGTCGCAAGCCGGAGTGTCCTACCGATGGCCTGTTATGACATTCCTTAAGAATCGTTTCTCTGAATGCCAAGGTGTTAGGTAAAAAAATGCGATCTTTGAAGTATAACAAATTCTGTCCGAAAGTGTAAAGCAATTACATCTTGGAGTCAGTTAAACATTTAGTAACAAGATCTTGTCCTTGTGTGTCTTTTGTGTAGTATCTCTGGAGTTGCTTGAGAAAAGTGGGAACTGTTGAAGAAATGGCCAACATCAAGGAGTCTTCCTCTGTGTGTCTTCTATTCAGAGCATCAGCGACATTGTTGGACTTACCAGGTTTGTAAAATATTTCAAAACTAAATCCCTGTAGTTTCGCGTCCCATTTTTGCTGTTCTGGTGTCTGGATGGTTTGTACCAATAGGTTCTTAAGACTTTTTTGATCGGTAAAAATGTGAAAATGTTGTCCAATGAGGTACTGACGCCACTTTTTTACAGCTTCTGTAATGGCGTACATCTCCCGAACATAGACGGGTGCAGCTTGAAGACGAGGGCATATTTTCTCGCCATAAACCATCTTTTTTCGCACCAGTAGGACGTGTGAAGAGAAAGGGCTAGTGCTATGTTTGATGATACCTTCAGAAAGCATATCATGAATGATTGATGTCATTGCTTCCTTTTGTGAATGAGGATAGCGATAAGGCTTAACATTGATGGGGGTGTATTGGGGTTAAGGGGGATTTAATGATCATGTGGACAATTTGGAGGTAACCCACGAGGTTGTTGGAAAACGGTTGGGTAGGATTTTAAGAGGGTGGTAATTTCTGGTGGGGTAGTATGTGGCAAGGAGTCAAAAATAGGTGATGCAAGGGTTTTATTAAGAGGGGGTTGTTATAAAAGTAAGTGTATGAAAGCAATGGAATCTGTAGATAATAGATGGTGGATCTGGTTAAAAGTGGAAGGGGTAGGATGTTGATTGGCATCATATGTGATGGTAATCTTGGTGTTGTCATAGGTAAAAGAGATTTTCGGAATAGAAAAATCAGCATTAAGTGGTCCTAAAGTACGTAACCATTCCATACCTAACACCACGTCAGCACCCTCAATTAGGATCAAGTAAAAAGGTATACAAAATAAATGATCTTGAAGTGTGATTGGGACTTTAGAACAAAGGCCCGAGAAACTTAATTTGGATCCATTGCCCACCATTACCGAAATTTTTTGGAATGGGAGTGCTAGGGATTTTGAGATGGTTTGCAATTCTTGGTTGTAGGATGTTATGAGTACTCCCGGTGTCTATGAGGACTGTCACAACTAAATCATCAAGTACCCCTTTGAATTTCAAAGTTTTAGGAGAAAATAGATCGTTAACATCTTGTGGAGAAAGTTAAAAATCGGTTTCCTCCGCTTCAGAATTTTCAAGTAGATCTGAGGCATAAAAGGTAGGTTCTGTAGAATCTGTAGGGGAAATTAATGGTGCATCTTCATCAATCATAAGTAATAAAAACTTCCCCAATGAACATTTATGACCTGGAATAAATTTCTCATCACAATTAATGCATAACCCTTGAGTGCATCGTTCTGCTTGTTGAGCGGGAGTGACCCGTCGAATAGGGAATCAGGTGGGGTTAGGTGTAGTTTGTGAGGAAATATGAGGTTTGGACGTTGGGGATGTAGTGGGATGGGAATAAGGTTGTTTGGGTTAGGTAATTTGGTTTGGTGTAGTGGAATTTTGGGCTTTAAATCTCATATTTTGGCTTCTATTAGTTTGGCTAAGCCTACAGCTTGAGATATAGTATGGGGTGTTTCATAGCCAACTCGTTACGAATTTCCAGAATTAAACCCAATATAAAACAGTTCAAAAATAGCATTAGGGGGAAGATCTGTAACACCCCCTTCTATTTACCCGCGTTTTATAATAATAATCAGAGTATTTAATCATAACCAAGAAGGCGTCACAATTTTTAAAACATAAAGATTTCCAAAACATGTGTCATGCTTTCACTGAAGAAGACTTATCAAGTAATTAATGCAACAGTTATGTTTAACAGTGGAAATGTAACATAACCAAAACTTCTGAATACAACATTCACAGTATTCCAGACTAATAAACGAAATCCTGAATCAAAACATTAAAGAATTCCAGGGTAATAAGTCAACATAATTCAAAGTTATTCAAAAATATCCATTAAAGGATTCAAACAACCGTTCCCCAGTGTTACATCTACCAGAGCACGACACTGACACGCGGACTAACTGACTCAATACTAGAGCTATCCTCACCAACTCCAAGCTAATCACTGGATCGAAAATGTTGAGTAAGGGTGAGATCTCAATTCAATATAACATGCATTATACGTTTTTAGAATACAATAGAAATAGAGATACATTAATCCATTTAATCAAGCACAAGTCATAATCAATTCACAACACAGCTCTCACAATGAACATGTACATAATTCAAACAATGGAAATTGCAACACTGGAATCCATCCTAGCATGTTACAATCCCATATGCAATGCACTCTATGCATGTGGTACCAAACGTGAACCGAGTTCACACACACCGCTCCGTTTGTGGATAGGCAGTGTAAATTCATGATTCGCCCATAGCTATTGGGTCAAGAATCCAGCCTCACTACCTCAACCTCCGGGTAAGTATATTGGCTCAACCAGTTCGCTTCCGCACAATGGGAATGAACCAAATCAATAAATGTATATGCATGCATCATAAAGGCATGCAACATTAATTCAACGGAATATGATAACAACATAATTCCACATAATTGCCAATATCAACATATATCGCATGATAACAACATAATCATGAACTACTTATCACAAAACATAAATATGTCGAACGCTTACTCCTCAATCAGTAAGACTATCACCAGTATACACAATAACAACCACACATGATATCAATACAATCATGAATAAACAACAAGGGAAAGAAACATCACATGAACGTCAATCTCCATTCAATTGTCAAACAATCTAAACCAATTCATAGATTACGATCTCAACATAATTCACTTATTGCCAATCACCAATGTATCACATTTAATCACAATGAATAATCAACACAACATTGTAAACATTAGTCCTCGACCGATAACTCAGGCCATGCATATTAATTTCCCATCATCATTTCACATATCATGATACTAATACAAATCACATCATGTCCATTCACCAGTGTATCTCATTCAATCAAAATGAATAGTAATTATATAACACTGTCAGCATCAATACCTCACAGGTAACTCATACCATTCATAATAGTTCACATTATCCTGAATTACTCATTCTTTCAAAAAGTCGGGAGCGCGACCATTTTAAAAATAATTTAGCAAAATAATATTTTTCTCTTTTCCAAAAGGTAGTATTCGAAATTTAGAAAATAACGCCGAAAACGGCACTCGAATCGGAGTTACGGTTTAGAAAATATGAATTTTTGAAGTTTTGGAAAAATTGGAAAAATGAACATGGAACCGTTCCTACCTGCATCGAACCGGTTCCTGAAAGTTAAAAATAACACGCCTCTGATTTTTGAATGGGGAACCGGTTCCGTCATATACAGGAACCGGTTCCTGAGTCTATTTTTCCCCAGTTTCTGCAATTTAACACTGGGAACTCGGTTCCTCCCCACAGGGAACCGGTTCCCACGACCTGTGACAGCAATTTTACTAGTTTTTGACAGCATTTTCCATTCTTACTCATTCCCAAACTTACTAATACGATTTGGCACATTAGGAACATCAATTTATCGTCATTTCACACCATTTTAACATCAATCAACATGATTTATTCACTCTCATCAATCACTTGACATACTTATGATTTCTAATCCCAACACCGACACAAATAGGGTTTGTTTCCTATAACTCATAATCATCATAATTCAAATTCTCTAACATACCCAATTATCCCTATGATTCCCAAAACCCATAAGGCATATTAATTGATCGAAACCACCCCTTACCTCGCGATGATTCTTCGATTCTCTTGGTGTCGGCTTTTCCTCTCTTTTCCTCTTCTCTCCAATTCCACGTGAAAACAGTTTCTCCAAAAACCTATTCTTTCTTTCTTTTCCCTTTTTATATTCCTTTTAATGTTCCTTTAATTATTCCAATAAAATAAAATAATTAAAACTTAATAATTAGTAGAGTGATTTACTTTCTTACACCCACCTCTGCACCTCAACACATTTCCTCATTTAATGACCCAATTAATCCAAATAAAATAATACTTAGGACTTCATTTAATTAAATAATTAAATCCTCACTTAATAAATATTTAAATTAAATCGGGGTGTCACAAGATCTATGACACGATTCCCTACTTTCTCAAATTGAGCTTGATATTCAGTAACAATACCTTGCTGTCGGAGTTTGAACAACTGGGCTTGATGGTTCTTGTAAGTTGAAGGGCCAAATAGTAACTCCACAGCCCGTAAAAACTCTTCCCAAGTAGTAAGCTCATTGCTTTGAAACATCCATTTATACCAGCTAAGGGCATCTCCCTTCATATAGAATGTTTCCATGAGTAAACAATTTTCACAAGAAATGTTGTAAAATGAAAAGAATTGTTCATCCTGGAACAACCATTCCAAAACATCACTACCATCAAAGTTACTTAACTCAATTTTTGGATTTCAGAAAGAGGATGGTGGAGGTGGATTGGGGTGATGTAAGGTTGGTGTGTTCTGATATTATTGTTGTATGGATATGAAGGGTAACTATTTTGTGGGAAAGAGGGATAATATGGTTGGGGTTGTGTAAGGATCTGTGGGGGTTGTGTGTAATTTGGGGGAAATAAGTTGGAAAAGGAATTGGAAAAGGTGTGAAAGGATGGGTTGGATGAAATGATGGTGGGGTTGGGCCGTGTAAAAACTGGTGGTGGGGGTGGGGGTGGTGTATAAAGTTTTAATGAGGCAATGGTGGAACTTTGCTGGCCTAGAGAAAGGCAAGGTAAGGTAAGGGGGGCTAGGTAGGTCTAGGTATAGATATAGTTGCTGTAGATCTGGGCGTTGATGATGGTGTAGATCTTGGAACTGCGGTGGAGCCTGCCATGGTTGCGAAAATGGCGAGTCATGAGGTTCGTGAGGGTGACGAAGTTACTTTCATGATGGCTTCAAGATTGTTGTGATTTGTGTTAATCTGATCCAACTGAGAAACAATCGCCTGATTGTTAGCTTCCATGGTGGATTCAAGATTTTCATGAGTCCATCAATACGATGGTTTGTGGTGTGAAGTGTGTCATCTAGGTCTTTAGTTTTGTAGCTTAAAGTGTGTCATTTAATATTTTAAAAGATACTCCCTCCGGTCATTATTATAAGCAAATATTCCATTTTTAGATTCATTAAATAATTTATTTATCTAACCTCTATATAGACTAGATACATCAACTATTTAATGAATTTAAAAAGAGAATTTTACTTATAATAGTGATTGGAGGGGAGTATATATTTTTTAGACTTAAATGCACTTTTGGTCCCCCTATATTAAATTTCCTAACTTTTTAGTCCTCCTTTAAAAAAAACCAGCTATTTAGTCCCCCAATTTTAAAAAACGTGATTTTTTTTCTAGTCCTTGTCCAAATGGCAGATTTTTTAATGAGTTGGCATCCCAGTCAAATGACACCTCATTAAAATTATATTCTTATTATTTTATATTTTCCATTTAAAATTTTATATTTTCAGAAAAATTTAATTTAATTTAAATGTATTAAAATTGGGGTTTAGGGTTCATTTTGTTTGTGTAATTTCTGACCCCCTTTTCTCCAGCTCTTCTCGCTGCAATCTCGCTTCCGATCCCCTCTCCATTCTATCTCGTTTTTCATTATTGTTCTGTGACTATGTCTCAATGCTCAAAATCTACTAGTCTTGGGACACACGTTCATATACCTTTCGAAGCGAGTGTAGGTCTGGGCTTGAAGCTCCATTGATGACATCATGGACAGATTCCAACCCAGGTCGCCGTTTTTTTGGGTGTGGGATGTACAAGGTAGCATTTTGCTCCTTCCTGGTTTTGTTCCTTTTTTGGTCCGTGACTGGTTTTGTTCATTCACCTATTTTCTTTACAGGTACATGGTTATAAAGGGTGTAGCCATTTTGTGTGGTATGATGACGAATTGTCTTCAAGAGCAAAGGACATTATCACCTCGCTACAGAAAAAGTTGGAGCAAGAAAGGGCAAAAGCATATGAGGCTAATACAAAAGTAGAAGAACTAAAGATGACGTTGCATTCCATGAATCTGATGATGAAATTTTCTATGTCTATAACATTTGTTTTGGCAGTAGGTTTAGTATTGTCAAGTGTAATGAAGTAGTGTTATTGACTGTTGTAAAATTATAGTTCTAGTTTGAAGTTAAATGTAATGCAGTTGTGTCATTGACTGATGGTAATTCTAATCAAATGTAATGAAATTCTATTTTGAAGTTAAATGTAATGCAGATGGTTTGTTGTTCAATTTGTTATGGTTATAGTTGGACTTTGTTATAACAGCAAATTGACTTATATGCACTAATTTGAACTTTGTTGAACTATGTTGAACTATGTTGAACTATGTTGAACTATGTTATATCAGTACTTGAATTTATCAGTATCATTATCATTATCAGTACTTGAATTTATCAGTACTTAAATTTATCAGTACCATTTGAACTTTGTTGAACTATGTTATATCAATACTTGAATTTATTAGTACTTGAATTTATCAGTACCATTATTAGTACCATTTGAACTTTGTTGAACTATGTTATATTAGTACTTGAATTTATCAATACCATTATACATTACCATTATCATTATCAGTACTTGAATTTATCAGTACCATTATCATTATGCATTACCATTATCATTATCAGTACTTGAAGTTATATGCATTAGTTCAAAACAACAAACTTCATTATCAGTAGTTGAAGTTTTATGCATTAGTTCAAAATAAAAAACTTCATTATATATTCAATAGTTTTTACATACACAGAATATCATTAGCATAATCATGACAAGACATCAAATTGTTCATGACTTTTACATACACATCAAATTAGTTGATACCAAAATAACATTACATAAGTTCATGACAAGACAACAAATTGTTCATGACTTTTACAAAAAATAAACATGTACTACAACTACTCTTGAGTTGGCTGTGTAATTGGTGGACCCTGAGATGATGTGCCAATTTCTGTAGCTTTGTTGCCCTTTGCTTTTGTAGCAGTCTTCTCATTGGCTTTTGTAGCAGTTTTTTCCTTGGCCTTTGTAGTAGTCTTCTCCTTGGCCTTTGTAGTAGTCTTGGCTTTTTTGTTTCCACCAACAAGTATGGCTCTATCTGCAGCTCTTTTCCCTTTGCAGCTTCTCTTGTTATGACCAAGGGCTCCACATTTTTTGCATGTAACTGTTGCTAAAGTCCTTTGCAGCACATGTGGGTTCCTTGGTTCATCATTTGAGTTGTTCCTCATCTTTTTGGGGCGTCCAATTGCTCTTCTCATCAATGGTGGGTTGATTGCCATTTGTCCAACTACAACAGGCCACAACTGTGGTCCATTAGTTGGGTAGATTATATTGGCATAACATTGTAGAAACATAGATTTCCTGCACATACATTTCCAGCAGCAGTCAATTATAAATTTCCTGCAACATAATAAACAACAGTAGCACCCAGTAACAACAATAAACTTACTTGTAAAATTCATCAACATAATCTTCAGGTGCTTTCTTGATTTGCCACATACAAGATATAACATGAATACAAGGAATACCAGTCAACATCCACTTCCTACATGAGCAAGTACCTTCTTTGAGATTGCCATATGATCATCACCATGCCATGTTGGAGTCCAACCATGAGCAAACTTCTTCTTCTTTTCAAGAATTACTTGGATATTAGGGTATATATCTCCAGGGTACTTCTACATCATTTCCTTTTGAGTTTCAATTCTTTTAGTTAGGTAATGCTTAATTCCCTCCAACAAAGTAATTATTGGTTTGTCTCTATGTTCTAATACAGCTCTGTTAAATGCCTCACACCTATTGTTCACTTGAAGATCACACTTAACATGTGTATTAAAATGTGATCTTGACCAAAATCTAGCAGACATCCATAATATCTTTATAAGCATCAGGTTCTTTTTATTTTAGCCTAAGCATTGCTCTCTTCCATTCTGGCATGGTAGTAGCCCTAGCTGCACTCCAAAACATCTCTTTCAAAACCACCCAAACCACTTCTTCTTCCAATTTCCATATAAGTGCTTTACACATAGCCTCTGCTCAACATGTTCACTTACACCTTGAACAGCTGGAACAAGTCCCTGATAACATACACACAATAATACATCAACTTAACAAAATAATTATAACTAAAACAGTTAACATGATAATAACAAATACCTTTTGCTGATCTGAAATGAAGGCATATAGTATATTGTTAACTGACTTCAAGTCTTCAATGAGAAGTTTTATGAACCACTCCCAAGAATCCTTAGTCTCAGCTTCTACAACAGCATATGCAATTGGAAATATTTGGTTATTTCCATCCTGCCCAACAACTGCCATCAATTGTCCCCCATAGTCACCTTTCAGAAAGCATACATCCAACCCTATTAATGGTCTACATGTCTTGGAAAATCCAAATTTACATGCATGTAGCCACACATAGATTCTTTCAAACACATGGCCATTTGTTGAATCAAAACACTTTAAGATAACATTGCAAAAGCTATTAGCCCAACTGGTTTTATGCTTGGAGTGTGTCTAAGTATGTGTGCAAATTGTTTGGCCAACCATCCAGTCTTGGCTTGTCTATTGTTTGCAGACCTAGCACAAGTATGCTCATCAAACAAACTTGAAATTTGCCAATACTGATTTCCAACTCTCTTACTAAACCTCATGTGAAATTTACAGCCCTCTTGACAATTTACCACCATCCTTTTTCCACCATTCTTACTGAAATATACATTTTTGTTGTTAACCATTGCATACTCTTTGACAACATCCTTAATCACATATCCTTGTTGTTAAAGATCAAGCCTAATTGGAACTTTAATGTTTCACTACTTTGGAAATTTGGAAAATGCTCATAATCCTCCTCATCTTCACTAGCAGGTGGAGTGTATAGCTGATTTGAATCCTCATCTATTACTTGATCATTTGGAACTTCTGATGTCTCAGTAGGTAAGATTGTAGTCAAGTCCAAGTCTATAAAATCATCATCAAAATCACCAACAATCTCAACATCTTCAGAATCCCCCTCTATCTCAACATCTTCAGAATCCCCTTCTGTCTCAACATCATCAGCATCAACATGTGCAACACCCTCAACAACATTATCTACTTCAACATCATCAGCCTCAGCATGTGCAACACCCTCAACAACATTATCTACTTCAACATCATCAACATCAACATGTGCAACACCCTCAGCTACATTATCTACTTCAACATCATCAGCATCAGCATGTGCAACACCCTCAGCAACATTATCTACTTCAACATCACCAGCCTCAACATGTGCAACACCCTCATCAACATTATCTACTTCAACATCATCAGCATCATCATGTGCAACACCCTTAGCAACATTATCTACTTCAACATCATCATGATCACAAATAGGTCCATCCTGTCCCAACTCTGCTTCATCTACTATGTCAGGGACATCAACACCATGCTCAACATAGACATCAACCAACTCAAACCCCTCTACATCTTTTGCAAACTTTAGTACATCCTTATTATTTTCTATAGCTGTAAGACCCCTAGCAAAGCTATACCTTGGATTTACATACCAAATGCACTTCATACTTGTGTACCCCATTAAATGAATCAATTTTTCTAGTTCTATAGCTGGCCTATATATGATAAATTTTAGGGTTAGGATTTCTATTAAACAATGGGACCACAAATTGGGTTAGGGTTTAGATTAAAGAAATAACAATTGGGACCACATACAAGATAGAAATCAGAAATACATACCTGAAGCAGAAGCTAGCATCTTCGCGCGCCTTGGAAAATGGTGGTGCTTGATACATTCTCAGTTTTCTGCTTGAATCTCCACTGAAATCGTGAGACAGAATGTCAATGAGCGTAGGTAAGGATACGAAAATGGAAAGTGGAAGGTGAAGAAACTGAAAGATTGAATGGAGAGGGGAACAGAAGCAAGATTGCAGCAAGTTTCAATGGCAAAGAAGAAGAGAGTTCAATGAAAATTACACAGAAATTAAATTAAATTTTTCTAAAAATATAAAATTTTAAATGAAAAATAAAAAATAATAAAAAAATAATTTTAATGAGGTGTCATCTGACTGAGATGCTAATTCATTAAAAAATCTGTCATATGGAAAAAAACTAAAAAAAAATCACCTTTTTTAAAATTGGAAGAGTAAATAATTGATTTTTTTTAAAAAAAAACCTAAAAAATTAAATATAAAAAATCAAAAGTGCATTTAAGTCTATTTTTTAATACATGGATGTGCTTATTTTTTATTGAAACCATTTTATACTATTTTCCTTTCACGTGAATGAATATAGTCATATTATGGGTAGGTATTCCTTTGATTCTTTGATTCCTTTCATTTACCATGTCAACTGTAACTCCACTACTCACACCACGCCACGTGGCAGTTATCGGCGCCGGCGCCGGAGGTCTAGTAGCGGCACGCGAACTCCGACGAGAAGGACATCAAGTAGTAGTTTTCGAGCGAGAAAATCAATTGGGTGGGTCATGGGTTTACAAAGCGGAGGTTGAATCGGACCCAATTGGTTTGGACCCAAACCGGAGAATAGTTCACTCGAGCCTATACAATTCGCTCCGAACCAATCTGTCTCGGGAGAGCATGAGTTTCCTAGTATTATGATTGAGAACTCATGCTCAAATCAATAGAGAAAAGAGAGAAAAGAGAGAGATTAAAGAAGGGAAAGAAGAGAAGCTCTTTATTACTTGTGTCCAAGCTTATGTATTACATAGCTATATATACTAGCATTCTGTTACTTGCAGCACCAGCTATTCATGTAACTAACTTCTAATAACCACTAACTACCTAACAGCATAACTATTAACTGCCTAACAGCCTAGGTAGTTGAGATCCTCCCACAAGTTGAACTATGGTAGATATCTAACAAGTTCAACTTGGACATGAGCTCATAAAAAGGTTTAGGAAGTAGTGGTTTGGTGAAGAAATCAGCGTGTTGATTGCTTGAGGAGACAGGAATAAGCTTCATAGTGCCTGCCAAGAATCTTTCACGAACAATGTGACAGTCGATCTCGAGGTGTTTTGTTCTCTCGTGGAAAACTGGATTAGCTGCAATATGAAGAGCACTCTGGCTATCACAGAATAAAACTGGAAGTTTTGTACAAGTGATAGAGAGGTCTTTAAGAAGATATAGCAGCCACTGAAGCTCACACGTAAAGCAAGAGCACGTATTCATTCGATGAAGATCGTGAAACCGTTTTGCTTCTTCCGCCATGAAATGAGTGACTTGCCAATATAAAAGCAGGATCCCGATAATCGACTTTCGTGTGTCAATACACCTGCCTAACTGCATCGAAAATCCGATGAGATGAATGTTTGAATCCCTTGGGAAGAAAAGTCCTTGTCCGGTGACTTCGAGGTAGCGCAAGACTCGCAAGCAGCATTGTAATGAATCATGGAGGGCTTGGACAAGAACTGACTCAGCTGCTGGGTGATGAATGTGATGTCAGGTCTGGTTGTGTTGAGATAGATAAGTCTCCCAATTAACCTCCGATAAGCTGGGACGCTATCAAAGACCGGTCCATCATCATTATGCAATTTGATGGCGTGATCGATGGAGTGTTACTTGGTTTGGAACCAAGAAAACTCAGATCGAAAAGAGATCAAGACAATATTTTCTCCGCAGATAGAGATGCCCTTGGAAGAGTGAGCAATTTCCAAACCAAGGAAGTATTTGAGTCTTCCTAAATCCTTGATTTTGAAAGCCATATTAAGCACAGTCTTCATATGTTGGAATTCTGCCAAGGAATCACTAGAAGCACATCATCAACATATACAAGTAAAATTGTAAATGAAGAAGAAGTACTTTTAACAAATAGTGAGTGATCTGATGTTGCTTGTTTGTAGCCATGTTGAATAAGCAATGAGGTTAGTCTCTCATACCATTGCCTACTTGCTTGTTTCAGGCCATAGAGAGACTTGACCAATTTGCAGACTTGGTTGGATTTGGTGATGTGCACACCAGGTGGTATTACCATATATACATCTTCATGAAGTGTGCCATGTAAAAAGGCATTGTTCACATCTAACTGATGTAGGTGCCAGTTATGAATAGAAGCTAAAGCCAAAACAAGGCGAATTGTTGTGAGTTTAGCAACTGGTGAAAATGTATCAGAATAATCCAAGCCTTCAATCTGGTTGTAGCCTTTAGCTACAAGTCGAGCTTTGAATCTCTCTATGCTACCATCAGACTTATACTTTATTTTGTAGACCCATCTGCAACCTATAGGCTTTACATTTGGTGGAAGATCCACTATTTGCCATGTGCCAGTGTCTTCAAGAGCATTAATCTCAGATTTCATAGCTTGAATCCAACTTGCAGATTTACAAGCCTCAGCATATGTTTTAGGTTCAGTTTGAGTGGTGATAGATAATGTGAATCGAGAATGGGAAGGAGACAAATGAGAGTAAGATACAGAATTAGAAATGGGATAAGCCATACCTGAGGATGAAGTGATTGGGTAGTCATTGTTGTTGAAGGAAGCACAAACATAGTCTTTGAGGTGAGATGGTTGGTGCCTTGTTCTGGAAGAAACCCTTGTGGGGAGAATTTGATTAGTGGGTTGGGTGGAGAGAGAAGTAGGTACTGATGTGTTTTGTGTAGATATATCGTGAGGATTGGTTTGTGCTGGAACTAGAGTATCAACATGTGCAGGATTAGACAATTCAGGTTGCACAAGATCATTAGTGTCAATACTCGTGTCATTGTGTGCAGGGTCATCTGACGTATTAAGCACATTATCAGAAATGTCAGCAATATCAAATACACTAGGATGAATAGAGCTAGTAACTGGTGATGATGATTGTAAGGACTGTGTACTAAAATACTCCCATGAATTACTAAGAGATTCAGAAGAAGTATTGTAAGGCAGAATATGCTCATGATGTGTAATGTTTCTAGATATGAAAATGTCACTATTATTGAGATCTAGAAGCAAACAACCTTTATATCCAACAGGGTAGCCTAAAAAGACGCCTTTCTAGCTCTGGTTTCTAGTTTGGTTCTATGAGAAGTAAGAGTAGAGGCATAGCAAAGAGAACCAAACACTTTAATATGACTAATGTCAGGTACATTGTCATGCAATAGCTGATATGGTGATTTTTGTTGAAGTAAATTGATGTGACTCATAATGACAAAAGCAGCATAAGAGACTGCATATGACCAAAAAGATTTTGGTAAGTTTGATTGATATAGTAAGGCTCTACCTACATTCAAGAGATGCTGATGTTTTCTTTCTACCCTACCATTTTGCTGAGGTGTCTCTACACATGACTTATGGTGAATAATGCCCTTGGATGCATAAAATTGAGGAGAGAAAATTCAGTCCATTATCCGACCGATGTACTTAGGGTATGAAACCGATTCTCAATAAGAGTAATAAAATTTTTAACATGGTCGACACACCGCCTTGGATTTTAACAGGATTACCCAAACAAATCTACTAAAATCATCAAGAACAGTAAGAAAATACTTGTGACCTTTAATAGAAGTAATGGAAATAGGACCCCAAATGTCAAAATGAATGAGTTCAAACTTAGCATTTGCTCTAGAAGTGCTAATAGGAAATGAAATTTTCTTATGTCTAGCAAAATGGCAAATATCACAGACAGCCTTATTGTCATTAACAAGTTGTGGATACAAGTGATGCATTTTAGAAATTCTATCATGAGATAAGTGGCCTAATCTAAAATGCCACAAGGCTTGTGGTGGAATCACTTTACATGTGTTGGCAGAAGTTTTAGGCATAGTGAGGTCAGTGGAACAATCTGAGTTGGAAATGTGTTTTCTTTTATCAGCAGACCAACCATTATCGAGCACTAGTTTGTACAAACCTTCTACTTGACTAGCCAAACCAATCATCCTCTGTGATTTCACATCCTGTATATAACATTTATCAGCATGAAAAGAAAGTTTGCGCTAAGATATTGACACATTTTGAAACCGACATGAGATTAAGAGAGAAGTCGAGTGTACAAAACATTTTGTAAAAAGTCGGGTGAAAAGTTAATGCACTTGTTTAGCAATGACAATAGCACCATTAGGTAAACACACATTAACAGGTTTAATTTTATGTAAGGAACTAAACCAATGAAGAGAAGAGCATACATGATCATTGGCACCTGAGTCAATGATCCAAAAATCAGGTTTTCTACTAATGGAACAAGATGCTATGAGCACTTGAGAATTACCTGTAGACTCATGTGTAAAAATGTGATTGGTGGTTGAATTAACATTGGTAGTAGAAATTGGCAACTGAGACAGTAAATTTGTTTGCTGCAACAAGTTAATCAACTGAGAGTATTGCTCTTGGGATATGCTAGCACATTGACTCCTAGAGGAATCTTCTTCACCAGTGGAAGTAGTTTGTTGGTTGTCACCATTAGAGGAATTTGTGGCATTAGCAACAGTTTGCTTTTTGCCAAAGTTTGGAGGAAAACCATGCTTCCTATAGCAAACTTCAACTGTGTGACCTGCTCTATTGCAATAAGTACACAACCTATTGTCTCTGCGCGAGTTTTGGGAACTATTGTTGCCATGACCAGAGTAATTGGCTTGCTTGCCACGATCACCTTGTCTTCTTGAGTCATAAGCATTTACCAAAGAATTAACTTCTTCCATAGGGGCAGAAGATTCAGGTTTCGAAAGTAAAGAGACATTATGACTCTCTTCTTGAATCACCATAGAATAGATTTTGTTGATGGATGGTAAAGGATCCATCAAAAGAACTTGAGTCTTGATGACAGAAAATTTGTCATTCAAACCAGTTAGAAATTGTATTACCTGATCTTCAATGCGAAATTCTCGAGCAGCTCATGGCTTGGCAGCGACATTGCTGAGCACAGGTGCACGATGGTAGAGGACGATGAGAGTTTAATTCCTCCCATAAGCCACGCAGTTCAGTGAAGTAATCAAGAACTGATTTCGACCCTTGCTTGAGATTGTTAATCTCCATGCGCAGAGTTGAGACACGGTCAATCTTTGAAAACCGCTCGGAGATCATTCCGACTTCAAGAGCATTCTCCAAGAAAACAATGGTTTGAGCAATGGGTGGTGTGATCGAGTTGAGAATCCATGAATGGACTAAGCATCGCTCCCATGCACGGTTGAGATCATCAATATCAGGAATAGGAATGGAGCCATCAATGAAAGCAAGCTTGTTCTTAGCACCAAGCGCTCTCGTTGCATTGATCTAGACCAAGAAATATAATTGACACCAGTCAATTGAGGTGTGATGATCACAGAGTTAGGGCCTTCACTAGGATGTACATAGTAGACTGAATCTATGTCACCATTGGTGACACGTTGAATTGTGGTGGTAGAATTGGAACCGCGCGCCATAGATGAAAAAGAAGGACTGATTTATGAGGAAGAAGGACTGGTTTATGAGAAGAGAAGAAGGATCACAGGTGTGGATCTCTAAGCGAATGATACCATATTATGATTGAGAACTCATGCTCAAATCAATAGAGAAAAGAGAGAAAAGAGAGAGATTAAAGAAGGGAAAGAAGAGAAGCTCTTTATTACTTGTGTCCAAGCTTATGTATTACATAGCTATATATACTAGCATTCTGTTACTTGCAGCACCAGCTATTCATGTAACTAACTTCTAATAACCACTAACTACCTAACAGCATAACTATTAACTGCCTAACAGCCTAGGTAGTTGAGACCTAGATTACCCTTTTAGAAGAAAAGAAGAGAAAGAGAGAGATTCTAGAAGGTTCCCAAGTCACATAGAAGTTTTAAAGTACTTGCAGGATTTTGCTGCGGATTTTGAGATTAATGATTCGGTGAGACTTCAGACAGAGGTGGTGTTTGCTGGGTTGAGTGAAGGTGGAAAATGGACGGTCAGATCTAAAACAACGGATAGTGATTGTGTGGATGAGATTTACGATGCTGTCGTTGTTTGTAATGGACATTACTTTCAACCTCGACTTCCTCATATTCCTGGTTATTTTCAATTTGCTCCTCCTTTTATTCTTATTTATGTTACTGCATTAATCTAGACTGATTCCACGTAATAAATATTTATTTCATATGTTAAAAATACTTATCAAATTTCATTAAAAAAATTATGTTTTTTTTGTACAATTTTCAGGCATTAGTTCATGGGCAGGGAAGCAAATGCATAGCCATAATTACAGAACGCCAGAGCCATTTCAAGATCAAGTAGGTGTTACTATTAGTTAATGTCTGACATATTCAATAAATTTATTAAGAAATAACATTCATGTTGTTGCTTTCATGATTTTTATTCGTGTTTTGTGTTGGGGTAGGTTGTGGTTCTAATAGGTGGTGCTGGAAGTGCTGTCGACATCTTTCGAGAAGTGGCGATTGTTGCTAAAGAAGTTCATGTTGCAGTTAGATCGGTTGAAGAAGATAAGATTGGAAAGTTGCCTGGTCATGATAATATATGGCTTCATTCTATGGTAAAACTTGTCATCTATGGTGAGAATTAGATGGTCATCATAACATTATCATCCACGAATTTGTTTGATAACTGTCGCATAGATTGTTTAATCTCAAACAATGCAGATTGACAGTGTTCATGAAGATGGCACAGTGGTTTTCCTAGATGGAAATGCAGTTGCTGCCGACTTCATTATACATTGCACAGGGTATTCTTTTCTCAGCATATTCAAACCTTGTTGAGGACTCCTGTAAATTTTGTCATGTTGATGTCTATTTGTTACTTTGTCAGGTACAAGTACAAGTTTCCTTTCCTTGAAACCAAGGGTTTAGTAACCGTAGATGACAACCGTGTAGGACCACTATACAAGCATGTTTTTCCGCCAGCGTTAGCCCCGTGGCTTTCATTCGTTGGGTTGCCTTGGAAGGTTGTTTCTTTGTCAGGGTTCTTCATCATCATAGCCTTAATATTAACTCAAATTTGTTTGATTTTACAGTAAGTTCATGGAATTGTTTGCAGGTTGCTCCGTTCCCCTTGTTTGAACTGCAAAGCAAGTGGATAGCTGGAGTTTTATCGAATCGCATTGCCCTTCCTTCAGAAGACAAGATGGTTGAAGATATTGAAGCCTTCTACTTGTCACTTGAAGCATCTGGTATCCCTAAGAGCTACACTCATAACATGCGCAAGAACCTTACTGATCAGGTACCTTTCTATTTTTTGTTTTATCAACTCTTTGTTAGCTTATTTCTTCGTGTATTGTATATATGTAGTAGTTCTTGTATGCTGTTTTTTTAAAATATTTTTTTGCTTTGTTTCTAAAATGCATCCAAGCATGAAGCACTGCAAAAAGGTTATACTAGTTATCCTTTAATGGAAACCTGATATGTAAGGGAATGTGTAATATTGCAGTGGGACTACAATAACTGGATTGCAGCTCAGTGCGGTGTTCCTGCTATGGAAGAATGGAGGAAGCAAATGTATATTGCTACATCAAAGAACAGGCTCAAGCGGCCTGAGAATTATCGTGACGAGTGGGATGACGATGACTTGGTTCTACAAGCTGAGCATGAGTTTGCTAATTATGTGATCTAATGTTGTATTATTTTGACATTTACCAAGTCACAAGCTATTCATGTGCTCCTCTGCTCTTAGTTCATTGTTATTCTTAACGGCTAAATGTCAACTTTACAGTGTCATTTTGAAGAAAATTTGACACCTACAAATAAGGAAGTAATTATACATGTTCCAATATTTCCGTTAAAGAACAAGTGATAATGATATGATCACTTTTTATTGTACTTTATGATAATGTTTCTCTCTACAATAATATTTGGAGTATGGATAATAAGTACCTTCACAGTTATTATTATTAAAGGCTACAGACATAACTAGGATGTGAAATTGGTTTATCATCAAAGAATATTAAGTGACTAAACCCTAAACCGGAGAATACTTACATTATTGTTCTCGAGTGAACAATATTTGATAACTTCTTCCCTGAAGCTGGTAGCTGGTCTAGTGAAGTCGCACTAGTGTATGTAATTTTTGGATGGAATGATGATTGCTTGCCTTTGATTGTATGAAGATTGATCTTTTATAATGTCTGACATTAACTCGTAATTATGACGAATTCCATAGTGATGGTGGTTCCTCTATCGTCGGCAGAGCATGAAGGCATTGAATGCCATTAAAGTGTATGTCTCTGATGTTGTCGGCTACCCTGGTCCAACGTCTTTGGAGGATGTATCCCGCCTCTGGGCGCTTCTTGGGTATCTCATCTCGCTTCCATGGGCGGGACCTTGTTCGGATTCTTTGGGGGATGCGTCCCGCCTACGAGGAGCTACTCGTGGTTAAGGGTGTCGTGTTTAGCTTCAGTATGAAATTCTAATGTAGATTGAGACTTGATAAGATTGAGTTAAGGTTTAGGTTCAAGTTGGGTTAGATCAGTAGAATGATCTTCTGAAGGGACAGTCTCAGAGGGATGTGGTTGAGGGTCAAAAGAAGTGGTTTTAGGAGATAGGGCTTGAAGAGGTTTCACAAATTTTGGTAAAAACTCTTTTTCAAGAGTCAGAGCTTGAGGATGATGAAGTTAATTTAGGGCGAGAAGAAAAAATCTCTTGAATTAAAGCAGTTCTTGATACCGATCCGTGCAAATTCCCACAAAATAGACTAGTGTGCACGTGCTCAACTTTATAAAAACTCTTCTGAAATGAAGCTAGAATATTGTTCAATTGTATCTTGAGATTTTCATTCATAGCCTTCAAACATTTGCACATATCACCTAAGTTATTCTCTAACATCTGCTTTAGTTTCCAATGTGCAGACTCTACTCTAAATAATCAGTATCCATAATATTAAGATAAACAAACAATGACTAAAATCAAACATACCTATTAGTCGTGGTGTTGCCCAAATGCAACACTTGGTTGATCCATGCTCCAACAAATCTATGCCTATGAGGAGTCAACCATATGTCTTTCACATAATAAAAAATTCTCTAAAATCAACACATGTGTGCTCAAACTGTTGCAACTTTTGATGGTATCCACCTCGTCAGTAGCCCTTACAAGTTCATACCATAATTTTTCTACCGGCTCTCGCATATCATTCACAACATATTCCTTACACTTTGATTTCACATTTTTGTTGATGTGAATCGACAAAGCAAATTAATTGTCCTTAGAAATATTGTTTCAATTTCTTTCATTAAAGCAAGATCTTTATTAGTCAAAATCACTCGTGGACATAACTCTTGTTTAGTAAATAGTTGTTTCAACTTATTCAATAACCAACAAAAGTTTTCTATTTGCTTAGGTTCCATATAAGCAAGTGCAACAACAAATGTTAACTCAGGTGATGTCATACCAACTACTTCAAATAGAGGTTTGCTTATACTTGTTTATCTTGTACGTGCTGTCTATACATAATCAACACAATAGGAAACATATTCAACTTCACTAATTCTGGGTGAGTCTAAAAAACATCTCTCACAACTTCTGACTCATCTTTTTTGCTACTCAAGTAAACATAATCTGTATCCTCTATCAGCTTAACAAATTTTTCATCTTCATTCTAGGACCCCTGATGTCTTTCAGTAACTTACTCTTATGTTTATATATTTGCGTGATTCGAGTGACATTCTCTAGATCTCGTTCTTGCAATGACAATAATATGTGTCTTAGTGGAATATGACATTTTGTCAGATCAACAATATGTTGTTGTTCATCTGCATTTAGTCGGCCTACAAATAAATGACCTTCAAATCTATCAGGTAAACTATGGTTGTGAAATCCATATTTTACATCAATCTTTCATCTAAAACCATCTTTTAATGGTGTAGACATAATTTTGAATGGACGACCACATTTCTTAGTAGCACTTTGTGTTACACTATCTCCTTTATGTTCTCCATCTTTTCGTGTAATAAATTTTTGTGTAGTTGAGAATATATCAGTGGTGTCCACACATATCTAGTTTTTATCGAATATCATCAAAGAAATATTCATACATGTTAAATATAAATATAAAAAAAATAAAACAAAAAAAGTGTTCCGAAATACTTAGAAACATGTAATCCTATTAGTAAAACAAATCACCGGAAAACTTAGAAGTAAGTAAGTTTTCCAGTTAGAAAAAAAGCATATTCGAAAAACATATGAAAAAATTATCCGGTTGAATCTTGTGAATTGGATAACAACGCAACATGTTATCCAGTTGAATCTTGTGAATTGGATAACAACGCAACATATTATCCGGTGTGTATTACATATAAACTGGAAATCATGATAATAAGTTTTCCGATTTAATTACTCAACATACCAGGTATGTCTTGAAATCATATTTATAATGTAACAAGAGATGTGTCTTGACCTTATGTATATAAAGCACAAAATTATCCAAAATTCTCATGACATTAAATTACCAAAATTTGTTTTTACTACTAATTAAAATGTACAATGTAGGATAGCCAAGAATTAGGCCATAGAATATGTGGTTCAAACTAAAAAACGAAAAAATTAATCATCAACCAAGTTGAACACTGACGCTAGAGATTTAGTCCAGCCGTTTCCTCGAGCAATAAACGCTCCTTTAGAGATACTAGCTTCTCCTCATTCTTTGATCGAATTTGTAGCGAAACCTTCTCTTCATATCCTGGAGCATTCATAATCTTCTCTAATCTTTCTATTTGCCTGCATAATAAAATCTCAAGTCTATAAGTTCAAGTTGAGTTGAAACCAATACAGAAAAGGAAATAAAGTGTAATTCAAAAATGTTTAGCTACAAATTTGAAACTCCCAAAATGTAAGCATGCTCAACTATTATATTGATTGATGTTGATTTAAGTCGTATTGCAAATGACATTATGTGCAACCTTTTTGTATTTATGACTTAGCTATGTTTAAAAATATTCTCCAAAAACAATGCGATATTAACATACTTGTTTAGCTCTTCTATCTTCTTCTTCCTTCCAAGCTCAGCTTCTGCAGAATTAACTCCTTGAAGCTCTAAATAAACAGAAATGCTTTCATTTACGACTGTAGTAGCGTATCCAGATGGAACAGCTTCACTTTCGGTGATTACCTGTGAATCATATCATCGACATTAAAGGTGAAAATATGTAAATCAAATGAAGTGGACATGAATGAGATACATGCTTAACAACAACACAACAGCTTATGTCACTTACGGTCAAAGAGGATATATTAGCTAGTGTTGTAATCTCTAATTGATGGTTGTTAATAATCTCTGTAACTGCCTGTGTTCGGCAGAGAACAAAAGCCGGTCGCCTGGCAACATAGTCATCATTGTCGAAATCAGAAAAGCACATTAGATAGAATAATAATCTCTTTAGTACAGAAACTAATATTTAACAGTAACAAATACAAAGTGCTATGTTAAGGTCATCGCCTCCGACAATACCTGTCACGTCTCTCTTTTGCCAGTGACCTGAGAGACTTCACGGTAGACTCAATGAGGTACATCTCACTCTCCACCTTTTCATTATTCCAGCCCTGAGATTTAAAAAAACGAAACAATTGAAGATACGATGACTAAACAAACAATTATCTATTATTTAATCGACGGAGGAAGGTGCAAAATATTAAAACAAACTAACCTCTATAGCTGATGGATAATCAGCTATCATGATAGATTCTGCTCTCTTACATTCCCTGGGCGAAGGAAGGCGTTGCCACAATTCTTCCGTGACAAAAGGCATAAAAGGATGGAGCAATTGCAGGCCATTGTCCAAACAAAACCACAAAGTATCTTGAGCGAAGCGTCTTTCGGAAGTAAACTTGGGATTGTTACCAGAAAAGTAAGGCTTGATCACTTCAATGAACACGTCACACAACTGATACTGCCACCAAGAATACACGGCAGTGGTAGCTTGCGAAAATTCATATGATTCTAGAGACTTGGTTATTTTTGATATGGTTTTATTCAACACAGCTGGTATCCACTGGCAGCTAAATGGGAGAGCATCCGGAGACAAAGTTGCAGGAGGAATATAATCATCTCCTAGCTTGCTCATAGCAAATCGTACTGCATTCATAATTTGTTACACCATTGGCGATACCCAACCACCCTTTGAATATCTAGGTTAATTTTGTCAGACTGAAATGAATGAAAAGAAATGTTACATCACAAAAATTAGCTATGTTGGTGCAAAAAAAATAAAAATTCATGTAAATAATTAAGAGATTGGCACCTGAGCTGTGTAGGAGACCAGGGAAAAACGGAGAGCACCAGCGCCACATTCATCAATACAATTTGGAAAGTCCTTCTTCTGACCCTCTACGGCAACAGCTAATTCTTTAGGGTCAAGGTTACCGCCTTCTAATCTCTTGTGTAGACCTTCCAGTGATATCCCATTTATCACCTCAATGGGATCAATAACATTCCCCAAAGATTTAGACATCTTGCGTCCATGTGCATCACGAATCATAGGGTGCAAATAAATCTGCATATAATTGTAAGTATTTCTGTCAGAAGGCCATCAATAAAAACTTCTACGCATGAATGAGATAATAATCTTACCTTGCTAAAAGGCACATCACCACCTAACTTCATTCCTAACATCACCATACGAGCAACCCAGAAAAAGAGGATATCATGGCCAGTTTCCAAAACAGAAGTTGGATAGAATGAGTCATCAGGCCATCCCAGCACTGTTAACGGGAATAGACCAGAAGAAAACCATGTATCGAGAACGTCAGGGTCCCGGCTTAAATTAAACTTCTTTCCATTATACTTCTGGTTAGCCTCATCCCGAGCTTCCTCTTCGTTTCTAGCCACTATCCAATGGTCATGGTAAGCACCCAATTCCTGCAGTGTATCATCTTCTTAAGTGACATACCATGCAGGAATTTGATGACCCCACCATAGCTGCCTTGAAATGCACCAATCACGTATGTTTTCTAGCCATCTGTAAAAATTTACGCCTTTATTAAGACAGTTATATCATACAATTATAAGTAAACAAATCACAATATATTTATACATAAACCACTCCTAAGAGATTATCTAAGAAAGTCTAAAATATCGCTAATATAATACATAATACTGTATGTTCTTTTGAGATATTTTCTATATCTTTGACATAAGGAAAGCAGTGACAATTAATTGAATTGATTTATTTATCAATGCTTCTTCAGCCTCAGTTTCAGTCTTCATCTCTAACGGTCAAACTCGATCTCAAAACCTTTCTAACTAAAAATTACATAGACAGTGGTATTAATATATTATTATCGAGCAGAATCTAGAGATGCTAAAATACATCTAAGGGGTGGAACTCATGCATTGTGATTTAAATCTTATACCACTTTCATCAGAGGAGTACTCTGAAATCTGAATAATAAGTTGGCTAACTATTAAATATAAGAAATTGCAAAAGGCAAACAATGAATATATAAGCACCTCTTCCAATCAGCAACATATTGTTTAGGAAAAATCTCTACCCTTTTGTTTTCCTCATCCGAGTGACAGCGTGAAGAGCTTCCTTTGCGATATCACTGCAATTGACATACCACTGTGGCTTTATCATGGGCTCTATTACATCATTGCTTCTTGAACAGACACCAAGGCGCATCTCATTGTTTTCAGATCCTCTATAAAGGCCCTACATGAATGTGTTAAGACTCAAGCCTTACATACAAAGAATGAAGAAGAATTGCAGAAACAGATAGAGAATCACTGAACTTTTTCTTATTACTCATTTTCATGTCTAATATGGAACTACAATGCTGCTTATGTAGCAGTTAATTCCTAACTAACTATTACAAGCAACTAACTAACTTCTCAACTAACTAAAAGTTAGTTACTAACTACTTTACAAGTAATGTAAGGTTCTCTATTTATTCTTCTGCTGTGTTACTTTCAATAGAATGGAAGCAAATGAAGCATTGAATGGCCAGTTATTGTGTGTTTCATTAAACAGAGACAAAGACAACTTTCCATTTAAGATACTGGATTTCACGCCCGAACTTTCCAACACAAGTTTTCCACCAAACATATGTGTTGCCTAATCACCAAACGGTTTCATATGAAACAGATGTTAAATTAGTTGCCTAAGCACTAGAGAATTCATATCATAATAGATTTCTATACCAATACCTTCTGTTGTAAAGCTTCTGTTATTGCTTCCCTGGCTTTAAATTGTGTCATGTTAAGAAATTCAGAGCCTCCATTGGAATTTATTTTCCCATCATCAGTGAAAACATTAATAAATTCAAGGTTGTGACGTTTCCCAACCTCAAAATCATTAGGATCATGGTCTGGTGTAATCTGCAAGCCATAAAGAAAGCATTGTAACATTTACAACATCTCTTGAGAAACTAACTTTAATGAAACTTTTAACCTTAAATAAACTAGAGATTACCTTAACAGCACCTGTCCCGAATTTTGGATCAACGAGAATAGCATCGCAAATTATAGGAAGTTTTCTTCCATTAAATGGGTGAACAGCATATTTTCCATGAAATTGGCTGTATCGGTCATCAGCAGGATGTACAGCAATAGCAGTGTCACCAAGCATAGTTTCTATCCTAGTTGTGGCAACAACAACTTCACCTAGATCCCCTTCCAAAGTGTATGCAAATTTTGTTAAAACTCCAAATTTAACAGGTTTGTCATATCCCGGAACCTTTAGTAGGGTCCTTTCTTTTATATCAATATAGTCCACCTGCATGCAACAAGCAATTACATTAACTTTTTTTCTTTACATATTTGAAACGTAAAATGTTAGTACTGCAAGTAATTGTAGTATTATGCTGAGAACAGGGATCAAATTCTCGACATCCTTATCACTTCATTCCTTAACTTCCCCACTAAGCCAATCTTATATACCCTCAATAAGTACTCACATCAATACATTACATATGCAACACAACAGATAAAGAAACTAAGTACATCCATCAAATACCTCAATATCAGATATTGCCGTTCGCAACACACAATCCCAATTTACTAACCGTAAGTCCCTGTAACAAGGACGAGAGTAATATTAACTATAAGTTGTGATATATAAGTAACTGAAAAGTCGAGGGAGCACCCGAAACTAAATACAACAGTATCGAAATATGATTAAAAAAAGTAGTATATTTCTACAAAAGAGTCATAAAAGAAGTTAAAAAACTTGAAAAGGGCACTCAGCTAAATAAATAGAATCACATCAGCATGATATTTTAATTTGACTTACTCTACATAAATATGGCCTTAGTCCACTAAGATATCTAAGTCTATACTGAAGTTTCAATTATATCATATTTCCAAAATATGGCCTTGGTCCATGTGATTCTTATTTTGACTTCAGATCCATGCTTGGCAGGAAGTTTATAAAAAGCTTTTTTTGCCGTATACCACAGCAACATGTGTGGGAGGGGCGGAGCGAGAAATTGAGGGGCATCATACAGTAAGAAGGCACAACTATATTTGCTTTGGTCTTTATGTAAACAAATATTAATGCCCATAGTCCTTATATCGGGTATTCTATATTGTTTCCAACAATGTATTGACTAAAACTTATTCTGATACTATAACATTAAAATTGGAATCATCATCGACAACTAATATGTAATGCAGAAATATATGAATAAAAGCAGTACGTAAAGACTATACATATTGTCAATATCCATCTCACCTATAGACAAGGCCTTGCTTGTAAAGCTTCACAAAAGCCTCTGTTACACCCTTAGATCTTTTGTCATCCATTGTGAAACACTGGAAAGATAGAGTGAGACTTAAAATAGAATAGAAAGCAGACACATATGAAAGGCAGTTCTCACACTCACACTACGAAAGTCAAATTGCATGAGAAATAGCTATTTAACTCCAATTGGACAGGCTTTGTTTTAGTTATCTTACTTTATTGTGGATTTCTGCTCAAGTATTTAATAAAGGTGTAACTAGACATGCAGCACAATTGAGCTTATTTTCTTTCCACCCCAACAGATTCTCCACACGCGCACACACACAAAACGGTATAATACTAAACAGGTTACATATTTACCTCACGGGACCAATCCAAAGATGCTCCTAATCGGCGTAATTGCTGCAAAATTGTGCCTCCATACTTGTTTTTCCATTCCCAAACCTACTTTTACCAATATTCACCACAGCATGTCACAAAAGTCAGAACTAACAAAGAAAATATCAAACATCAAATTATTAAGAACTTTGACTGCAAAGATTATTTAACATGCCTCTTCAATAAATTTTTCATGGCCCAAATCATGCCTGGTTAGTTGCTTTTCACGCATTATCTTTTTCTCCACAACTACCTGCACATAATAATAACATGATTTATCGACATCAAATGCAATATATAAATTACAAAAAAGCAGTCCCTTCTCAATTTGCAAATAAAACCTGTGTAGCAATTCCAGCATGATCCATTCCAGGAACGCACAAAGTATTGTATCCAGACATTCTTCTCCAACGAATCATTGTATCCTGCAAGTAATATATCGCATTGGCATTACCTGTTTTAAACAGCAAAACTGAACTGTGAATAAGGGAAATCTGTGATACCTCTATTGCAGCTGTTAGAGCATGACCTATATGGAGAGCACCTGTCACGTTTGGTGGAGGCAAAACCTAAAATTATAGCACAGTGAGATTCTAAATACATAAAAGGGAAGAAAAATCTAAAATTATATCCTAAATCTTTTCAAGATTACAGCAAGAGCAATAAAATGCAATGAAGATAATCATTGATTAAGAGCAAAAAATATGAGAATCTATTAGCGGCATTTCATCAGACACAATCAAACACCAATAGAAATACAATTGATTTCTAAAACTTAACCTATACGGTAAGCCACTTTAACGAAAAAACTGACACATTTTCATTTTTCTTAAGGATTGCTTCCCCTATACAACAAAAGATCACATCACACTCCATAAGCCACATGTGAGTTGTTTGTTCTCACATTTTAATCTCGAATAATACATAAATGTCTTAAGCACATGCACCAAAATTGAATTGTTTTTACTCAGGTAGCAAAACCGAATCAACATTAACTTCACACGGCATCATAACAAAGCTCAAGAAGACACTTACAATAACAAAAGGCGGTTTGGTGCTGCTAGCATCTGCCACAAAATACTTCGATTTCTCCCACCATTCATACCACCTAATAGTACAAAACATTAAAGATAAGAATTTCACATAATTAAAGGCTAACAACTAACTAATAATCACAAAAACTAAATCATCACACACGATTTCTCAACCGCAGTTGGATTATATTGTTTTGCTAATTGCCGAGACATTTGTTTCTTATCACCCAATGTAGTTTCGGGATCAATGTAATCAGCTGGATTCTCATCCTCAGGACCGCGTTTCAAAACTTTCTTTTCACTCTTTTTTGAAGCATTGGCTGATTGTTGCGCTTGTTGTTGCTGAAACCAAAAGCAACAAAATAAAAACCTCACCAAACATCATTCACAGGACCAAATTAATAAAGAACACACATGAATGAATGAACGAATAAATAAATAGTTACCTGAGCTTGCTTATGAAGAAACTTATCTTTTTTCAATTGTTTCTCTCTAGCCTACGAATAAATAACAAGAACGAAAAGCCATTATTTTAAAGCTAGAAAAAAGGTTGAAAAAGCAGGGAAAACCTTTTCATCTTTCTTCTTCTTCTTCTCGGGGTCTTTGGGAATCATAACTAATTTGGAGCACAGAGAAAAGGAAAGGAAAAGAAATGATAGGTAATTTGGTTAAGTTCATTACTCATTACTCATTACAAAACAAACAATTACTCATTACTCATTACTCAGTGTAGCACCGACACCTCTGAAAAAAGATGTGTCTGTGTCAGTATCAGACACTTGTACCGACACTTGTGTTAACGTTTAATTTATTGATGTTTTCGGTATAAAATAGTGCCACGTAGGTAATTATCGGCTGAGTCGCGGAGTGGTGCACTTTCTTTAAGACGTTTCGCGGTACTGCCAAAATTATGCAAAGTAGTTCTTAATTGACCACGACGCACCTTCAGATGGTAACTATAACCAGTCTTAGTATGTGGAATAAAATGCAGTCGAAAATTAGGAGAAGAATTTGTGTAGAAGAAGTAGTATTGAGAGAGAGAGAGAGAATTCGAATCTATTGAATTCTGAAAAACAAAAACTGTATTTATAGGCAAAAAGATTAATTCATCTAGACCGAACCGAGCCGGCCGGACGGCGGCGCGTGTCTAGATGACTTATGGGTGTGTCCTCACTCTTTTACAAAAGTGGGGTGCCAATAGTCCAAGTTAGAATATATAAACACTACTAGTATTTGTATTCCCTCCTATGTGGGACTAAAATGAATCTTTTCAAATTCACTTCCATACTAGTTCTCACATGTGCTCATTTATTGCTCATTCAATGTCAATAAATCATTTCAACTTCCACTCCAAGTTATCATCATTCCAAGATTTTCCAACATTTATTAATTTTTTAAATTACTATCAGGGTCGCAGTGTTGAGTCAAATTCAGAGTGTCCGGACTTCATAGGAGCTAATATGGTTAAGTTCAACACAGTATAGATATGAAAAAAGCGAATGTACTGTCATCACAGTAATACATATGAAAACTAAGGGATTTTCCATCAACACAGTATCGCTTATCATAGTAATATTATGGTGAAATCCAATAGAATGGAGATAATGGACTAACCTGATCAATGATTGGAATTTACAATTAACACATATAAGAGGAAAGAAAGAAAAACACGGAGATAATGAAAACCTGTAAAGCTTGGTGGTGCAGTAGAGAGGAAGAAGAAGAAACGATGCGTAGCTTACAAGTTTGCGTCGTCTTTTTACCTTGGAGTGATTTTCAGGTTAAATCAAATATAATTTCCACAGTTATGTACTATTGTTAGAATTATAATAAGATTGAACCTACGAATGATGTAGAAACAGTATACTGTATCAAAATTAATGTGCTTTCACTTTTTTTAACACATATTAATAACCTTGTTGTAAGATATTACAAAATAAAAAATAAGTGTGTTTTATATTACACCCCACGACCGCACGTGAAATTTCTCAAATGCTCATAAAAATCGAAAGAATATTTTCGGTTCGCACTCTATATTATACAAATCACGTTGAAACGGTTGGATGCAAATAGGAAGTATATTTCCGGTTTTAAACCAGATTTTTGTATATTTTTTGTACCAGACTTTCAACCCAGATTCTTTGGTACCAATTTTTTCAGAGAAGTCAAATCAAATTGAAAAAGAGATTGTCGAACTTAACAAGAAGTGCAAGACAACACTTGATAGAACAAAGCAGGAGGGAAGACTGCAATTATTGATCATAATTTTGCATGATTTTAAGAGTAAAACATACGATAAATTTTTTATTGTCTAAATCAAATTTTAATGTTTGGTTTTATTTTGTTAAATCAAATTATTTTATTTTATAGATAAAATAAAGCGTGTATGTGAGACTGAATTGAGAATAATTTTTTAATATTTTGTTATTTAGAAACCTTCTAATACTTGTATGCAGTTCCTCCTACTTATTATGCACACTTGTTAGTTTTCAGTGCTAGATACTATACATCATCGAAGTTGAAAATTCTAATTCCGATTCTCCAAGTGGTAATAGACCACCAACTTTGTGGTGACCATGCCATCTATCTTGGATAACGTCAAAATATTATGTTTTACGGTTGATCTTGATTTATCGTACAAACTTCGAAGATAGATTTGAGAATTCAGATATTTATCATGACAGTTCATAAATATTTTTGGTTATTTTTATAACATGTCTGTTAGATCTTTCTCTTACTAATTGAGAGTTTAGATAAAGTATATTACATTATATATAAAAAAATAGTCAATCTTAGTTTATAGAGCAGGGGTATATGTTACGAAATTTTCCTAAACGAAAGTGACGAAACCGCTATGCTTTCAATATGCTTGCTTCTGCGTTTATATTTTAATATATTATATTTGCTTTCATGATCCTCCTTTCACGACAACAATATTATAATTTGTGGGCAAAGTTACCCACCTCTCTTCATATTGTCGGCATATCTAGTATAAGGTAGTAGTACCATAATCATCTTACTTCATAGATAGTATCAAGTATAGTTGCATAGTATCAAGCATAGCTGCTTCTATCAAGAAAATGGTTGGCTGACTGCAATAGAAATATAAAGTCATAGTTTGAATGTTCTCAGTGTGACTTTATTTGTTTACAATTGTTTTATATATAAAACAAAAAGAAAAAAAAAGTGAGAACATCTTATTTTTTGTGTTACCAGCTAGTTCGTTTATTTCGACGAAAATATCTCTCGTACTATTTAACATTTCCCTAGTTTATATATATATAAATTATATTGTGTATTCATTTTTCTGCTACAGTAAAAATTAGAAATATATTTTTGATTTGTAGTCAAATTGCTCAAAATATAATGCGCATCAGAAATATATTTCCGATTTTAGAGGAACATTTTAAAAAATACAGAGGGTTTAATTTCCCCTTATAGAGTGTTAAAAATTTTCCAAAAATAAAAGACACGATTAAAAAATAGTAATCATTATTACACTAAGAAAAGTGAAAATTATAATTGTTTTAAAATAAATTTTATGTATTAAAATAATAATTATTTAAAAACAAAGAGAATAATAGTTAAATTTTAAATATGAGATGAATTATGTGTGGTGTCTTCCTGACAGATTAATTATATTCGGATCAATAGAGCATGCACATTCTTGCATATAAATCGTGAAAATTTATTCTTGATTGTTTTGATTTACGTGTATTCTATTTTAAGCTTACTATTACTAATAATAACTTTGGTGAGTACTTTTATTTAATTCTCTTGGACATAATATGATATATTTGTATTTTTCTTATTCTTACTCTTGTTTAGTTTATTTTTGTCATAGATTGTGGTTAAACTGACCCTTACAACAACATTTTAGGTATAAATGTAGAGTTTTAAAGTGATTGATGTTTGACTTCATGCGTGATCATGGAGAAGAAGAGATTTTTAGACAGTAACATGTAGTAATAAATCGATTGCATTACATTTTGAGTTTATTTATTTAGTATCTTTTAGTTGAATTAGAAGTGCGGTGATTTTTCATTTAAGAATTTGGATTGATTAAATTTTTAAAACGTTTTATTTATGTTTAAATAAGTATTTTGATCATTTTTTTGTTGTGTCATGGATGAAAATTTGAGACGTTACAATATAGTATCATAGCAGAATTCTCGTATGATTTAGTTCGGGGCCGAACTAAATCATACTGGTGGACATGTAACACCCAAGGCTGACAAGGGCGGAGAGTGGAATTGTCGGTACATAAGACATGACAATGAACAAATTTTAGATAAAAATCAGATTCACATCGGAATGAGAGAGATCTCGAGTGTGTGCAAGTATGGAACTACATTATTGAAAGGAGAATTTATAAAGATTGATTTATAAGGACAAAACATGTTGAAAAATCTCGTGTTGATTTATGGGGTCAGTCTCTAATCTTAAAAGTGGTCTAGAACATTACAAATAATATCAGAACAATAATCTTCGGACAAATATTTTTGGGGTGAGATAGCGTTTGTTTCATGCATGGTTGTGTGATATGTGAATTTGATTTGTGTTGCATGTTGTAAGTTGTTGCTTTCTTGTATTAAAAATATCTCTGTGATAGTAAATTAAGTACATTATGCAAACATTACTCGCTTTAGATCATAACCCAAGAGTTTTAATTGAATTATGAATTATCCTAACTCGAGAAGTTTGTAAGGACTAAGGAATGGCACCGTAAAGCCCCAATGCTACTAATACTAGGAATGGAGCAAATATGACGGAGGTCGGGCAAATAATGCGTGATATGACGGCTACTATTATCCACCAAACCAATGCGACGACTCTACAAGCTCAAACTCAGTCCTTAAGAGATAAGCAAAGGCAACAAAAAAAAAGAAGAAACATTAGCAGCAGCTAAAGGACTAACAGAGTTTCGGCGCCAAAATCCGTCGAGGTTTGAGGGGGTGACACAAGGCAAATCTATGACTGCTAGAGATTGGGAAGACCTTTTAAGTTCTTCACTGCATTGGGGAGACAAAGCAGAAGTATGCCACCTTCATGGGAAGTAGAGAGTTGGTGGATAAGAGCTAAAAGCATAATGTCCTCTTTTGTCTTTTTCGGGTGGGCCTTCTTTATCACTTGAGAGGTACCTGAAAGGATAGATATTTCAGGAGAATTTTTCGTGCCACTTCCAGATTTATACCTACCACCCTCTCAAATATGGTATTTTTACCAAAAGATCTCTAAAAAATACCGGATTTTAGTGATTTCCGATACATATCGGAAATTTCATAGGGAAACCGGATTTTAGTGATTTCCGATACATACCGGAAATTTCATAGAGAATACCAAAAATTCTGTGAGAAATACCATTTTTACCGTGTCACATATTTTGTACCAGAAATTTCAAGTTTTCGATATCGGAATTTCCAGAATTCATAATCAGTTAAAATCTTTACTGAAAATTTTAAATATCCGGTATGTAGAACATAACCAAAAAATTTAAAAACTCGGTACCAAAAAAATACTAGATATTTCAAATTTCTGATATGATTTCAGTACAAAAAATAACCGGGCATTTTAAATTTCTAGTATTAGAGACTTAATTTTTATTGTTTTTTAAACGTATAAACTTAAACTTGAATAAAATATATCGGAAGTATGGAATTTCCAGTATTGCTTTTATACCGGAAATTTGGAATATCTCCGGTACGTGTAATAATTTTTTTAAAATATACCAGATTTTTTAAATTTTCGAAAAATTACACCGTAAATTTGGAAGTATTTGGTAAATAGATACCGGAAATTTGTAAAATACAAAGAATTTCGAATATGCGCCAAAAAGAAGGTACCAAAAATTTGGTCTGAGATACCGGAAATTTGCCTTTTTATAAATTTGGTAATAGTAATTTTTTTTTCCATAAGGGTAAAATTTTTGAGTAAATAGTGTTAGGGGTATTTTGAGAATAACAGAGAATCGGAGGGTGACAGGTATAAAAGAAAGGCGTGGCAGGAAAAAATCTCAAATTCAAGATGTACGGATATCAATAGCTATAAACCATGTAGCAAATCCGGAACAGCTTTGGTGTCATGATTTGGTTTGGAACATGGAATTGTAATTTAACATGCAAAGCATAATAAATGAGCAAAGAAACTTTGGTCTATTACATCACCATAGAATACACTTACTCTGTAATATCAGTTAATGAAGTTCTTGTTCTGCTCATGACACAATTCACAACATTCTAGCATCCATGCAACCCATACCCACACACTGAAGACTTGATGAATAGTCAAGTTTTCAATATACTGTCCTTGATACTGCAGTTTTTTAAATTATATGACCTCGTACATATGGCCCGGGTGCATGGTGTTTTGCTTCTATTACAAGCTCGGAAAAAAACGAAACAAATGTTTGTATTATCCTCTACCCAAAGTTGGCTGATGCTGTTAAAACCAATATAACAATTAATTCCTACATCCTAGTTCCTGCTGCAAATCATGGAAGCTTGACTTAAGGATTTGGGTCCCGCAGTCAACAGATTAAATAGCCCTGGGTTCTATCTTAATAAAATTCAGCTGGTGAAAACAAAAAAATGGAATCAATTCTCTATCCAGAAACAGATATGCATTTTCTTCTATAACGAAACTTAATTCTGTCTTGCAGCTCAGCCATGAAATGTCATGCAATACAAACAATCTAAGGGTTTAGTCAAATAAATGATACTACCTTACCGCTACTTTTCCTCAGAGTCCTGTATAGATTCATTGGGCTGCCTTTTCTTCTTTGTTGCACTTGACTTTCTTCCACCTTTTCTGACTGGTCTCGGTCCTTCCTCTATGAGGAGATGACTGTATTTTTCCATTATCCTCTCTTTCTCTTCAATCAAGCCTAACATCTCATAAGCATTTGCCACTTTCTTAATGATTAATTTATCCCGAGGTTTACGATCAAAAGCTTCCAGTCCCTTGAAAAGCTTTTAATCAAAAGCACAAGACATGAAACAAAGGTTAATTGTCAGTTAATTGAGAGCCAAAACTATATTTAGCCATCAAACAAAGAGAGAAAATGATGTTAGATAAACACTGCATATAGTATTACAAGAATATGCAAGTCCACATCAACTGAGATAAGCAAATAGTTTTTATTTGTCTCTCCAATAGAAATACAAAAGAGCTGACTAAAATATTTAAACCTGTTCTTTTATATACAAATAACTAAAATTCATCAATGCAAAACAATTATTTTGTTCGCCTAACATTGATCGTATTCAACATGCCTATTAAGGCCAGAGTCCATTGATTCTGTCACAGCTATTCAACTTTTCAACTGCTGCAATCTCATTTTAGAAAGATTTGGTAATATGAAATAGGAGAAACAAGCAGAATAGTGAGAATAATAAAACTCCAAATAAAGGTTACCACTAACAAAGTTTTAAGGGGCACTTCAATATCTTTTGTAGTATTAATTAAGCATTCACATTTCTAGATTTACTTTTAACATGAATCTTTTCAACAAATGATGCGCATCCATGATGCGAACCCGAATTGGAGTAGCAACAATTAGAAGAAAAACAGATAAATAAGGTCAGCAATCAGCCACATGGATAAATCACGCCATTGGAATGAGAATCTATTAAAATAAAATAAAAATTATATTCCACTATTTGGAAAAGCTTACCTTAACAAGGTCATCCAGCATATTGTTTCGATAATATACTGATATCATAAGATGGCACATCTGCCAAGGAACAGAATGCAAATCAGTGCCAATTTTCATTTCCCAGAATTTGTGTGCTTCTCCAACTCTATGATCCATATCTAAAGCTCGAATCAATTGACCATATGTTCCCATCGTCGTCCCCTGCCCCTTGCTCAGCATCCATTTAATTACCTTGGATAAGATATTAAAACAATGTTACTTCATATTTGGTTTCTATGACAGTCTAATTAATATATTGAACAGAAGTGTTAAGAGTAGACATATGAATATATGCTCAGCGGTATCACCTTGAAAGTGTGAGAATTTACAATATCCTAGTTATCAGAAGAAATACTGCAGTGGCTATATATGCATGGGTACAAACAAACTATAGAGTTTGCTTGTGACAGTGCAGTGCCATTTATTTGATAATGACTAAAGTAGCCTCTTGCAAGAAATTTGTTCTACACTTAAAAATGGGGAACATCATTTTTTTATGATTGTAATTTGTAGTAACTCTTATTTACTTGAAACACATAAACTAATCCGTTTAGAAAGCCAATTTCATCTACGAAACTTATGATGAAAAGTATAGAGCCCCCCTATAAGTCTATGTAACCGAATTCCATTCCATTCCATTAGAAAAAATAACTAATTTCTGCAACTATTTGTTAACCCTCTTCATTTGACAAAGAACAACGCATGAAAAGAAAAAGAAAGGAAGCACATACACAAATGACACATACCTGAACAATCCTATGCCACTGTTGTTCCTTCTCAAGACTAAGCAATATATTTCTCAATGCCCCAATTGGAAAATTTTGCTCCCAAGCAACCCATGCATCAAGAGCACCATAAATAGCCTCCTTACTATCATCGATTTCTCGAAGCTACATCGTTAGGGTTTAATTAAAACAACAGAAACTAAAACACATTCACCATGTTAATACTTATTCAATAACCATGATGAAAATGCTTACAGTGGTGAGAAGAAACTTGGTTCTATCTTTTCTAGATACATTTTCCCCAATATAATGCTTTGGTATCTCTCTACCATTAGCTTTTTGCTCAGAAGGAATAGATTCAGATTTGGTTTGCGAATAACATGGTTGGGACAACATTTGACTGTAACAACGATTGACATCACTTGTGTTCACTTTACTCAATCTAGTAACCTGGTAACACAAAGCAGCGTGCGTTTTTCTTGAGGAAACATAGCTCCAACAATATTAATGGAAGAGACAGAAAGAGGAACTTACGAGATAAGAAATTCGAGGTGCCCTCCACATGTTTGATGAAAGTTCTACGCCAAAATCAACAAGTTTTGCAAGTTTCACTAGTTTCGTTTTTTCAATTGATTTTGGAAGTTTTGTATTTTTATCGGTGCTGCTATGTTATTTCATTTAATAAAAAAAAATCCTATTATTTCATATGATATGATATATACGAGTATAGTTTAAAAAAATTAGTTAAAGAATATATTAGATTAAAAGAGCATACAGATAGGATTGATGTAAAATAACGTTAGGGATTCCACAAATATTTAAAATCATAGTAATTTTAAAATACATAATAAATTAGAGTTAAAAAAACATAGAAAAAAATAAAAATATCATTTCGAATTCAATGAGTAATAATGATATACAACAAATTAAACCAAACTAGGATAGAAAATGAGAGAAATTGTAAACACTGATTAGACAAAATCAATTAGTCAAGAAAACACTTCCATATGACTCCAACCACAACTATAATAGTTAAAAAGAGTTCTAAAAATATATATGCTCATGTGTTAGAATAAATTCCATAGCTACATTTGTAATTTTTTTTGTATGGTATAAAAAGATTTCAATAATATTCGTCCAATTTTTTTCTCTGTGATCTTCTATTTTTATCATCATGACACATTATCATAAAGACGAGAGAGAATATATGTTTTAATCTTTACGTCTTGTCTTCTTTCAAAATTTAAATTTATTTTCTCTATTTTAATACCAATGGCGCAAAAAGATAACTCTGATGATTTAGATTGTTCATATTTCCCTGTACCCGGGGAACCTCACACGGGTGAAACTCCGGCCAAAAGTAGTGGAACATTGAAGGCGGGGATTGTGATCGTTTGTGGTTTGTTATCGCTAGCTTCCTTAGTAGCATACAATGGCTACATTGCATCAAATAATATAAGAGATGAGTTATATTCAACATTAGAATCTCATTCAAATGAAGATAAATATAAAACAATCCCTTTTCATAAATGGAAACCAGTTTCACGAGGTGTGTCTGCTGGTGTTTCAGAGAAATCCAATAGGATGTTCAAAACCAACACCAATGTAAAAACTTATCCCTGGAATAACCATATGTTATCATGGCAGAGAACCGCTTTTCATTTCCAACCGAAACATAATTGGATGAACGGTAGTACATCCTTTTTTGTTGGTTATATTTCGTTCTTTTCTATTAATATTATTTATAATCATTATACAGAATGACAGACAAACTGGTAACAAACTATGTGTCTGTGCCGCTAACTTTTGTTTATATTTGGTTGAATATGTTTATGACACTAACTTTTCTTTCCTTTTTCATTGGCTAACTTGGATTGCTCTCATTGTCAAACTGGTTTTCTTTACTTCAGATCCTAACGGTATGATAACTTTGTGTCATGCAACATTTTATTGTATGAGTTACATATTACATGTTTGACAATTGGTGTGTTTGTTTTTGTTTTAGGTCCATTGTACTACAAGGGTCGGTATCATTTTTTCTACCAATACAATCCGAATGGCGCAGTTTGGGGTGACATAGTATGGGGACATGCAGTCTCAAAAGACTTGGTTCATTGGCTTCATCTTCCACTAGCAATGGTAGCAGATGAATGGTATGATCTAAATGGTGTGTGGACAGGTTCTGCTACAATATTACCAAATGGTGAACTCGTCATGTTATATACCGGTGCCACAAATGAATCAATACAAGTACAAAACCTTGCATACCCTGCCAATAGTTCGGATCCACTCCTAGTTAATTGGATCAAATACTCGGAAAATCCTGTTCTACTCCCACCCCCTGAAGTTAATGTCATTGATTTTCGTGATCCGACCACGGCTTGGCGTACCTCTCAAGGTAAATGGCGTATTTCAATTGGTTCTAAAATTAACGAAACCGGCGTAGCTTTGGTTTATGATACCCAAGATTTCAAGACTTTTGAGCGCGTCGAGGGTATGCTTCGTCGTGTGCAAGAAACTGGAATGTGGGAGTGTGTTGATTTTTTTCCTGTGTCAACTAAATTGGATAACGGATTGGATACTTCTGTTAATGATGATGGTGTTAAACATGTGATGAAGGTTAGCTTGGATGAAGAAAGACATGATTATTATGCTATTGGGACTTATAATGAAAGTATTGCTGATTTCGTACCCGATGATATTAATAAAGATGTTGGTATTGGATTGAGGTATGATTATGGTGTATTTTATGCTTCCAAGACATTTTATGACCAAAGTAAAAAGAGAAGAGTATTGTGGAGTTGGGTTGCTGAGTCTGATAGTGAATATGTTGATGTTGAAAAAGGTTGGGCATCACTTATGGTATGTTATTATTTACTAACAACTTTTAATTGAATAATTAGATTTATAAAATTGTTAGAGGTCAATGAATCTTGAGACATATATTTGGTTTCTTTTTAAATCATACAGGGTATTCCGAGGACAGTGGTACTCGACAGGAAAACGGGTAGCAACTTACTTCAATGGCCTGTTGAGGAGGTGGAGAGATTGAGAATGAAAAGTCACAAGTTTGAAAATTTGCAGGTGAAGCCAGGGTCAATTGTATCCCTAAATATTGGAACAGCAACTCAGGTTTGTGTTCATGTTGTTTGTTGACTTTTTCAACTTACATTGCAAGTAATTAAGAGAAAATCAAGATTTTTCTTTAATAAATTATGAATGCAAACTTAGTTAATGACATATAATTGAACTTAAAATGCAACAGTTGGACATTGTGGCTGAGTTTAATATTGATGAAGAAGCTATAAACAAGACAATGAAGACCAATATGGAGTATAATTGTGAAACTAGTGGTGGAGCTCGTGCTCGTGGCGCGTTAGGACCTTTTGGTTTATTGGTTCTAGCAGACCATAATCTTTCTGAAAAAACTCCTATTTACTTTTATGTTGTTAAAGGAAGAGATGGAAATCTCAAAACTTCCTTCTGTTCTGATCAATCCAGGTATATATCAGACGATTTTTCGTTTTGAACTTGATGTTATGTTAGTATTTGGTATTCGTGTTAAATTAATTCATTTATATCTTTTTCTTTTAGGTCATCTTTGGCAACTGATGTTAGTAAGAAAATCTTTGGAAGCTTTGTTCCAGTGCTTCAAGATGAGAAGCTATCTCTAAGAATATTGGTAAGTCAAATTGTATAAATTTTCTATGGTTTTCAATTTTCTTGATCATAACATTATGTTTTATCTCATGCACTTGAACCAAATCTTCTAATCAACTTCAAATGTATGGTTATTCATTTAGGTGGATCATTCTATAATAGAAAGCTTTGCTCAAGGTGGAAGAACATGTGTGACTTCTAGGGTTTATCCAACAAAAGCAATCTATCGAAACGCTAGATTGTTCTTGTTCAATAATGCTACTGAGGCCACTGTTTATGCTTCACTTGAAGTTTGGCATATGAAGTCTGCATCCCATCATAAAGCCATTACAATTACATAGGTGATTATGTTTTTTGGCATGATATGTTTCAAAATATATGCTAAGATCCTCTAAGTTTTAGATTATAGCTAAGCAAAAACCCATATCTCCCTCATTTTTGTCCAAATATTTTTTATAATTCTTTGTAAGCTAGTTGCTCTTGGATGAGTATCACTAGATATCTTCTTACCTTAGGAGATCTTGTAATGATAGACTCTGCAATAATCCATAAATGCAAGAAGTTTTAAGATTATATAGCAGTAAAATCTCTGCACTTGTATAAATCGGAATATTTATAGATATAGTGAAACAAAAAGAATTTCATGTGATTTTAGTTTCTATGGTAAAAAGTAAAAAGTTACATGGGCAATTGATATGTTGTAGTGCCACTATGAACAAACAATTTTCTTATTAGCAACATGTGAGTTTTACCTCAAGTTCTTTGAACAAAAAGAAATAAATCAGGCAAATTTGATTTAAAAGTGGAGTATGTATTGTATTTAAAAAATAACTATTTTTAAATATATATAATTTAGTTACATGTAGTTAATTTTCTATTTTTATCAAAAACTAATAAATATAACTAATTAAGCTTATTTTGTGAGGATAATTTAGTCCAATATTTTTTTTTATATGGTATCAAACTAATAGCGTTGAGTTTGAGAAGGGAATTTTTTACCATAGTGCCACTTTTTGAAAAAAAATGCATCATAGTGCCACCATTGTAAAAAAAAATACCAAAATGCCACTAAAATATTACTGGTTCGTCCAAGCAATAGACGCACGGATCCACTTAACACATTGCATGCACCGGTTCGTCCAAGGGTGGGACGAACCGGTGCATGCAATGTGCTAAGTGGGCCCGTGCGTCCATTGCTTAGACGAACGAGTGTTGTTTTAGTGGCATTTTGATTTATTTTTTTTTACAATGGTGGCACTATGGTGTATTTTTTTTCAAAAAGTGGCACTATGGTAAACAATTCTTGAGAAGGTGTATTAGAAAAAAAAATCAATGAAAGTATGACATGTGGCGTTACAAGAAATTGGATAATGCATGAACACGTGTGCTACTACTTACCACCAAACACTTGATGTTGAAATTGTTGAACTTCAAGCTTGTTTTTCTTCCTCATTGCCATAATATTTTCAAATTAATCTTGCTGTGCTCAATATATCTTCCTTACATATAATGGCACTTAATTCATTAACACCACTTTCAATTAATTCCCTCCATGTTTCTTCTTACCCTTCAAGTTCAAAGATTTCAAACACACTTCATTTTCATTCAAAGTCCTCTCAAATTATCTGCAAAATTAATTCAAACAAGGTAAGTAGTATATATATATAGTTTTTTTGTTTTGTTTAATTTCTCTTTTAGATTTTCATTGATGAAAGAGAAAAAGAAAATTAGGATTGTAATAATGCAATGATGACTTAGGTTACTAATGTAGAGTCCAACAAGAAATGGGGGAAGAAACTGTTTTCAGCAACGTTGGCAGCTGCTGTTATTGTTTTCAGTTCTGACATGTCTGCCCTTGCTGATCTTAACAAATTTGAGGCTGACATAAGGGGTGAATTTGGTATTGGATCTGCTGCACAGTTTGGATCAGCAGATCTTAGGTTTGTTTGTTAATTTCTCTTAATCAGTTAATTAATCATTACTTTATTTAGGATTACTAATTCATTAGGGTTTTTGTCATGTAGAAAAGCTGTGCATGTGAATGAAAATTTCAGGTAATTTCGTGTTTTACGAGTTCGAACATTCTATTATGAAATTTGTCACTTGGTAGTAAACTATTTTGAATTTATTGATTGATTCAGAAGAGCCAATTTCACATCTGCTGATATGAGAGAATCTGATTTTAGTGGTTCTACCTTCAATGGTGCATACATGGAAAAGGCTGTTGCATTCAAAGCAAATTTTACAGGTATAGGTTTATACTGAATTCTATAAGCAAAACTTACCTAATGCGTTTACTATGTATTATAATTTCTTTGAATCTTTTTGGCCGGCATTTTTAGGTGCTGATTTGAGTGATACGTTGATGGATCGGATGGTAACTAACTACGTCAAATCAAACTGAGTAGTTTTATCTATAAGCATGTTTTTCTATCTTACGGTTTTCTTGTTTGGGATGTAACAGGTTCTTAATGAAGCAAATCTCACGAATGCGATTCTTTCCAGAACAGTCCTCACGCGGAGTGATCTTGGAGGTGCCGTCATTGAAGGTGCTGACTTTAGTGATGCTGTGTTGGACCTTCCACAAAAGCTGGTGAGACACGAACACTGATTCTATTGAATGCTAATCGATCTTCTTGTTCAATTAATGTTCCATATAATGTGTTTCAATGTGGTCAAAATACTTTCTTGGCGTAGAATTTAAAGAACATGAATTATGACAAACGATGATGAATGATATTTGATTAAATTATGCAGGCTTTATGCAAGTATGCTAGTGGCACAAATCCTGTAACAGGAGTAAGCACTAGAGTGAGTTTAGGTTGCGGGAACAAACGACGAAATGCTTATGGTACCCCATCATCTCCATTGTTGAGTGCTCCACCACAGAAACTGCTTGACCGAGATGGTTTCTGCGATGAATCAACAGGCCTCTGCGATTCAAAGTAGCTACTCGGAATGAGCGTTGCTATCAGACCATATTCTTGTAAATATAGCAGGGACAATAATTGAGGCTATGTGTGATTTTTGGACTTCTATGAGCATAACTGCATTCAACAAATCACGCATATTGTTTTGGTCAATGATTTCTCATTGAAATTTATGACAAAACTTGCATGATATTTGAACATCAATTTCTAGTTTTAATTTGTGTTTGGATATTCCTTGAAGGAAATTGTAATTCTATGATGAAATAGGCACCTTTTACATATTCTTTATGTAGTAGAAGTGCATTATTTGAATTATTTTTTTAAGATAAACCAAAGGATTTAATAGAAAAATGCAAAATAACTTGAGTACAAGCTGTCCTCAAGTTTAAACAGAGTGAAAATAGAGATAAATTAAAATAACAGAAATCATAACTATTGCAATCTAACAATTTTGTTATTAAGTTTTTTGCAACAAAAAGTGCATATCCTTTTCTTTTTATTTTTGGATAAGAAATCACTAAGAGCTTTATTACATTCACATGGTCCATGTTAGAACATGCACCTCAGCAAATCAATTGTCAATGAAGACTTGTAAGTTATACCCTCCAAATAACTGTTTTGCAAATTGTTACACTATTAGAATCAACATTGAATGATTCTGATCAATACAATGATATGTAGCATGCTTATGCTACAAGCCATAAAACTAACTCACAAATTGTAACTAACTACTTTTCTGAAATGGAGATAGGTAGTGAGAATTTTTTATTCCACTCCATAGGGGTGAAAAACACCCTATGCAATTTCGAAAATGCTTTCGAAAAATCGGAAATATATTTCCTGTTTACACTCTCACCACTTATAATTCATACGTTTTGAGATACACCCTTCAAAAGACAAAAAAATAGAACTGGAAATGTACTTCCGGTACATATTAGAAATATATTTCCGGTTTTCAACAAAGTAAAGCTATGCATCCCAAGTGCCTCATGCCATTTTTTGTTGTTATGGCAACAAATTTGTTTTTATTAGAAATCAGAAATGTATTTTCGGTTTGTACCGGAAGTGCTTTTCCAGTTTTTATAAATGCAATTTAAAAACGGTGCGCACCGGAAGTATATTTCCGATTTTTAGAGGTATTTTTGGAATTTCACATGGTGCCTAAGAAAAACATGGGGTGGGTTAAGAAATTATCTAGGTAGTAAGATAGGTAGAAATCGAGAATTTTTCCTGCTACCCCATCAATCTTCTGGATGTGCTGAAGTGATTCTTGAAAATCTTCTTTGTGGGCGTTCTTCAGAGATTTGTAAGTTATCCAGAGCTTCTACAAATGCTGGAACTTCTGAGTTGTCCTTCTGTTCTGTTCCTTCAGAGGTTGGAAACTGAACTTCTGTTCCTGAAATATTTTCAACCTGCTTTGGCTTTTGTTGGCCAAGCTTATAATCAAATCTTACTTTGATTGATTCTTCCACAATCAGAGTTTCTGTGTTGTAAACTCTATAGCCTTTTGAGCATTCAGAGTATCCAAGCAGAATACACTTTTGTGCTTTAGAATCAAACTTGTTCAGATGTTCTTTAGTGTTAAGAATATAACAAGTTCATCCAAATGGATGAAAATAAGAAATGTTGGGCTTTCTGTCCTTCCACAATTCATAGCGAGTCTTTTCAAGAATAGGTCTTATAGAAACTCTATTCTGAATATAACATGTTGTGTTCACAGCTTCTGCCCAGAAATGTTTATCCATATTGGTTTCATTGATCATAGTTCTGGCCATTTCTTGTAAAGTTCTATTCTTTCATTCTACAACTCCATTTTGTTGGGGAGTTCTAGGAGAAGAGAAATCATGTGAAATTCCATTTTCTTTAAAATGTTTTTCAAAAAATTGATTTTCAAATTCACCACCGTGATCAATTCTAACCTTTATGATTCTAAACTCTTTTTCATTCTGAACTTGGTTATAGAAGTCAAAGAACACATAATGTGACTTATCCTTGTGTTTTAAGAACTTTACCCATGTCCATTTGATGTAGTCATCTACAATGACCAATCCATACTTCTTTCCTCTAATGGATGCAGTTTTCACTGGTCCAAATAGATCAATATGCATAAGTTATAATGGCCTAGAGGAAGAAACAACATTTTTAGATTTAAAATATGGTTTTGAAAATTTTCCCTTCTGACAGGCTTCACACAGAACTTCTGGGTTGAACTTCAAATTAGGAAGTCCTGTGACCAGATTGAGTTTTTTAATTTGAGAAATCTTTCTCATGCTAACATGTCCCAATCTTTTGTGCTAGACTCATTGTTCATCATTTACTGACAGAAGACATTTTACATTTTGTGATTTTAAATTAGAAAGATAAATTTTGTAAATTTTGTTCTTTCTCTTTCTAGAAAAGAGGATTGACCCATCCTTTTGACTTACAGCTTTACATGACTTTTGATTAAAGATAATGTCATAATCATTGTCACTTAATTGACTTATGGACAATAGATTATGCGTTAATCCTTCAACTAATAGAACATTAGAGATAGAGGGAAGGTTACCATTTCCTATAGTTCCAGAGCCAATGATTCTTCCCTTCTGGTTACCTCCAAATTTTACTTCACCTCCAGGTTTAAGTTCCAGACTTTGGAACATAGACCTTCTTCCCGTCATATGTCGCGAGGCAGAGTCAGTACCATGATTGGTGTTTAAGCGCAATGTTATTAACATTTATTTTTCGGTGGTTTCTTTCGGGTTTTTTCGTTAGAGTTTCTGTTTTTTGAACCCATAACTAAAATATTTTGTGGTTTGTATGTGATAGTGTGTAACTAAACTATTTGTAAAGTGGTTTTATGTGATAGTTTTTATCAACATATTTGGGTTATTGCTTATCCTATTTTATCCATTTGCCTATATATGCTTTTGAGCCAGCGAAACTTTGAAATGCATATTCTTTAAGAATATCTTTTGAACTTGAAGATCGAACTAGAGATTTTTGAACTTTTGAAAATCATCTTTAAGTTTAATGTTATTTTTTTAAGTTCAAGTTTGCTTTGTTTTCTCGGATACAAGAATCTTTTAAGTTTCTTGTATTTGATCTGTTCTTTAGTTCTAATAGACTATCTATGAGAGAATTGAAATACTGATTGAGTTTTGAGTCATCTTCTATCGTGGCCATGAAAGCTAGGTTGGCATGCTCCTTTCGAGTCGAAGATTGAGTCGTCCCATGTGGCTATCATTCCTTTCTTTTCTCAAATATTTTCTTTTTTTCTCTGTAGCTTGGGACATTTGTCTGTGCATTCATAGCATGGACGCTTTTACTAAACTTCTTGTGTCCGAAATTCTCTCATCTTTTATTTTTGTGGTTTTCACATTTGATTTATCCTTATGGACAACATCGATATCTCATCTTCTGACTCTGAATCTTCAGAGCTTTCTTCCTCAGCCTGAAAAGCATTAACATCAAATTTTTTAGTAGATTTCAAAGCAACTGACTTACCTTTCTTATGAGGCTCAAATTCATCAAGCTCTATTTCATGACTTCTCAGCGCGTTGATGAGTTCTTCTAAGGATATAACATTCAAATCTTTTGAAACTTTGAAAGTTGTCACCATAGGTGCCCATGCCGGTAATTTTCGATAATTTTCTTTACATGATCAGCCTTGGTATATCCTTTATCTAGCACTCTCAGACCAGCAGTTAAGGTTTGAAACCTTGAGAACATTGCCTCAATAGATTCATTTTCCTCCATCATGAATGCCTCATACTTCTGGATAAGCTCTAGAGCTTTAGTTTCTTTGACTTGAGCATTTCCTTCATGTGACATTTTGCGTGACTCAAAGATATCATGTGTTGTGTCTCTGTTGGTAATTTTTCATATTCTATTTTTGAAATGGCACTCAACAGAACATTTCTAGCTTTGTGATGATTCTTAAATTGTGTTTTCTGTGTTTTTTCCATTGCTTTTCTTTCTATCTTGTTTCCATCTTCATCTATTGGGTGTTTGTAGCCATCCAAAACCATATCCCAAAGATCAGGATCATAGCCTGAAATAAAGCTTTCCAATCTATCCTTCCAGTATTAAAAATCCTCTCCATCAAACATAGGAGGTTTAGTGTTGTTGTTGTTGTCATCTGTTGCCAATTGAAGGCTTAGAAAACACTTAGAAGGGGGATTGAATAAGTTTTTCCCTTTTAAATATTTCTTTTATCTAACAACATGACTAAACACACAAGGATTTTTATCCTAGTTCGTTTGAAACTCAAACTGACTTAATCCACTATAATCAAAGATTACAAATGCACAACAATTGTTGTCACTAACAACAATGCATAAACAACTGCATACTAACACCTTAAGACTCTAAGTCCTAGCCTACCGTCTTGGTTTACACAAGAACTTTAGACAATGTGTTTACAATTTCTTCTAAAAGATTTATCATGAAAGTGATTTTTACAAGTTAAGCTTAGAAATAAACTTTACAAGATGATAATTTTAAATTCAGCAGCGTAAGTTTTCTAAGAATGATTGTTTTCTTCTTCTTTGAATTGAGCATTATTTATAGAGCTTCTAAGCATCTTTCCGTTGCAACTCTTGCGTGTCTTGGATACTGGAAAACATAATTAATATTGTTTTGTTTCACATGTTTTTCTTACCCAATGAACATAGAATGTTGAGCCACTCAAGTACTTCAGTTGTCTTAGCTTAGTAGGGTAACATTATTGTAGCAGACCTTGTCTTAGAAGATGACGTCCACATAGATCATAATCTTTTGTAAGCCTAGTTAAAACATCTTCTAATCAGAACATTATTTTGGCGCTTCTATCAGAGGTTTGCGCTTGCATGCTTCTATCAAAAGTTTCTTCTAGCGTGCGTGACTAGAAGCACTATTTTCATCAGAACTTCTAATTCTTGTTTTACTCAGCATAATTTTGATGTCTCTATATTATTCAATGCTTGAGTCAGAACATCATCTGAAATGAAAATAATATACATCAGAGTATCATATCTATTATACAAAATTTATTCCACTTGTTATCATCAAAACTCTAAGATATGACTAGAACCAAACTATATTCTAACAACCTATACTCTATATAAACAACCATGTTCCCTCTCATTCGGCAGCCACTTTTAGCCTAACAAAACTCTGCAAAAATTCCTCCCTAACACCTTTCACTCAACGCTCTCAACCCTAATTTCTTCTTCAAATTTCGCACTGAAATTTGAAGTAGAAATAGCTAAACCACTCTACTCACACCCATTTCGTTCAGTTCAGGAAGTAGAAGGAAGAGAGCTTACCAAAACCAGCCACTGCAACTTATTTCAGGCAGGTAACATAGTTGCATCTTTTTCTCTACATTCTAGCCTTGAGTTTCAACATGTCTTTGTGTATGCTTCAGCTTATGCTACCCTGCACCATATTTCATGAATAAGTGTAGATTCCATTAGAACATAAGTTAAATGTGAAACTATATTTGAAGTTTTTATGTTACCTGGTGCATTTTTCTGCCATTTTGAAGGTCTTCTCTTCGAAATCCGTAGTAATACCGATGAGAAGCTCAAGGAGAAACTAATGTCGAATTAGTACTCCATAGAGTTTAGGTATTACGTCAACTTTATATTCACACCATTGCCCACTTAGATTCCTTACAAAGAAGAAAAAAGCGCTCATGCTCAAAAAAATTAAAATTAAAAAAAAAACTGTATACTAGTCTTACTAATCGATCACTCAGAGATGATCCAAAAGCGACCACGAATACATGATTTCGTTGAATTCACGAGGGAGATCCGAATTCTGAAGTGAATCAACTTTTCTTTCGGTAACATTTGAAACCTAGGGTTTTGTTTTGGGAAAACCCTCTATTGGTCCGATTGAGGAGAATTTTGGAAAAATTGGTTTGAATTTTGGAACTGTGGGAAGATTTTAACTGGAGATTGGTGTTAAAATGCTGAAATAGATGAAGGTGTTGTGTTGGCTTGCGAGAATTCTCTCTGTGTCATCCATGGCCGTTTTGTTTTGTTTTTCGCAAGGAAGAAGGTTGGTTTGGGGATTAGGGTTACTCACCCAATCGCCCAATTTGGTTCATTGGTGACGATTCAGATCCGGGCTGGACCGGTCTGGCCCAATGATCCAAGCAATCCTATTTTATTTTATTTGTTTTTTTCTTTTGTTGTTTTTTACTTCACTTATTTTTTACAAAAAGTTTCAATTGGGTTTAATTGTCTTAATGCTAAATACACCCCTTACACTATGGTCATTTAAGTTATTTTCTTTTACATATTGGTTTAGCATTATTAATTAATTTACTAAATTTTTATTTGATAAATTTATATAGATTAATTAATTATTCCTTGATTTATATTTATTTTATATGTTTGAATTGTTCGCTTTATTTTGTGTAGTCGTATGTTGGCTACCTCATATGAGTTTGTGTTGTTTTACTTTATTTATCGTGATTCAACCAAATGTATCCCCATTTTGGACGTGTAATAGTTTAATAATTGTATTTTGATTTGCTTGCTTATTCATAATTGTACACTTATTCAAATCAATCAAACATCGCATCTTGGTCCATATACCAAGTCTTAAAAAAAATTGTGAATAAGGGTCGAATGGTAGGGAATAGACATCTGTCTATTCTCTCAAGATTTAATCAAGAATAAGTCATCTGACTTATATTGATAGATCATAACCCGTTTAAAACACTTTCATAATTAAAGTTTCAAACCTCGATCCAACGTCGAGTGGTTTTCAAAAATTTCTTTTCTCAAATAAACAAAGATCAGATGGTGGGGAATAGACATTTGTCTATTCTCTCGAGAATTAATCAAGAATAAGCCATCTGACTTATATTGACGAATCATAACCCGACTAAAATACTTTAAAGGCATCTCATTTTTTTTAAAGAAAAGGATTAAATGAGGGAGTCAAGGTATATCTACCTTTTCCCGCTTTAAGTGTGCGAGTCCCAAGTATCTACTTTGGACATGCAAACATTTGTGTCCTATAAAATCAACCCAACCTCATTCAAATATTTTTTTGTGCCCTTGCGCACCACTCTCTTCTAAAAATCAAACCAACCAACAATCTTTTTATTTTTTCATGAAGAACTACGGAGTTCTGACTTCCCCATTGCACGAGGGAGTACGTAGGCACAAGGTTTTGAAACCGCGGCGAACTCAAAATAATATAAAAGCAAACCCCTTCTTCTTTTCTTTAAGACTATACAATTATCACACTACCATTTGAACACACACGAACTAAACGGTTCCCATCGAGTACGATGGATGTGAGGGGTGCTAATACCTTCCTCTTGCATAAACGACTCCCAAATCCATCTCTTGATCCTGACGTCTATTCTTTTTGTGGGTTTTACTCGATGTTTTTCCCGTTCCTTTTTGAACAAATAAATACTCGATGACGACTTCATTGTATCAAATGTAATTTTTCGAGGCGCTACAAATAGCTTTGATGAGTTGAATCTTTTATTTGTTCATTGATTTTAAGCTTAAACATTTACATGGAGATTGAGGATAGATATATATAGAGATAGTTGATGTTAGTTGAACTTTAACAAACTGTAACTGCCACGGCCACTTCTACCCAACTCTCTTATAACATAAACTAAATCCTAACCAACTCCTTCAAACTAACACTTGTAATAGTAATGGATTATTGTACATCTTATATTCAGTTATATATTATATAATTGATTTGGTCTAAAAAAGAATTAGTAAAGTTTGCAATATATCAAGTGACTAGCTAATTACAATAATTCAAAGAGCTATAGTTCTGGTACAGTTTAATTTAAAGTAAAAAAACTAGTTCCAATTAATAAGAATATTTAATATATAAAAATACTTATAGGTTTTAGTATTAAAAAAAACCAATACTTTAGGGTTTACTATATATGTACACAAACTTGGAAGTAAGAAGAAACAATACCCTTTTAATATTTGTCTTATTTTTGAGGAGTTAAGCTGTATATATATAATACTACTCCCTATATTATAATATATAGTATATCAATTATATGCATCTTTATATATAGTTATAGATCTTCACTTCCATGTATCAATCTGGCAACTGGAGTTGGAAGTTGAAGTAGCATATTCATGCTCATGAGTTTCAGAGTTTTTAGACTCAGTTGCTAGCAAAGCAATTTGTTCAGACACAATATTGCAATAACTGGTTACTGTTTCCTTGGAAGCTTCTTGATCATGACTTAGCTGAGAAGCAACATGTTTGTCAAATACTCTCCAATCCTTTGATTGCTCCACTACTGCTTGTAAATCATTGCTACCACCATAAAGCATTTGCATACTTTGTTGCTGGTGCTGGCTATAATATTGTTGTTCTTGATGAGTTATTGAATGTGATGATGATGAACCATGCAAATTAGGTATTTTAGGGCTTTCTAGTGGTGGAAGTTGGAGGAAATTGTTAGCATCATTAATGGATATATTGTATTGCATTTGATTAAACTCCTGTTTGCAGGGATAGTGTTGTTGTTGTTGGTATGATGCATAAGAATGAGAAGAGAATACTCGGTTCGGTGTTTCAAGCTCTTGCATGAATGATACTTGATCATCATATCCACATGGTGACTCATCCATTCTTCTCATTGTTGTAGCTATTCGTTTCTTGAACACTTTGCACACAGCCCATCCTTCTTCCTGAAAATTTACTATTTAATTATAATCACAATAGTTTCAAATTTTGTGATGAAAATTGTGGCCAAAACATAACGATTACTTTTCAATTTCAATTTAGTTTGATATAAATGGTAGGCGACCTGAACCAAAAGACCTAATATCACATTACTTATGTGCTTATTAGTATTATTATTACCTGAGGTGTAGTTCCGTTTTCATTAGTTTCTAAACGATATTCATGCATGATCCAATCAGATTTCTGTCCATTAGGAGCTCTTCCTTTGTAGAAAACTAGAGTCTTTCTCATTCCAATCAGACAAATATTGTTAGAATATATTGCTTTGTCTCTTCCTGTGGCTTTCCAGAAACCTGCTTTTGTAGCTCTATTTGTACGACTGCTAGTTGGATATTTCTTGTCTTTATGACTGAAGAAAAACCATTCAGTTTGTTCATCACTTCCTATTTTGCATAACTCTGAATATCAACACAAATATTAGTATCTGATTTATATCTATATTTTATTTTCAATATATATATTTGTCCAAATATTAGTGTTAAGGATATAAATAATGAAGTGCGTACCTTGTAGATCCCATGGCTCAATTTTGTAGAGATCAACATCTTTAATGATATCAAGATCAATTCTTTTGGAAGCTATCTTTTTCCTGAGGTAGTGATCAACAAGTTCTTCATCCGTCGGATGGAAACGAAATCCTGGAGGAACGTGTGAGAAATTGTTCATATTCAAATTCAACCTGCATGCATACAACTAAGTTAATTACATTGTAATGTGATGTAATGGATTAAATTTAAATGCAGTTCATAATCAATTGATTATACTAACTCTACATCAATTCTTTTGTAATAAATAAATAAATAAATTTATTCGGAAAAAAAGGAAAAGAAAAACAGCAATAGTAAAAGACACTCCATATACATATTAGAAGACAAATATGTGTTAACTTTATTTTCCTTTAAAAGAAAAACGACAAACTAAACTTGTAGCACACAAAAGAAAAGGCCCTTTTTTTACAATGCAATGATGTAAAGCATGAATAAGTTTGATCAACTTTATAGGATATACCAAACATTTAATTAATCTAAAATTTGTATTAGAGCACACATTACTACTTAAAACACTTGCCGCATCGGTTAGAAAAGGGTTTTCATATCGGTTGTTTGTCTGAAATAATGTAAGATGTTATAGTAAATCGGTCATATTTTACATCGGATGACCGACCTAAATGAAAAATAGTTTATCATCGATAAGTGATTAGGGTTATGAATGTTGAGGCAAAATTATTCAATAGAAGTGAAAGTAGATAAAACAATATCTTAGGCATGGAAAGAGCTTAATTAATACTCCTATTGTCTGGTGTGAAACAAAAAGGAATAAACAAGGAAAGGTGACAGCATGATTTAACATTAGGTGTTGATGGACAATAAACTCCAACAAAACACACAGACATGAAAGTCAGGTCAAAGATCTTATATATAATATACCCCAAATGGCATTAATTAGCATTTGACTTTCTATGGTTTAGTTAATTTAATTTGGACTTATTCTAAAAATAGTATATATTATATAACTATATAGTTTATCTAAAAATCAAACAAAACATAATCAAGAGAAATTTAAAGCATTAGATTAATTATAATAACCTTGATTTGCTTTCCTTAGAAGGTAAAAACTCCAATGTGTAGTGTAGATCTGATGAAAGAAACCTCTTAATTTGCAGCACAAATTCAAGAGATATATATGCTAGACAATAATCCTTACATCAACAAATCAAGAAAGAACTAAAAGTAAAACTCCTAGGGAATTGAACACAATCAAACCCTAGGAATAGAATCACTGAAAAAGATAAGTTTAGAAAGTGAAAGAAAAAGAAGGGGAAAAAAATGGAGATGTTACTGAATGGGTAGGAAGCAAAAGTGAAAGAGAACAAGAAGATATTTATAAAGATGAGAGGAATGAATTGCTCCAATAAAGTGTTGCTATCAAAAGTTTCTCTCTCCTAATCTATTGAGTTGGAGCTAGATTACTGGGAAAGCTTTGAGTTCATAAAAAAAGAAAGTGTGGAGAGAGATATTCCACCCACCAGCAACTGATGATGACGCCAAAAGAATGATTAATTTGGTGTTAACGTTTGAGGTTGCTGGGCCCAGGGCAGGGACCGAAAATAAAGTGAAAGAGAATGAAGCAATCAAACCGTGAGCACGAATGGACATTCTTTATTAAGAGGGAGAAATAGGGGGAGGAAAAAAAGAGACAAAGATTGTATTGTACTACTAGTAAATGTCAATCATAGTTATAATCCAATGCATTAATCTCTTCAAAATACATAATCATATATACTCATTCATTATAATTGGTGAGTAGAAATCATAAAATGGATAGATCATATGGATTTTTCTCTAGAAGGTAATATGATCATGATCTTTATCTTTAATAGTTGATGATGATGGTGATGAAGAACTCTCGTATAGAAGTCTTTGGTATATTGCGTTCAATGATGGGTGTATCTAAACACTTTGAACGCAATATACCAAAGACTTCTATACCAGACACTAGACTTCTGTACGCAATGTACTGGTTTTGAGTCATTTTTGTGACTTTTAGTTGTCATATAGAGTTTAAAGACACTAGATCTTCTTTGGTATTTGGATCAAACTTTAGTTTCGACAAGACTAACTTCTTGGTTCGATAGCAATCAAAGATATCCATGAAGTAGTCGAAGCTTGTTCTAGCATGCAGTTGTTTAAGTTAGTTTAGCTTAGTGTTTAAGTTAGCCTGTTGTTTAAGTTAGTATAGTGTTTAAGTTAGCTATCACTACAAAAAAGAACCTCATTTGCCACGTGAAAATAACGTGGCAAAGTTAAAAAACACGTCACAAAAAAAAACAGCGACGTGATGAAATACGTCGCTGGAGAACAAGTGGCAACCTTGTAGCGACGTGTTTCCCATGTCACAAATTTGTGACGTGGTATTCACGTCGCTAATGCTTTGCATGGGAAAAGACAAATAGCAGCTTTATGAGCGACGTGGATTACATGTCACAAATTTGTGACATGATTCTCACGTCGCTACAGGTGACGTTTTTGTTTTTTAAAAAATTATTTAGTAATTATTTTTTATATTAATTAATTTATATAATAAAATTTATATAATAAAATTTATATAATAAAATGTATATAATAAAATTTATATATTAAAATTATTATAATAATATTATTTTATTATATATTCGAATAATAAAATTTTATATAATTTAATAATTTAAAATGATAAAAATAAATATCTTACATAAATGCAAATTTAAAAATAAAATAAATAAAATATTTTCACGGGGCATCTTCACCCGGATAATTATCAAGATCAAAGTCATCAATTCCGTCATTATCCGACTGTGTATCAGGAACATTTTGATTTCCACCACCTTGCATAAACCTTCTCATTTGCTCCTCCATATCAGATTGCCTCTTCCGCATGATCTCCAACTGTTGCTCCTGCTCTTGCCTCATTGTCGTCATTTGGGCCTCCATTTCGTGTCTGACTTCACTTGCCGCCAATTGTCTTACTGTTTCAAGTTGATCCTGTGTCAGATTCGGTTGACGTGACCCTTCCTCTCCATCTCTAAGTCGTTGAAACAGATTACGATCACCAACTCTCAAGCCGCCGGCCAAATTTTCACCCGCAAAAAAGCAACCATTAGGCCCTTTTCCATTAACTACTTCATTCCAAATATAGAAATCAACATCACCATTAAGCAGCTCCCCCTCTGCTGGCCTATATTGAGGATTGTGTTTCAGAAAAACAATAATATAACATATATACTTTTTATTATATATACTCTTTTTTAAATTATGTATTTTATAAATTATTATTTTAATATATAAATTTTTTTCATATTTTTAACATATAAATAAAAAACAAAACTACTATAATAAATATAATATAAATTTTTGTTTTTAAAATTATGTGTTAACATATATATACATCTATAAAAATTAAAATTTTTAATTTTCTGTTATCTAAAAAAATTTATTTTAATATATATTCAAATTTTTGTTATTTTATATGTATATACTAACAAAAAATTTTATATGTATATAACAATAATATTAAAAAATCTTATATGTATATAACAATATTAATAATATTAACAGAATTTTTTATATGTATATAACAATAATATTAACAAATTTTTTTATAATTGTAATTTCTATTTTAAAAAAAATCTTATTTTACTAAAACTAAAACAAAAATTAACCTATAATACTAACTTATAATTTTAAATTCATTTTAACTATTAACCTATAATACTAACCTATAATTAAAATTGACTAAAATGTATTTTTAATTCAAATAAACATAATACATAGAATACTAACCTATAATACATATAAAATAAATAAATAAATGCATAAATACCTCTATAAATTGCTTGATCTTAATTTTCTTCTTCTTCTTCTTCTTCTTCTTCTTCCTTGATCTTCTTCTTCAAACTTCTACAACATAAACAAAACAAATTTTCTTCAATTTTTTACCACAATAATAAACACCAAATAAGTAAAATTAAAATCAAACAACATATAATTACCTTTCTTCTTCAACGAATTTTTTGCTTGAATATAATTTGGAATGCAAGAATTTTTTTTTTTAAGAATGGAGTTGGGTTGGAGGAGGCAGAGGGAAAGGAAGAAGATGAAGATACTTAAAAAACTGTAAAGCCTGCGTGTGTAACGGGTGTGTGTTAACTTGGAAATTTAAATGCCAAGTAGCGACGTGACTGTCACGTCGCAACCTTGCCACGTGAGACTCACGTCGCTACACACTCAACGACACAAACCTTTAATTGTGCAGTCTGCCACCCTGTCATCAATCAACTCCAACTCAATTATATTTTTTCCCCCTTAAAGGTAGCGACGTGGTTATCACGTCACTACCAAATTTCAAAAAAAAATTAATCTCCCTCCAACAAAACGTGCCAGACTTTATTATATATATTTTTTTTATGTGTAGCGACGTGACTATCAAGTCGCAGTGTTTTTTTTTAAAAGCACCCTCTGACTTCCTTGTGTCTTCATTTTTTTATTATTAAAATATTTTGTGACGTGGTTATCACGTCGCAACAAGTTTTTTTACTCACGTGATAACCACGTCGCTAATATATGTCGCTGGAAGCAACATTTCTTGTAGTGTATGTATGCCACATGAACATAACATACATAGCTAGTAGTCGATAAATAGTCTGATCTCTCAGGATGTTGAGAGAGGTTGAGGTTGATTGTTATTATGCAATACTTACAACCATAAACCATAACAAAAAAGTAAAGAATATCGATTTTAACCAATCCTATTTTCTTCTTCTTCTTCTTCCCTAATGGCACTTGAAGAGGCAAGATCTTCTATTTTGGCATGGTTTGTTTGAAGCGTTGAAAGGAACGGAGATGATGGATGCTTCCCTAACATAGAAGGAGAAGGCGATGATGACCGGGAAAGTCCACAATACCATCGTTTTGAGCTTTGGTGATAAGGTTCTCCGACAAGTCTCAAAAGAGAAAAGTGTCGCAGGTGTGAAGTGGAAACTTGAAGGATTGTACATGAATAAATATATTCAATAAATTGATTCTTAATATGGAGAATATTGATTTTACCATCAGTGATGAAGATCATGTGTTACTGCTATTATGTGCTTTACCCAGATCTTATACTCACTTCAAAGAAACTATCTTATATGGAAGAGAGTCTCTGACCTTTGAAGAAATTCAATCAGTCTTGTGCTTTAAGGACTTGAAGAAAAGAAATGAGCATAAACCATTATCTGTTGGTGAAGGATTGTCTGTAAAAGAAAAATTCTCGAAGAATGATGGTAATTTTGAGAAGAAGAATGGTAAAGATCAACACAAGTCAAATAACGGTAATGCTCCTTCAATTAGGTGTTATCAGTGTAAGAAGAAGGATCACCCAAAAAGGTGTGTCATGAACGCCTGAATAATCATGAAGTGGGGATAGTGGCAAAACCTTCTTTAAAGATTCTTGTCTAGGGATAAGATGTTAGAATATTATTGAGGTTTTATCTTCTGGTAGCCTACTAGCAATTATTCATCTCTAATCAAGTGTACTTCTAAGAAGTTGTCATATACTAGTTCAAAGGTCCTAGATTGTTCTTTGGGACAACTGCCCCAAGACAAGTGTCAGACAATTTGCTGACTTTATCATCCCTTGTTCCCAAGTGTGATAACTGGTTTTTTCAAAATCTATTTTTTTAAAAAAACAATGAAGTCGCCACCTAATTTTATTTTTTCCAAAGGAACGGGAAAATATAGATAAAATCCACGAAGATGGATAAGGCGATCTACATGACCAAAAGATATGGATTCAGGAGTCGGTTATGCAAGGGGAAAGTATTATCATCCCTCACATCCATCGTACTCGATGGAAACCATTTAGTTCTAAGTGTTTGTGTGTATATTTGCTAATTTCTAAGTTATATGATCGAGAAATAAGAAAGAAGAAAAGGGTTTATTTATTATTATTTTGAGTTTGTCGTGGTTTCAAAATCTCGCGCCTACTTATTCCCTCGTGCAATGGGAAAGTCAAAGTTCTGTATTTTCTCTTAAAATTGTCTTGGTTGGTTGTGTTGATTTTATAAGAAAAATCGTGCATTAGACATTTCAAATGTTTGAACTTTGACTTGTTTAGTTTGTTTGAAAAGCTAAGTCTTTGTTCGTATTTGAAATGACTATTGCACACTCTTTGTAAGAAAAGAGTTTGATGATCGCATATGAGCGAAAAAGAGTTGAGTGAGTTAATTTAATTTTAAGTGGGTGAAAAGTACCGAAACATTAGGTTATCTTCTAATGATTCAAATACTAGAAATTGGACGATTAAGCTCATCCAATCGTCTATCATCCCAAAAAATTTATTATGAAAATGGTGAACTGAAATAGGATTCACGTTATTAAGTGTTTCGAGTGAAATAAAATATTTAACTTATTGGGCTATCATCCAATAACCTAAATATTCTAAATTTGATTAAATCATCGGGCTATCATCCAACAACTTAAACGAATGCCACTCTGTTATTTTTGATGCTGATAGAAGTTTTTAGCTTATTGGGCTATCATCCAACAATCTAAAGACTTCCAATTCAATTAAACTGTCGGGCTATCATCCAACAAGTTAACTGAATACCGCTCTAGTTTTTTGACATGGATAGAAGTTTTTTAGCTTATTGGGCTATCATCCAACAATCTAAAGACTCAAGTTTGTTTAAACCGTTGGGATATCATCTAATGATTTAAACAAACATCATCCAAGTTTTTTTTATGAAATTCATTTTGGAAAACAAATTCAATTAATTAGTTTAACTTGAAAGTGTTTTAAGAGGTTTGGTATACGGACCAAGAGAGATTGAATCGGGTTATGATTAATCAAGTATATGGACTTAATTAATCTCGTGAGGATAGGTGCTCCTACCTCCAAGTATGAAACCCTTGTGCATGGATAATTGGTATATGGACCAATAGTTATTTGGGTTATGATTGATCGACGCAAACTAGGGCTTCAATTAATCTTGTGAGAATGTTCATGCCCATTCCCAACTATGAGACCCTTTTGGAATTTGGTATAAGAACCAAAATAGATCATGGAATCAATTGCATTAAGTGTGTGGGGTGTACAATTGTGAATAATATATACAAACATACATGAGGCGAGTAAAATAATTAAGCACCCAATACACGTCTAAATTGTTAAATAATTATTAGAATATACCTTTTTTATTTGATAAAATTAATTAATAGTTTAATCAATAATATCGAATAAAATTATATTAAACTAATAATTATTTAATACAAAACGTAATTATTTGCACTTGTAAAAAAATAAAACCGGACAAGTAAAAGCAAATAAATGAGATAAGGGTTTAGAGATAGCCTGTATTGGAGCAATTTGGGTTGTAGAAACAAACTCATTTGGCCCAAATAAAGGGTAAAGCCCAAGAAGTCCTGGATAATCCTATACAGCGAGTCTTTGAGGGTGTACCGTGAGCGTGTCAATCAGAATTGATGGATGATGGTTATCCCAGATCCGACGGAGAGGAGAATGGGAGTACAAATTTATGAATGGAGATTTAAAAGATAAAATAGAAAGCGATAAATTAATTACAACGTAACAAGAGAGTGAGATAAGTTTAATTGAATGGGGATGGAAATAAAGAAATGTACAATGAAAATAAGGCAATAGAAGTTAATTACAACACCATTAGAATAAAGGTAAATGTGAATCGATTAATTAAAGATTGATCTAATTAATTAATCGGGTTAAGAAAAATAGATTAGTAAACTAATCCATTTTAATTAACAAAATCGATTAAATAAAACAATAATTAATTAATATATTATAAAAATTAATTAATAGATTATAAAAGAAAGAAATGAAATTGCACTACGAAGATAAATAAGGAATCGATTAGTTAATATTGATTAAACTAACCAATTAAATTAAGAAAAATAGATTAGTAGACTAATCTATTTTAATTAACAAAATCAACTAGTTAAAGCAATATATAACTAGTGGATTATAAAATGAGAGTAGAAGAAGAGGTAGAATTAATTCGGATGAAACTTGAATTACTTGAGAACTTACATCAACCAAAGAAACAAGTTAGTAATCACAAATGAAATTATAACCGAATGTATATTGCATGAATGCAACATGAACAAATATTTACAATTTAAGAGCCACGAAAACAAGTTAATGTTCAATGTAAATACAAAAATAAGCATTGTATTTATCACTTCAAGCATGTTCGACATCGATCAAACTCAAAAGTATACATGATTTTTAAGCCACAAAGGAAATGAGAAACGAAAATTCACATTGCACATGAAAAATGGGGTTCAAAATGAGCTTTCAACTCCTAAATCAAAGCTCGGGAAGCAGCTAAACAATCTTAATAATGCTTAAAAATTCCACTCAACTGGACTTAAACACAAGAGAACCAAAGCCATATTACAACCATACTTTCGTGCTTTAAAAATAAACTCAAACGAATCCACATGTCATCAAACGTATCTTTGAATTAGCTCAAATAACATGGTATCTCAACCAAATTAAAACTCAAGCAAAATTAGTGTTCAAACGATTAACTCTACATAAACCAATCAACAATCATATCACAAATTCAACATCAATTCGACATGAAGAAAACACCATAGTTGTCACTTGTAAAGTTCCAATTAACTCAAAACATTGATTTGACAATCCAAAACTATCATGCAATTTGACACCAATTCTCAATAACAGAACAAATTCAAACCTCAAGATAGAATCAAAAGTCATAACTCAAACTCAAGACAATTATTTCAAGATGAATCGGAAAGAATGTTATGAAGCCTGAAACAACGGCTAAAGCAACATAGCATAGACATCGAAACTTCAAAACAAGTTTTTCACAAACAATACCACACATGTTGTCAATACCGAATATGTCGAAATGTTATCAAACCGAAAACTCTCAAATGCGTCAAATTCAGTTTATGGCCAGACCATACCTCTTCTGGTGTCACCTTGTCCAGCTTCTTAGTAAGGGCACCTATTCAACAAATAGGTTGTTGTAGAAACTGTTTCTCCTCATAGTTCCTTCGGCAAGTTCTTCCTTTTCAACATGTTATGAACCATATTCATAATTGAGTGGTTTTCCTTTCGGCAATACCATTTTCTTGAGGCGTATAAGGTGGAACAACTTCACGCACTATACCCTCATCATCACAATAATTCCCAAACTCACTTGAGGTATATTCACCTCCACCATCCGTTTTGAGAATTTTCACCTTGTAACCACTTTGCCTCTCCGCCATGGACTTAAAACGCTTGAACACATCAAACACCTCATCCTTCCTCTTGATGAGATAAATCCATATCTTCCTACTAAAATCATCAATAAAAGTGACAAAGTACATATTTTTGCCATATGAATCGACTTGCATTGGGCCGCACACATCGGAATACACCACCTCAAGATGTTGCTTGGTCCTATGACCTACATCCTTGTTGAAATTGTTGTTATGTTGCTTCCCTTGCACACATTCTTCACATAACTCAGTTGGCAAATTAATCTTGGGCATTCTGGTCACCATACCGTGCTTTTGCAATGTGTCGAGGTCTCTAAAATTAAGGTGTCCGAGATGGTAGTGCCACAACCATTCATCACGACTTGTCGTTGTAGCAAGACACTTGTGCTCCATTACTTTGAACTCTATATTGAAAGTACGATTTACAGCCATGGGTGCTCTAAGGATTATAACGTTGTTTTGGTCAAAAACGCGCAAAACCTTGTTTTCCATTTGAATTGTGTAATTCTTCCCGACTAATTGGCCAGTGATCAAGAGATTACACCTAATTCCAAGAATGTACAACACATCTTTGATCAAGGAATGACTCTCATCCCTCTTCATGATCAAAACTGTTAGTTATATGGATTGGTAGCAATTTTGGTAAAACATTATGCTCAGAAGATGCCATGAAAAATATTTAAGTAGCAGATGTCACAGCAGATGTCCTGACATGTGAAACTGACAGAAGTAATTCAAGTGCAGATTTTTTAGGAAGTCAGTTTATATGTTATTTGTATGCTTCAACTAAGGAAGCTTGAGAACGCCTTCAGCAATATAATTGGAGATTTAATATCCTGCTTTCATGGAGAAAAGACATGGGGCGCTGAAGACTTGTGAGTAAAGCAACCCTAGTTGCAGTTACTCTATTTAAAGGCTGCAAAACTTATTTTGCAGTTTGGCCATTCCATATTTAGAAGTCTAGATTTTAATGGTTGGTTGTTAATTATTTTGGTTGTTAATTTTTCATTGTGAGCCTCTCTCGTATTTCTACTTGAGTAGGTCGTTTTCTTTGAGTTGTAAGTTGTCAATCACCATAAGCTTTGAAGCCAGTGTGGTTGTGTGTCTTTGAAGAGTGTTTTCAGTTTTGATTTTGTTGAGTGTCACAGTGTGTGACTTAGGGAGTAAGTAGAGGTTCTCATATCTAAGTGTGGTATCTTAGGTAGAAGGGTCATTGGGTATTCTGATTAAGTGAGGAGTGTAACCAGGGAAGGTTTCCCTCCGAATTAATACTGCCGATAGTGAACTTCATCCCTGGCTTGGAAGCCCCCAGACGTAGGTTGGTTAGAACCGAACTAGGTTAACAATTCTTTGTGTTTTTTTTTTTTGTATTTTACACTCTTTAAACTTTGTTCTATTTATTTGTGTTCATAGCAGATATTAGTGTCGTGATATTACATTCGACATCTCATATCTGATATCAGAATTTCAATTGGTATCAGACCAGGCATCCTGATCTATCTCTGGGTGAGATCTAGGGAAGATACTTTCTGGTGAAATGGACAAGGAGGTAATATTTTTTAATAGACCACCGATTCTGGATGGTTCTAACTATGATCTTTGGAAGCCTCGCATAGCAGCTTATATAATGTCCTTATACAACAGGGCTTGGAAGGCTATTTTGAAAGAATGGACACATCCTGTCATTATTGCAGATGATAATCAACCTACTGGTGAGCTGAAGCCTGAAGAAAATTGGTCAAAGGATAATGATGAACTAGCTCTTGCAAATTCAAAGGCGTCGAATTCTATATTCGATGGAATTGATAGAAACATCTTCAGATTGATCAATACATGTGAAGTGGCCAAGGATGCTTGAGAAATTCTCAAGACTACTCATGAAGGCATCTTCAAGGTTAAAATTTCAAAACTACAACTACTCACATCTAAGTTTGAGAAGCTAAGAATGAAGAAAGAAGAAAGCATTCAAGAATTTCATATGAATGTTCTTGAAATAATTGGTGCTTGCAGTGCCTTGGTTGAGAAGACTCCAGAAGAGAAGCCGGTAAGGAAGATGTTAAGATATCTACCTAAGAGATTTGATATGAAAGTAACATCTATTGAAGAAGCTCATGAAATCAACAACATGAAAGTGGGTGAACTAGTAGGTTCACTCCAAACATTTAGTTGAGTATTAATGAGAGGTCTGAAAAGAAGCCTAAAAGCATACCATACAAGTCCAACACTAAAGAGAAAGGTGAGTAATATAATCTGAACACTGAGGAAGGATTGTCAAACACCATAGTCATGCTTGGAAGACAATTCAATAAAGTAATGAAAAGGATGGAAGGTATCTCAAGATCAAATGTTTGAAACATCCCATATGACATAAGTAGGACAAATAATTCTGGGGATGTGGAGGCTTTGGCCACATCAAATGGGATTGTCCAACCTTTCTCAAAATACAAGACAAAGGATTGAATGCACTATGGTCAGATGAAGACTCTGAGAGTGAGGCGGGCGAGGAATCAACCAAACATGTAACAGCTCTGAATGGTACATATATTTCTGATGGAGACTCAAGTGATGAAGAATTGACTTTTGAAGAACTGGTTGCTACTTATAAATAACTATGCATCAAAAGTGTTGAAGTATGCCAGGAGAATGAGAAGCAGAAGAAGCTCATAATGTAATTGCAAGACATAAAAAAGGAGCATCCAGAGATGATTAAGAAGCTAGAAAGTGAAGTAGCTGGGCTAAAGTGTGATCTTGATAAGATGACCAAATCTGTCAAGATGCTAAACAGTGGATCTGAGACACTGGATAAGATACTTCAAACTGGAAGAATAGCATGAGACATGAATGGTCTGGGGTACAAAGGTACCAAGGAGTCTTCTACAGAATCTGTTCAGATTCAGGCTGAGTCAATGATGTTGAATCAGATGTTTCAACATCACAGAAGAAACAACTACAAATAACCTAACAGAAGATCTCAACACTGGAGATGTCATTACTGTGGAAGACATGGTCACATAAAGCCATTTTGTTTCAAGTTGTATGGTTACCCCAACTCTACACACCAATCAAATGTGACTCAGACTAGCCCAAGGAAATAGTGGATTCCTAAAGCAAAAGTCTCGTGTTTCTTAGCTTACACGTCACCTACAGTGAAGACCATAGGAGACTGGTATTTTGATAGTGGATGCTCAAGGCATATGACAGGAGACCAAAACTTACTGGTGAATTGTCAAGATCATCCAACTGGTTATGTCAACTTTGGAGATGGAATGAAGGGTGAAATCAAGGGAATAGGGAAGATACACAGCACAAAGTTTCCAAACATTGAAGGTGTATTATTTGTAAAAGGGTTTACTTCCAACTTAATCAGCATAAGTCAGCTTTGTGATCAAGGATTTAATGTGAACTTCACAAAAACTGAATGTATCATTGCAAACAAGAAAGGTGAAGTTTCTATGAAGGGAATTAGAAACAAAGATAATTTCTACTTATGGGTCCCTCTAGATGAATGACATACCACGTGTGTGGAGATCAATCAAGTTGTGGACAAGAATTCCCAGAAGGATAAGACAAGTCTGAGATCAACTGATCATAATGTCCCAAGGAATGTCATGACATCAATTAAGCTTGTTAAAGTTAATGATCAGTCTGCTAAAAGAAGAACTATGAATCTAGTCCAGAGATTCTCTGAACTAAAATTGTTCAGTTATTATTTAAGAGGATGGGATGTATATAAAATTGCAAGAAGGAAGCAAGGGGTTTGTCCACTAAAGAAATTATAGCAATTAAAAGCGTGTGGGAGCATCACTAAGGGGCTTAAATTTTCAAAATATCATTTAATGATATTGAAATGTGAGGAGCAACATATAAAAGGCCATCCCCAAGTTCAAATATTTTAGAGTTTCTCCACACGCTATACAAGTCCTGAAAACCTCAAAATCTCCATCTTCAACTTCCAGAAAATCAACTTTTAGCACTCTATCATCAAGATGTCTCAACATACTACAAGACCAAGCAACATCAAAGGAAGTGTCCCGAATGAAGAAGCCTTCAACATTGTTCCTTTTTCAATGATTCCATGTGTAATACGGTGGGAGAACTGACTTTGGAATTTGTTTTTCTTTTTATCGCAAATGTTTTGGATAGCAAGAGTCGCCACCGACTTTTCTTTTATCCAATTATGGGAAGGTGAAAAGAACAGAAAAAGACCTTCGTTAGATTCTGAGTAAGGGAGAAGGTTATGAAAAGGGAAGGTATTAGCACCCCTTTTCATCTGTAGTTATCTACGGGCGCTTAGTTGCTTTTAGCTCATCTTTAAAAATTGCTTTCTGTGTGTGTCTTTGAAAAAATGTTTTGAAAAAGGCATTTCGCTTTGACTTCGTAATGATTCACGCTGGAATGTATATGAAGTGTTTGGAAATGTTTCGTTTTTGAAAAGTGTTTTAACTTTGATAAAAGTGTGAGGTGTGAAAAGTATTTTGATAGAGCAAGCAACTAAAAGTCTTATTACCTACTCAGAACGGTCGTTTTCGTGTTGTTTTACTTTCCTTTAGAATAGTGTTATCCATACCATTAGTTGGCAGGTAACCCTATTCGTTGGATGTAAAAGGGACATTCGAAGGGACATCGGATGGTCATAGAAGACAACTTGTAGGAGTATCCTAGCACATTCGAAGGGACAATCATCACTTTTCGTAGGCAACAATCGAGGGACAAGATCATGTTTTCGTAGGCCACGTCGAGGGACTATGATCTTTGATTCGAAGGGACTATGATGATATGTTTGTAGGCAACGGTGCTAGGATACCTCTACGTTCGAGGGACTTGACCATTTATTCGAAAGGCAACGAGAGAGAATAGCCTAGGGGTGCATGTGTGAAGAAAGTGTGTTAAATTCAGATATTTTATCTTGGAATTAGAAGTGATCTACGTTCGTTTTTATCTTGCCATACACGCCTAGTTACTAGCAGTTTATAGGGTGCAGAAAGTAAATTGCGGAAAGTAAAGTGCAGAAAAGTAAATGTCCTACGCTATTACATGGCTTTGGGGCAGTTACATAATATAGGAGTGCGGCGGAAAGTAAATCCTAATTAAGCTATTACATCCCATGAGCAGTTACATAATATTGAAAAAAAGAAATGCGAGAAAATAATCCTAACTATTACAACCTGGAAACAGGTACATAATAATCGAAAAAGAAAAGAAATTCGCATAAGAGAAAATGTGTTAGTAAAAAAAGATTTTTGAGTTAGGAAAAAGTTTTTAGGTTAGTAATCCTAATTAGATGATAGAATAAATTTTTGGGAATTTTCAGGATTGATTTTAGTGAGAAAAAGTAATTAAGAGTCAATTTTATGGTTAATTAACGATTAATTAAAATATGCATGCAAAAATATTAATTTTTATGCCAAAACTTAAATAAGTATTTTTCTGACCTAAATGCAAAAGGAATTATTTTTTGGTGATTTTTTAATGCATGATAAAATTATTTGAAAAGAAATTAAATTAAGAAGGAAAATATGAAAAGAAATAGAAAATATGTTAGTTGTGAAAAGTGGTAAAAGTAATTGCTGGAGCCAGGGATCGAACCAAGGAAATCTGGGATATACGCGCGTTGCCTCTACCACTGGACCAACCTGCGTTTGGTGTTAGCAATATGAAACAAAACGTTTTTAAAGGAAATTGAATTCTGATTGCCAGATCACGCGCCAAAACTCCATCGTCTTCCTCATTTGGAATTTTTAAATACAGGCTTTTACCTATGGATTTTTGGTCGTAGCTAAAGCCTATAGTGACGGCTACGTCCGTCACTATACCACCTGCAGATTTCAAAAATTCACAATATGCACTATAAATTTATAAGGAGACCATGGTTCGATTGGAATCGACCCCCTGAACACGAAGGTACCCTTAGTTTCGTCCAATTTTGCCTACATCAATGGACCCCAATTTGAAGCTCAGAAAACCTAACAATGGCATGTTATGATTCCTGCACTTAAAACTCAATTAAACAACCCAGATAACTTGCAAATAACATCATGAACATGAATATATAATCAAAATACGTTTAAAATTCATGTAGCTATGAATTCGATTATGAAATTTTCGAAGCAAACTGTGATGTGCAATTTCGTGATTCTGGATGCTTTTGTGATCTGTGAGGGTCTGGAACGGATCAATGAACCTCCAGGAATCGATTGCAAGGCTTAGAATTCTCTCTTTAGGGTGTTTCCCCAGCAGAGTCGCCAGTTCTGTAATACGGTGAACTGACTTTTTAGGATTTTTTGTATCCAAATGTGCGGATAGCAAGAGCCGCCACCGACTTTTATTTTTATCCAATTAAGGGAAGGTAAAAGTACAGAAAAAGACCTTCGTTTAGATTCTGAGTACGGGAGAATGGTTATGAAAAGAGAAGGTATTAGCACCCCTTTTCATCCGTAGTTATCTACGGGCTCTTAGTTGCTCTCTAGATCACTTTTAAAATTGCTTTTTGTGTGTTTGAAAAGATGTTTTTGAAAAGAGGCATTTCGCTTTGACTTTGTAATGATTCATGTAGGAATGTATACAAAGTGTTCGGAAATGTTTCGTTTTGAAAAGAGTTTGAACTTTGAAAAAAGTGTGTGGTGTGGAAAGCATTTGATTGAGCAAGCAACTAAGAGTCTTTATTTACCTACTCAGAATTGGTCGTTTTTTGTATTATTTACGTTCCTTTAGAATAGCGCTAGCCATACCATTAGTTAGTAGGTAGCTCCATTCATTGGATGTAAGCGGGACATTCGAAGGGACATCGGATGGTCATAGAAGGCAACTTGTAGGAAGTATCCTAGCACATTCGAAGGGACTATCATCATTTTTCGTAGGCGACAATCGAGGGTCAAGATCATGTAATCGGAGGCGACATCGTGAGTCTTATGATCTTTGTATCGAAGGGACTATGATGATTTGTTTGAAGGCAACGGTGCTAGAATACCTCTACGTTCGAGGGACATGACCATTTGAATTCGTAAGGCAACGAGAGAGAATTACCCTAAGGGGTGCGTGTGTGAAGAGAGTGTGTTGATTTCAGATATTTTATCTTGAAAAGTTAGTGGGCTAAGTTCATTATTATCTTGCCATACACGCCTAGTTACTAGCAATTGATAGGGTGCGGAAAATAAAATGCGGAATGTAAAAGTGCGGAAAGATAAATCCTACGCTATTACAAGGCTTTGGGGCAGATACATAATTTAAACTTTGCGGAAAATAAAACCTAATTTAAACTATTACATCCCATAGACAGTTACATTATTGAAAAATAAATAATATGATAAAATGATAAAGAGAGAATCGTCTGAATCGGATCAACCTGTACAAAAAGAAGAAATCGGAAAATGCAATATGAATCGAACAAGAGAAAAAGTGTTAGAAAAATGCAAATTTTAATATGAGAAAATTATTACATGCTGGAAATAGTATAAATAAGCTAAGATAATTTTTTGGGATTTTTAGATGCAATTTAATGATTTAAAATGAATTAAAAGTGATTTAAATGCAAAATTACAAATAAAAATAAATATGCATGCAAAATTATATTTTTTAATTTTATAAATTAAATAAAGATTTTATGAAAAAAACAAAAAAGGAAAATAATTTTTGATGATTTTTTAATGCATAAATAAAATCATGAAAAGAAATTAAAACAATGCAAATATTAAAAAAATATGAAAATATGGAAAAATATGCAAAGTTGAGAAAGAGAAACAAAACTGGCCCTGGACGGATTCGAACCCGTGACCCTCGAGGGCATCTGGAAACAGTGAGAACCTTTACCGCTGCGCCATGTGTGCGTTTGTGTTTGAAAACGAAGTAAGTGGACTTTCACACGCGTCGCTTCCTGACTTGCCTCATCACCGCGGGAGACTTCGTCTTCTTCGTTTTAAATATTTGAAAATCCAGCGTCGGCCATGGCTCGATGCTAAGTCCCTGGCAAATTCAAAAACGCAGCACACATAATATAAATAACATCTAAGACCATGGTTCGATTCCTCAGGTCATTCCGAATTCAATGGTATAGGTCCTGTTGTCCAATTTTTCCTATTAAGGGAAACCCTAATTCGTTCACAGAAACCCTAATCATGGCATAACACGATTCAGGCCATGGAAATTTAATTGACTTGCCCAGAAAGCTTGCAAACACATCACTAAACACAAAAACAACAACAAATCGAGTTAATAATGCATGAATGAAGGAATTCGAATTTTGAAATTTCAAGAACAAACCGAATTTGGTTTTCACGATTTTGGATAGTTTCGGATGATGTAAGGATCTGGATCGATTCTGGAGATGCCAAGGAATGTGTTAGACACCTCAAAATTGATTGAAAACGGCTGGAAGTATGATCTCCAATTGCTTGCTTGCCACGGTTTTTTGAGTTTGGGAATAGGGTTTCTGAGCCAAGTTTTTTGTCCTCTTTCGATTGGTATGCATCAGGTATAAGTACTGGATGGATTTTGGATCATTATTGGTAAGAATCAATCACCATTCAAAGCAAATCAAATTTGATTTTTGCATAAAATCAAATTTTCAAAACTTGATTAAATTCCAATCCAATCTTGCCAATTTGATCAAATTTCGAAATTGCTGGCTTTTAATGGGTTGATTGGATCTCAAGGAAAGAATAAAATCAATATTTGCAATTAATTTTAATTTTGTACTTTATTTTTAAATTTAATTTGCATTTAAATGAATAAATTACAAATTAAATAGAAAAATAAATCAAAAATTCGTGGCATTGGGCTTGGATATTCCTAATTGCATGAGGAATAAGTTTGGATGAAGAAAGAGCAAGCCCATTTGCAAAAAAATTGATTTTTAGAAGTATCTCTCTTTGTGCATTCCTTCAAAATTGCCCAACTTGTGAATGGTGTATCTTGCTCAATTTTCCACATTTTTGAGTGTTCTTGGACTTTTTGGAAAGCTCTAAGGGTCCTCTAACCAACCTTTTTGGTCTCATCTTAATTGGAGTTACCATGCTCAATATATCTTTAAAACAAAAAGTTGACTTTTTGTTGACTTTGAAAATGACTCAATGTTTTGAGCCATACCTCTCAAATGAAGCATTTTTTGGACATTCTTGTGAGACATGAAGTTGTAGAGAATTGAATTTTCTTCAAAATGAGCTTTGGTGGGAAAATTTCTGAGAAAGTATGAGAAAGTTATGATCACCAAAGTTCATTGACTTTTCACCTAGAACCCTAATTTAGAAAGTTTGACTTTTGAGTAAATCTTGAGTTTTCTTGATGAATCATGATCAACCCTTGATCAAATGATGAATGTAACTTCAAAATGAGGATGTTGACCAAAATCGAAGTTTTGACGTATGTTGACCACATTGACTTTTGTCCAATACACCCGATTTTCAACCATCCGAGCAATTGTCGAGCAATCTTGACTTGTGAGGCTTGAAACTTGACATGGAGAATCTTTGAAGCATATGAGGAAGCATGAAGATCAATGGAGATGTTGGAAGTCCATCTTGACTTGAGAAATGTCAAACCCTAATTTGGGTTGATTGTCTAGAGAGAGTTTGTCCGATCAACTCGAGGAACCCTCGGTATGGATGTATGGAATATCTTGAGTAGATGGAGGGCAAATTTTGGGGTATGACAGCCCCCTGCTCAATCTTCTTGTACGGAAGGTTAGATTGACATGCTTGTCTTCGTGACCTGAAGGTAGAAGATGATTGAACACTCGAGTACACCTGAAAATTTGCACTCGCCTTTGGTGATGATGCGGGAATGGGCTTACAGATGCCATTTGGAAAAGTTGGAGACTTCGCTGGGGAATGTGTCGTACGCTAGACTCGAGATTGTTGATAGGAGAACTTCCGGGGATGGGCTTAAGATGCCATCTGGAAAGGATGATGCTGGGAGTGAGCCGTACGCTAGGCTCGGTAGACATTTCTGGAAGGAGCACGGAGATGGGCTTAAGATGCCATCCGGTGGGAGTCGTACGTTAGACTTCGTGCTCATCTTTGAATGAAGTTATTGGTTTGTATTGATTTTTAACCAAATATGCAGCATTCTGAAAGTGGAGAAATGTTGACAAGTAGTCGGAGATGGGCTTAAGATGCCATCCGGCAATCGAGTCGCACGCCGACTGTAGTCGCTGATAATAAGGGATCGTAATAAATCTTCGCTGACTCGAGGGAAATAGTAGTTGGCAAAAATGTGGATAGCTTCCCTGTTGTGCATCGGGTGTTGATCCATTGCTTGTTATCGGAGGATAACCAGAGGTGGTCTTTCGGATAATTTTCCCGTCGATTCGGCTTAATCTCGACCACCGTCGAGGACAACCAAGGCGGTCTTTCGGATAGTTTTCCGCCGATTCGGGCTTAATGGACCTGTTTGTGTCGGTGATACTGCTTTGGAGAAAACAAGAGAAACTTTGATAGAATATCATTAGTTTTATGCAGAGTATGATGCATGACAATGTATATGAATGATGTATGCATATATATATATGAATGATAGATGTTGTGGTATTTCAAAACATATCCATCTTGAGGAAGATGCGGATGTTCTGCTTGAGGATTTCTGACTTCTGTTTGGGGATGAAGATCCTGAGAAGAGAGAAACTTTGATTCCTCCGATGCACTATCTGACCAAGTCTTGAGCCTTGATATTGTAGAGATGATAGATTGAAAGACATACCTTGAGGAGAGTCAGGTAGGTAGTCTGGGGATCTTGGATGTAGATCCCGCTGGGAAAATTAGGAGCTCTATTGGGGAGCGGAGAGGATCTGCTGGAGACGTTGGGGATTTTGGGCCGGGGCTTGTCGGCCGAGGAATAAAGATGTAGGTTTCCTCCGATGCACTATCTCGACCAAGTTTCAAGTCTGGATACGGGAGGAGAAGGGAATTGCGAGGGATATCCATGGGATAAATATCTCTGGGATGAAATGTTATTGGACGATGTAACATGGCTTGAGTGGAATCACCGATTGGGATTTTCCTCTACTCCGGAAGGTTTGTAGTGAGTGGTATCTCTGGGGATCATGCTCGCGGTGACTTTCGTCGTTCAATTTCGGAGCCGTGGTAAGTACTTTTGTATGTTCACTTTTCGCGTTGTGAATGTATTGTCATGCATATAATCATTCAAAGCAAATGGACTTTATGCAAACAACAACAACAACATTTGAAATGTGGCGGCGGTATTTGTAGTTTGTACACAAGAAAGGTAAAGAGCTAAACAATCTCGTTAAGTTCCAACTATGCTAGTACTCATATATTTCAATTATCTCATCTCCTCGCGTAGAAAGTGAGTGAATTGATCTTCGCCATTTGAATCTTGAATGTTGATAGTAGTAGTGGAAGTAGGTGATCCGAAGAGACATAGACGCTTAAATCCCTAACTTTTTAAGCGGCATACCAGATACCCTTGCATGTTTTGTACATGTTTTGTAATTTTTGCTGGTTGCCCTTATTTTTGCCTAGGTTCGCCGACGGCGTCTCTTTATGCGTAGTATTTTTTGACTATGTCTCGCGGTGTGGAAGTCCTCACCATCCATGGTGCTTAGTATCATAGCTCGCCTTGTGGACTACAAACGGTCCCTCATAGGTGGGAGTCCATTTTCCGATCACCTTATGGAAGAATGATGCGCTGACTACTAGGTTACCGACTTGGTAGACTCGGTGCTTGACCTTCTTATTAAATGCTCGATCATTCGCTTCGATAGATCTATCCATGGCGTGGATGCGAGTCATTTCAATCAATCAAGTTAATGGTCAAGGCGTCTGGACCCAATCGCCTTCGCGCGTAGAGTACTGTTGAGGAATCAACCTCAATGGGTAGGACGGCTTCCATACCGTATACAAGAGAGAGGAGTTGCCTGATGTTGTTCATGTGCGATAACCATGGAGAGCGAATGGTAACATCTCATGCCAATCCTTGTAAGTCACTGTCATCTTCTGTATAATCTTCTTAATGTTCTTGTTGGCGGCTTCCACTGCGCCATTCATCTTAGGCCGATATGGAGAAGAGTTGTGATGTTCGATCTTGAACTGCGTGCAGAGTTCGGTGATCATCTTGTTGTTGAGGTTAGAGTCATTATCCGTGATAATCCTTTCGGGGGTGCCATATCGACAGATAAGATTATGCTTAATGAATCGAGCCACAACATTCTTGGTAACAGGCGAGGCGCTTCTACCCACTTGGTGAAATAGTCAATTGCCACAAGGATGAAACGATGTCCATTGGAAGCGGTGGGCTTGATTTCTCCAATCATGTTAATGCCCCACATTGCAAAAGGCCAAGGAGCTGTTAGAACATTCAGAGGTACTGGAGGTACGTGCACTTTGGCATAAATCCGGCACTTGTGACATGATCGAGCGTAGCGGTGACAATCAGCTTCCATGGTGGACCAATAGTAACCCGTTCTCAGAATCTTTTTAGCCATGGTATGACCACTGGAGTGAGTACCAAATGCGCCTTCGTGTAGCTCTTCCATGATACGTATTGTTTTGTCTACACAATAGTAAGTCGTGGTTGCGCTTGTATAAGATGCCATTGCTGAGGAAGAATTTGGATGCAAATCTTCTCATGATACCTCTTCACATCGTAGTACCAAGGTTTCTCTTCTGTGTCAAGCTCATAACAATATACTGGTTCGTCAAACTTCTCAATGATGATCTGGGGAGCCTCGTTGTCCCATCTAACCTTGAACATAGACGACATAGTAGCCAATGCATCTGCCAACTGATTCTCTTCTCGTGGAATGTGATCAAAAGTAATCTTTTCGAAGTAAGGGATCAAACTCAGAACATGCTCTCGATACGGAATGAGATTCGGATGCTTCGTATCCCACTCGCCCTTAACCTGACTGATCACTAAAGCTGAATCTCTGTATACTTGCAAGAACTTGATTCTTAAGTCAATAGCAGCTTTAAGACCCATGATGCACGCTTCGTACTCGGCCATGTTGTTGGTGCAATTGAAACATAATCGAGCGGTGAAAGGAGTATGTCCGCCTGCAGGGGATGTAATGATGGCGTCAATGCCATTACCAAGTGCATTTGAGGCTCCATCAAAGACCATGGTCCATCGGGATCCTTGTTCGTGTCCTTCGTCGTCTCGTTCTTCGCAATCAGAATTAGCAACACATCCTCATCTGAAATTAACCGCATAGATCGATAGTCATCTACGGCTTGATGAGCCAAATGATCGGCTACTACACTTCCTTTGATCGCTTCGAGAAGTGTACCGGATATCGTATTCGGTCGATCATTTGCCATCTTGCTATTCTTCCGAGAGAGTGGTTTCTCAAAGATGTATTTTATCGGATCCATCTTGAAATCAACAAGGTAGTGTGAGTCAACATATACTGCCTTAGTCGGGCAGCCCAAGCTAAAGCGTAAGTTTTCTCAAGTCGTGAGTATCTTGTTTCACCGGTAAACTTTTGCTAAGGTAGTATATTGCATGCTTTTTCGACTGCATCATGTTGCCCCAACACACACCCCATTGAATTCTCTAACACCAAGTACATGATAAGAGGTCTTCCTTTGGCGGGCATTAGGATGGGAGGATTTTGTAGGTACTTGATTTTGTCAAAAGCGATCCGCAATCGTTGCTCCATTCCACTACTTGATCTTTCTTCAAGAATGAAGATTGGCTCACAAGTAGCGAGGTGTACAATGAATCTGGAAATGTAGTTCAATCGGCCCAAGAAACCTCTGACTTTCTTCTCGGTGCGGGGAGATGGCATTTCTTGAATAGCTTTAACTTTAGCAGGATCAACTTCAATACCTTTACCACTGACAACAAACCCTAAGAGCTTACCGGATCTGACTCCAAAGGTGCACTTGTTGGGATTAAGTCTCAATCTGTACTTCTTCAATCATCAAACAGTAGAAATGATCAAGATGTTCTTCCTCATCGATCGAGCTATCATGTCGCCGACGACCTCTATCTCGTGATGAATCATGTCATGAAATAATGTTACCATGGCACGATAAGTGGCGCCGCGTTCTTCAAATCGAACGGCATAACCTTATAATGAAAGTGCCCCACCGTAACGAAGTAGTCTTCCATGTCTTCGGGGCCATTTTGATCCGATTGTAACCGAGAAACCATCCATGAAGGAGAAAACTTTATGCCGAGCGGTGTTGTCAACCAGAACATCAATATGGGGAAGCGGAAAATCGTCTTTCGGACTTTCTTTGTTTAGATCTCTGTAATCTACACACATTTGTACCTTGCCATCCTTCTTAGGTACGGGCACTACGTTTGCAACCCACTGCGGATAAGAAGCAACGGCTAAGAAACCGGCGTTGAACTGCTTCATAACTTCAGCTTTGATTTTCTCTGACATCTCAGGACGCATGCGACGAACCTTCTGTTTTACTGGGAGAAAACCTTCCTTTGTCGGCAATCGGTGAACCACGATATCAATGTCTAAACCAGGCATGTCTTCGTATGACCAAGCAAAGACCTCAATATAGTCTCGTAGCATCTGAACCAATCTTTCTTTAACACTATTCTCAAGACCCGCTCTATCTTGATCTCTTTCTGCCTTCATCAAGACTCCAAATTCACAACCTCAATCGACTCTTCGTGGTTGTATAACTCGCTTCTTCTTGTAAAGCAAGTTCTCCGGCACTTCACAATCTTCCTCACTTTCGCCTTCGGCTTGGTAGATCGGATTATCAAGTCATATTTAGCAATAGCATAGTCATATTAACGAGATTCGAGTGATTCTCGCAGAGTATCACGTGGGTGTGTGTAAGAAACACATAGCTCTTTGAAGGGGTGATAAAGTAAAAGAAAGAAAACAAACAATTGAATGCAAAAAGTCCAACGAATTTATTGAATGAAAATACGCAAACGACAGATAATAACCCTCACAAACGAGCCATGATGCCCCGGGCAAGGCACTAGGCTTTAGAGTTTATTGTTCAAAACATAAAAATACGAAAAGCAAACAAAACAAAAGTAATTACTCCTGACTAAAGGAGATTGGTATGACGTCCTCAGCCTTCCAATTGCTAAGCCCATGATCTGGCGTTGGGAAGATCCACTTGCTGATGTCGAAGTCGTTGTCGTCGTCTTCTATAGCATGGATCCCATTCTGACTGATGCGGAAAGGAAGTTGGCGGCACGTTCGCCGCGTATCATCTTCCGCCATTGATGGTGAAGCCTAAACCAGATTTGAAAGGGAGATCGTGAGCTGTCCCCAAATAGTACTACCTTCTTCAACAAAGCACTTGAGCATCTTTCAGGAGGCCATCCTAGGCGGAACTTTAGCATCTTCAGGAGTGACGGGAGAGTCAACAGGCATGACTCTGGGAATTGTTTCAAAAGCTTGACAGGGAGTTTCAAAGAATTCACCTTCCATCTCAAGGTATCGGAATGACTGCAGATGACTGACCATGTATTCTTCTTCACCACATACTGTAACAACCTTCCCTTTCACCGGTATTTCGATGCAAGGTAGAGGTACCCCATGTATCCAAGGGCGTCCAAGTAGGCAAGAGTAAGCTGGACGGATGTCCATGACGAAGAAAGTAGAATCAAAAGTCTGGGAACCGACTTTAACAGGCAGAGTGAGCTCTCCAAGTACTGTTCGCTTAGAACCATCAAAAGCTCTCACAATAATGTCACTGGGTCTCAGAACCAACCCTTCGACATCGAGTCGATCAAAAGCAGCCTTCGGTAGGATATTCAGAGCAGAACCGGTATCCATCAAAACATGAGACAAGGTAGTGCCCTTGCATTCAACAGAGATGTGCAAGGCTTTGTTGTGTTTCTTTCCGGCAGGAGTTAAATCAGCATCAGAGAAGCCTAGACCGTTGTTGGCAGCCAGGCTAGCAATACAAACTTCAAACTGGTCAGTGGTAGTGTCTTGCGGTACATGAGCATTCTTCAGAAATTTCACCAAGGCATTAGCATGAGCCTCAGAGTACAAGAGCAGAGCAAGCATGGAGATCTTGGACGGAGTCTGTCCCAACTGTTCCACAACATTGTAGTCACTCTTCTTGATAATCTTCAGAATTTCTTCCATTTCTTGTTTAGAGGTATCTTTAGTAACTTCCTTTGGTACTTCTGGCTGAGCAGGATGAGTCACTGGTTCTTTCCCTCTAGCTTGGGGAATGGATTGAACGGCTGGAATGCGAGCTGGAGTCGCAGTTCTTGGAGGAGAGATATCCGAGAGAATACCTTCCTGTTCGTCACCATCGATCCGTGATATTGTCAATGTCAGGAGTAGAAGCTTCAACTGTGAGATCTTCAATGGTCAGAGGGTCTTGCTTGACGCCATGATAGTAAACATCAGATCCATAAACCCAAGGGATAGCTTTGTCAGAGGAATATGGAACTGGTCTGGGAGAAGTGATAATGAGAGGCGCCACTCTAGGCACGGATCGCAGAGGAAATCCTTATTGTGTTAACATCAAGATAGTCTTCGGAAATCGTCACCCCATCCGGTCGCCTTTAACATCTTCAATAGGAATCTTGTAGCTCTCAGGAACAGTGTACTTCACCATGTAATCATACTTTCCACTTGGCTGCCCCAAGGTGTCCCACGCATCTGGCGCCGCTTCACTCACATCTTCGATCTTCAGTTTGGACATGTCTTCACACGACGCAGTGTGGTTTCGTAAATAGTATCTCACGGTTGTCCATCATGCACCGAACACGCCTTCTCAACCAAGACAACCATCAAAAGATGGGCACCAACGGCAATTCTCGGGCATCCCGGATTGACACCACTAAAGAAATCCTTCTTAATACCATCGAGGAATGGTTAAGTCATCTATGTTGAAAACATAAGTATCGCCACCAACAAAGATTGGAACTCTTGTCATGGTTAGGCATAGGCGCGTTGATCACATTCGAGTCTCAACAAGAGGATAAAATTCAATCGCTTAGCTTCAATCATATCTTGAATCTTGTTCTTCGAGCCCAACATCAAGATTATGCCCGGCTATTGGAATGGTAAGCACACTTAGCATTAGGGTTGTATCTCGAGAGGAAGTATTGACATTCGAGGAGGATCCTCAAGGTAATCACCGCTTTCAACATGTGTTGCAAGGCTTCATGACAATGGCATGTTGATCTTCAGAACTGTCTGGGCGGCTCGCTACGCTGTCTCACCGAGGTTGTCTGATGTAGGATCGAGATCACAACCGCTACGATTGAGCACGGTCGTTTTGCTCGGCTTTTCGACCATACACAGATTGGCTTCTTTCTTACCACCAAAAGATCTCTTCGCAGATTTGATGATGACTCACATGAATCTTTCCACTCTTGATACCTTTTAATGCGCCATTGTCACAAGATTACGGTGAATCCATGAAGAGTTTCCAATCGATGATTGAAGAATGGGCCTGCTATGGTTCCTAAACATATCAACCAACTCCCTATTGGACAAGGGTGGTTGAACTCGCTAAATCTCTCCATTTTGAGCATACTCCTTGAACTTCTCATCACGACCCATAGACATGCTCAGTAGTTGCATGCGAGTGCAAAGATTGTACTCATATTGTCTCAGAAAGCATCACCAAGTCACTCCAAGTACGGATACGGTCATTCTCTAGCTGATAGTACCATTCTAGCTGAGTTCCGGACAAACTCTCTTGAAAATAGTGCATCCACAACCTTCTGTCATCAGTGTGGGGGTTGATCTTCTGGACATAGGACTTCAAGTGCAGCTTAGGGCAAGACATGCCATCATATTTGGCAAAAGTTGGAACTTTGAACTTGGGAGGAATCACAACACCAGGGACAAGACTCGATCATCAAAATTCAGCCCCGACATCTTCGAGTTTTCACAAAGATTCAGACGGTCTTCAAGTTGTTTGTACTTATCATCCTCATCAGAGTTTTGGCTATAGTCAGAGCGATCTTCTCCTCCTTTCTTAGGCTCATGCTGGTCATCTTCGTCACCCTTGCCACTCTCTTCAGTATGGACACTTCCTTCATAGAGCCCTATCCGACTGACCCTTTTAGGACCACCTTTGTAGCGTCTACCCATGTTGAGGAGACCAACAACCTTCTTCTTTCGGTTGATGAGCTTCTTCGATCTTCTTGGCCTTGGACCAAACCGGTGAACATCTCAAAACCGAGCATTCGAGCTTGGAGATCTTTGACAGACTGTTCGAGAGCCATTTCTGCTAAAATAAATAGCGAGAAAATGAGAAAACCAATCTTCAATGTACCTGTGATGCAATGTTATGCTATGATATGCAATGTTTATGCGAATGCTATGCAATGTTTTCAAGGACCTTAGAGATTTAAATTTGTTAAACAAGCCATGAACAAACATTTATTAGTCCTCTTTTTATTATTATTCTTTTTTCTTTTTAAGTACAAGAAATAGTTCAAAATAATAAAAGAAAAGCATATAAATCAGCAAGCTCTAAGTCTCCCATGGGCGCTTCCTCTTGATGCCGAGGTAGGCGTTGATGCTTCGCTCCTCGTGAAGTAGCTTGGTCAACTCTAGCACTTTCTTTTCACTTGCATAACACTGAGCTTCAAAGGTATCCCTTTCTTCTTTAAGCTGAACCCAAGATCTCTTCAAGTCTTCAAAATCAGTAGGCACGCCAAGATGGGAAATAGTATAGGGTACGTCACCTATAGCAACAGGTTCCATAATTAAGGGTAAAACAGGCGTGTACGGCATCATGAGGTTTTGAGCTCGAGCTCGCACCCATTTGAGGTAAGGCTCCCAAGGAATGGAGTTCGGGTGCCCCAAAGTCTTGGTATCAGTCTTCTTTACCATGCCCCAAGCGTGTATGAACCTTCGTCGGTAATTCTGGAGATCGTGGTTGTAGTCGAACACAATATCTTGGAGAAGCATATCATGAGGACCATCTCTTCGGGCAAAACCAAACTGACGTAGAGCTAGAGAAGGGTTGTAAGTGATACCTCCTCTTATACCAAGTAGTGGTACATTAGGGAATTCTCCACAACGTTCAATGAAGGTGAAATCCTTTTGAGAGAAAAGATTCCAACAGATATCTGAATGAGAGAGTGACATCAACCTTTGAGACCATCTCAACCTTTGTTCGTTCTTCAAAACTGATGGAGGAAGGTGCGAAATAAACCACCTTGAAAGTAACGGAATGCAACACATGAGAGTTCCTTGTCTCTTAGTAGTACGAGTGTGGAGAGAATGTAGAATATCCCCAAGTAAAGTAGGTACTGGATTGCGGGTAAGAAACAACTTGATGGCATTGACATCTATGAATTGATCCGAATTAGGGAATAGAACCAAACCATAGATTAGCAAGGCCACAATGTCTTCAAATGCATGGAAACTCATAACTTTGAGGAATTCTCGGGCTTTCTTAACTAAGAACTTGGAAAGTAAACCCTTAACTCCGCTTCTGGTTTCCCAATTGGCTTCAATGTATGAGCGTCTAAGATGTAAGGCTGATGCAATGTCTTCGTACCTAGGAACCTTTTCTAAACCGGTGAATGGCATTTGGTCAAGAATAGGTATCCCAAGCAATTTAGAGAACTCCTCCAAGGTAGGAACCAATTGATAATCTGGGAAAGTAAAGCAATGGTGTTTCGGATCAAAGAACTGGAATAGGACATGCATCATATCTTCTTCAAAACCGGAGATAACCAAATCAAGTAGATAACCATGTCTTTTGATGAACTGAGCATGGTCGGGAATTTCTGAAACCAATTCTTTGAGCTGAGAAGGTATACCCATAAAGTTGATTCGGATAGTCTTTCTAGAAGCCATAATCCCTACAAAACAGAGCAAAGATAAACCCCTAGGTCCTTGAAATAGTTAGAAATGATATGCAATGCGTATGATGTCATGATGTCATGTTTAGCACACACAAACAATTCACACAATGAGCCTAGGTTTAAGGCTTGCAAGAGGTATAGGTGATTACCCTACCAAAAGTTTGAGTTGGTTCATCCTGTCCTATAATAGTAACCGGGGTTCTAGGAATCTCACATCATTGATCTTCCTCGTAGGCGCTTATTTCAATACGACTACCAAGTGGTCGACCGAAAATGTCCCAAAAGTCTGATCTCAATGAGCGTAGCATCGAGTATCAACCAACCTTAGTCTGCACCAAAGCCGGCCATCTCACTACCTTCTAATGGCTAAGATGGGTCAATTAAGGTTCTAAAAGTTTAGTTAGCGCTTGATGACACCACGCAGAAGTCAAATACTACCTTCAACTTGGGAATGAAGAGTATCGGGACAACCAAAGTGTCACGCTAACGTAGCCATCATGTTGACCGTTTAGTTATACGTCTAACGGTCGTGATGATTTATTGCTACTTACCTAAAAGGAAACCCGGATCCGGGTGTAGGATCCCCCACAAATATAATACCCAAGCAACCCTTAAAGATAAAGCATACAAATCAAACAGAAAGCAATAAAAGTTATCTAGAAATCCCTAAGATAATTCTCTCTTTAGGGTGTTTCCCCAGCAGAGTCGCCAGTTCTGTAATACGGTGAACTGACTTTTTAGGATTTTTTGTATCCAAATGTGCGGATAGCAAGAGTCGCCACCGACTTTTATTTTTATCCAATTAAGGGAAGGTAAAAGTACAGAAAAAGACCTTCGTTTAGATTCTGAGTACGGGAGAATGGTTATGAAAAGAGAAGGTATTAGCACCCCTTTTCATCCGTAGTTATCTACGGGCTCTTAGTTGCTCTCTAGATCACTTTTAAAATTGCTTTTTGTGTGTTTGAAAATATGTTTTTGAAAAGAGGCATTTCGCTTTGACTTTGTAATGATTCATGTAGGAATGTATACAAAGTGTTCGGAAATGTTTCGTTTTGAAAAGAGTTTGAACTTTGAAAAAAGTGGGTGGTGTGGAAAGCATTTGATTGAGCAAGCAACTAAGAGTCTTTATTTACCTACTCAGAATTGGTCGTTTTTTGTATTATTTACGTTCCTTTAGAATAGCGCTAGCCATACCATTAGTTAGTAGGTAGCTCCATTCATTGGATGTAAGCGGGACATTCGAAGGGACATCGGATGGTCATAGAAGGCAACTTGTAGGAAGTATCCTAGCACATTCGAAGGGACTATCATCATTTTTCGTAGGCGACAATCGAGGGTCAAGATCATGTAATCGGAGGCGACATCGTGAGTCTTATGATCTTTGTATCGAAGGGACTATGATGATTTGTTTGAAGGCAACGGTGCTAGAATACCTCTACGTTCGAGGGACATGACCATTTGAATTCGTAAGGCAACGAGAGAGAATTACCCTAAGGGGTGCGTGTGTGAAGAGAGTGTGTTGATTTCAGATATTTTATCTTGAAAAGTTAGTGGGCTAAGTTCATTATTATCTTGCCATACACGCCTAGTTACTAGCAATTGATAGGGTGCGGAAAATAAAATGCGGAATGTAAAAGTGCGGAAAGATAAATCCTACGCTATTACAAGGCTTTGGGGCAGATACATAATTTAAACTTTGCGGAAAATAAAACCTAATTTAAACTATTACATCCCATAGACAGTTACATTATTGAAAAATAAATAATATGATAAAATGATAAAGAGAGAATCGTCTGAATCGGATCAACCTGTACAAAAAGAAGAAATCGGAAAATGCAATATGAATCGAACAAGAGAAAAAGTGTTAGAAAAATGCAAATTTTAATATGAGAAAATTATTACATGCTGGAAATAGTATAAATAAGCTAAGATAATTTTTTGGGATTTTTTAGATGCAATTTAATGATTTAAAATGAATTAAAAGTGATTTAAATGCAAAATTACAAATAAAAATAAATATGCATGCAAAATTATATTTTTTAATTTTATAAATTAAATAAAGATTTTATGAAAAAAACAAAAAAGGAAAATAATTTTTGATGATTTTTTAATGCATAAATAAAATCATGAAAAGAAATTAAAACAATGCAAATATTAAAAAAATATGAAAATATGGAAAAATATGCAAAGTTGAGAAAGAGAAACAAAACTGGCCCTGGACGGATTCGAACCCGTGACCCTCGAGGGCATCTGGAAACAGTGAGAACCTTTACCGCTGCGCCATGTGTGCGTTTGTGTTTGAAAACGAAGTAAGTGGACTTTCACACGCGTCGCTTCCTGACTTGCCTCATCACCGCGGGAGACTTCGTCTTCTTCGTTTTAAAAATTTGAAAATCCAGCGTCGGCCATGGCTCGACGCTAAGTCCCTGGCAAATTCAAAAATGCAGCACACATAATATAAATAACATCTAAGACCATGGTTCGATTCCTCAGGTCATTCCGAATTCAATGGTATAGGTCCTGTTGTCCAATTTTTCCTATTAAGGGAAACCCTAATTCGTTCACAGAAACCCTAATCATGGCATAACACGATTCAGGCCATGGAAATTTAATTGACTTGCCCAGAAAGCTTGCAAACACATCACTAAACACAAAAACAACAACAAATCGAGTTAATAATGCATGAATGAAGGAATTCGAATTTTGAAATTTCAAGAACAAACCGAATTTGGTTTTCACGATTTTGGATAGTTTCGGATGATGTAAGGATCTGGATCGATTCTGGAGATGCCAAGGAATGTGTTAGACACCTCAAAATTGATTGAAAACGGCTGGAAGTATGATCTCTAATTGCTTGCTTGCCACGGTTTTTTGAGTTTAGGAATAGGGTTTCTGAGCCAATTTTTCTGTCCTCTTTCGATTGGTATGCATCAGGTATAAGTACTGGATGGATTTTGGATCATTATTGGTAAGAATCAATCACCATTCAAAGCAAATCAAATTTGATTTTTGCATAAAATCAAATTTTCAAAACTTGATTAAATTCCAATCCAATCTTGCCAATTTGATCAAATTTTGAAATTGCTGGCTTTTAATGGGTTGATTGGATCTCAAGGAAAGAATAAAATCAATCTTTGCAATTAATTTTAATTTTGTACTTTATTTTTAAATTTAATATGCATTTAAATGAATAAATTACAAATTAAATAGAAAAATAAATCAAAAATTCGTGGCATTGGGCTTGGATATTCCTAATTGCATGAGGAATAAATTTGGATGAAGAAAGAGCAAGCCCATTTGCAAAAAAAATTGATTTTTAGAAGTATCTCTCTTTGTGCATTCCTTCAAAATTGCCCAACTTGTGAATGGTGTATCTTGCTCAATTTTCCACATTTTTGAGTGTTCTTGGACTTTTTGGAAAGCTCTAAGGGTCCTCTAACCAACCTTTTTGGTCTCATCTCAATTGGAGTTACCATGCTCAATATATCTTTAAAACAAAAAGTTGACTTTTTGTTGACTTTGAAAATGACCTGTAATGTTTTGAGCCATACCTCTCAAATGAAGCATTTTTTGGACATTCTTGTGAGACATGAAGTTCTAGAGAATTGAATTTCCTTCAAAATGAGCTTTGGTGGGAAAATTTCTAAGAAAGTATGAGAAAGTTATGATCAGCCAAAGTTCAGTTGACTTTTCACCTAGAAACCCTAATTTAGAAAGTTTGACTTTTGAGCAAATCTTGAGTTTTCTTGATGAATCATGATCAACCCTTGATCAAATGATGAATGTAACTTCAAAATGAGGATGTTGACCAAAAATCAGAAGTTTTGACTGTATGTTGACCACAGTTGACTTTTTGTCCAATACACCCGATTTTCAACCATCTGAGCAACTGTCTGAGCAATCTTGACTTGTGAGGCTTGAAACTTGACATGGAGAATCTTTGAAGCATATGAGGAAGCATGAACATCAATGGAGATGTTGGAAGTCCATCTTGACTTGAGAAATGTCAAACCCTAATTTGGGTTGATTGTCTAGGAGAGAGTTTGTCTGATCAACTCTTGAGGAACCCTTGGGTATGGATGTATGGAATATCTTGAGTAGATGGAGGGCAAATTTTGGGGTATGACAACCACAATTGACTTTTTGTCCAATACAACTGATTTTCAACCATCTGAGCAATTGTTTGAGGAAACTTGACTTGTAAGGCTTGAAACTTGACATGGAGATTATTTGAAGCATATGATGAGGCATGATGACCACTTGAAGTGGTAGAAGCCCACCTTGATTTGAGGATGGCCAAACCCTAGTTTGGGTTGATTGCTTAGGAGAGGATTTGTCTGGTCAACCCTTGTGAAATCCTTGAGTATGGATATGTGAAATGTCTTGAGAAGTAGGAGGGAAAAATTTGGGGTATAACACCATTCCCGGACGCAAGACCTAAAAATCTTCGCACCCACCATGCAAGACGACCAAGAGAAACACCCATTCCAGTTGGAGGTAATATATCTGAACCTATTGATGTTAAAGCTGATCAAGATAGAGTAGATGTAGACATGATCATAAGGAAATTAGTTGTTGATACCATAAGATTGGGCTTACCTGTTGAAGGATTCACAATCCCTCTTGCCCAAATGCCTGGTGAAGTTTCCCCAAAAGAGCACACTGAACCATCCATAAGGGAAGAAGATATTCCTCAAGAAAATCTTGAAAAAGAAACATTTATTGATGAAGTCACAACTGATGTTGGAACATCATCCTTGAAAAGAACCCATCAAGATAAACAGGTTGACTCAATTGGAAAACAAACTGAGGAAAATGTAGTTGAGGCAGCTATAAATGTAGACACCTTATCTGATAATGAGCAAATCATTAATGTAAACCCTGGGATTGCTAAGAGACTAAAGACAAGAAAAGGAAAGGTTGTTACTTCCAACACTCCATCCAAACCTATCAAGAAGAAGGTTATGTATGGACCTCCAAAAGGTTGGAGCAAGGCTACTCCACCATCAAGCAAGAGAAAAATCAGACATGAATATGATACTGACTATGATGTTGAAGATGATGTCCCAGACATCACACCTAGAAAGAAGTCCATATTACAGAGGTCCACTGATAATGTACATGATGCTCCAACTGATAACATTTCATTCCATTCCATTAAGTTTGTTGCAAGATGGAAGTACATTACCAGAGGAGACTCGCATTGGAGAGAGAACTTGGAAAAGAAGCCTTGGCATGCAAGGAAGTCATCAACTTAATTTCTAAAGCTAGGCTGGTGAAGAATGTTACAAAACTGCCAAAATGCTATGAAATACTTGTCAAGGAGTTCATAATAAACATACCAGAAGATTGTGATGACAAGAGAAGCCAAGAATTTCAAAAGGTCTATGTACGAGGAAAGTGTGTGAATTTCTCACCTACTATCATTAATGAATATCTAGGCAGGAGTGAGAAGGAAGAATGTGAGCTTGAAGTCATAGATGACCAAGTATGCAGGACTATCACTGCAAATCAAGTCAGGACTTGGCCTATGAAAGGGAAGCTGTCTGCTGGGAAATTAAGTGTGAAGTATGCAATTCTGCATAGAATTGGAGCAACAAATTGGGTGCCAACGAACCACACTTCAACTATCTCAGTAGGATTAGGAAAATTCATTTATGCAGTTGGCATGAAGATACCATTTGACTATGGTACTTATATTTTTGATCAGTCTCTAAAGCATAGTTGTCCCACTCTCATATGTGGAAAAATTATTCATCAATATCCTGGAATTATGTCTACAACCTCTCTGTCACTACATCAGAAGATGTTTGCAAGAGCACATGTCCCAGACATTGTCTCAACATCTGCAGATACTGAACAGAAAATAGCCAATAAAGGGGATTTGATTGTTGAACTCAATAAGACTTGCAGAGAATTGGATGAGGTTATATGTGTTAGAACAACAAGGAAGCTGAAACTTGAAGAGACCATCCTAGCCCTTAAGAGGAATGTTGCTGCAAGTGTTGTTGAAGAGGTACCAGAAGAAGAAGCAAGTAGCTCAGCAACTCAAGGCTCTTCTGAAGTTGGCTCAGAAGAAGAAGAAGAAGAAAGTGGAGGAAGTGGAGAGTCTACAAGTTTTGCATAACAATGATTGTGCTTGTAGATGTTAATTGTGTTTCCATCTATGTTATGTTGATCCCTCTTTTATGTAATTTTGGCACTTAAGTGCATAACATCTGTTTTATTTTGGGATTTACCTAGTGAAGCAACTCGATTTTCAAAAATATTTAAATTTCAAAAATTAGTGAAATCGCCACCTAATTTTATTTGTTCCAAAAGGAATGGGAAAATATAGATAAAACCCCACACAAGCGGATAAGGCGGTCTACGACTAAAAATATGGAATCGGGAGTTGGTTATGCAAGGGGAAGGTATTAGCACCCCTTACATCCATCGTACTCGATGGGACCCGTTTAATTCTAACTGTGTGTGTATATTCGCTAATCTCTAAGTTATAATTAAAAAGAAACATAATTGTTTATTATTATTTTGAGTTTGGCACGGTTTCAGAACTGTGTGCCTACGTATTCCCTTGTGCAATGGGAAAGTCAAAACTCCGTAGTTCCTTTTAAGAAGGTTTTAATTGGTTTTATTGATTTTATAAGAAAAATCGTGCGTTTAGACATTTCAAATGCTTTGAACTAGGACTTGTTTAGTTTGTTTGAAAAGCTTAAGTCCTCGTTCGTGTTTGAAACGACTATTCCACACTCTTTATCATAAAAGAGTTTGATGGTCGCATATGAGCGATAAAAGAGTTTGAATGAGTTATTTTATTTTTATGTGGGAGACAAGCATTGGACCATAAGCGTTCAACGGCTAACGCTCCACTTACTCGGATGAGTGGACAGAAACATCTGAATCATCTTTTTCTACCCAAAAGTTTGTTAAGAAAGGTGAGGTGAAACATGGTTCACGTTAATTAAATTCAATTAAGACACCAAACATACGGTCGAGGGTCGATACTGGACTGACTACCATATGTTTGGGAGGAGGGAGAAATAGAATATTTATTTGTGAAAATATTTTGAAAAGAAAACTCGACGTTGGATCGAGGTTTAGAACTTTAAATTATGAAAGCATTCTGATACGCGTGCTGAGATGAAATGGAAGCGAGTTATGATTAATCAAGTATATGGACTTGATTAACCTCGTGAGGATAGGTGCTCCTATCCCCAACCATGAGACCCTGGTGCATGGAAAATTGGTATATAGACCAATGTTATTTTCGGGTTATGATCGATTAAAGCAACAAGGGCTTTAATCAACCTCGTGAGGATGGCCATGCTCATCCCCAACTATGAGACCCTTTAAGAAATTGACATATGAGTCAATCAAAGCGGAATCAGATTGATTTTAATTTAATTTGTGCGTAGAGTGTACGATGGTGAATAAATGCGGAATAAGTAAATAAACAGACAAATATCATACAATACAATCGGAAATTTAAATAATTATTAGAAATGATTTTTTCTGTTTGATGAAAAATCGACTAATAGTTTAATCGATAAATCATCAAACAAAAACTATCAGAACCAATAATCAATTAAGACATCGCAACAAAAATATTATTCATAATAAATTTAGCCTGTATTGCAGTGATTCCGCGAAGTACGAAAAAGACATCCATCTGATCTTTAACTGGTCCGTAAGACTTCAACGCGCGCTGGTGAACTGAATGCGACGGATCCCATTCCAAAATACTCCAACGGTCCAAGATGGTGATATTATTGTACCAATTACAATTTCTTTTATTTAACATTTTTTTTAATAAATTAAACAAAGAATGAAAAATAAATAAAAGAAAGAAAAGAATTTTTTTTTTTAAAACAACGTAGTGACACTTGTCACCACCAGACCCAACATATTAAAAAAAAGAAAAACAAACAAATTAAACTGTTTTTATTTTAAAAGAAATTAAAACAAATTATAAAAAAAATTTACCCAAATGGGCAAAGAACAATAAGAACTCTGTCTCTCTCTCGTTTGCGTTTTTGCGTTTCTGGGTTCTCTCTCATTCTCATCGTCCTCTCTTCCTCATCCCAAATGGAAACCCTGACCTAGAAATCTCAACCCACAGCGACTCGCCTCTCTCTCTCAATCATTCTCCTTCTCTCTCGTTCTCACAGTGACACCCACATGGAGCACAAGGCAGCCGCGCCGGACATCGCCCTACGGCGGTGACGGCGGCGGCGAGGCCTTAAGGCTTCGATTCGTTATCATTTTTACTCACTGATGCATGCTTGATTTGTTTTTACAGATGGCTCAGCTTGTGGAACCCTAGAATCCCCAATAGCAACCGTGGACTTACCCTTCGTGATGGTATCGGGTGAGACCTTTCCAACTTCTCTTCTTCTTTCTCTGTATACTCAGAACACGGTTTTCTGAAAAACAAACTCTGAAGGTTTTTCTGGTATTTAGGAAAGTGATGATGACATGCTAGCTTTTATATTTCGTGTTTATGATTTCTGGTTTACGAATTATTGGCTTTGGATTTTGGTCTGGTTTAAATGTTTGGAATCGATATACTTGCTGGTTTTCTAGGTTTGGAACTGGTTAGGACCGATGCTACACTGGTTTTTGCTTTTTGGTTTGTGTCAATGGATGTTGGTTTTAGAACAGATGAGCTTTATGGTTTTAGCTTTTTGGTTTGAAAGGAAATCGATGGTTTTTTCTATGTTTGAACAACTGATATTCTAAGAACTGGTAGATTTTTCTTTTTTTTCTTGAACTGATGCCTCCCTCTTTTCTATTTCTTCAAAAACTGATATAGCAGATACTACCCTTCTTCTTTTTGTGGCTGCCCTCTTTTTCTGTGTTGCTTGTTTTACTGATGGAACAGATATCCCTTTTTGCTTTGAAAACAGATAGATGTTGCACTTGTATATCTTTTCCTCTGCTTGGTATCCCTCTAGAACAGATCCTATGCTTATTTTTGGGCAATCCTCAGCTTTTCTCCTCTGTTGTTATTATCACTGCTGGTTTTTACCCCTTTTCACCTTTGGTGAAAATATAACTTTGAAATCATCCTTTCTTCTTCCATGTTGCTGTTGTTGTGCATTGCTTGTATGGTTTGGTTTACTTCTTTGGCTTTGCTACTGCTGGCTTGTTTTTGCTGATAACCAAGGCATTTTTGTCTCTTGTTTCTGTTGTGCTAACTTTGACTATACTGCTGCCTGTTGCCTTGAGATGTTGCTGCCTGTTGCCTTTGATTATACTTGTTAGGATTAATTGGACTGTTGGATTATAGCTTCTAGAACTGTTGGGTTGATCTGTTGGAATTAAGAATTGTTGGATTAAATTAACTATGATGAATAATCTGAGTTAGGCTTTGTTTGTGAACCGAGTTAACTCGCGATTTGCAAATAAGCCCTTTTTTCACCGATGATTAATCTTGAACAAGATTATGAGGATTGGCATTTAAACCGGATTCCCGCCAGAAACACCTAATGATGAGTTCAGAAACAAAATACTTTTTCTTGATTTTCTTGTTGTTCAATTATAACTACTAATCATTCTCTTTTTTTGCGTTTTTTCATGTGACGATGTGGTGAAGACGGAGACAAAAGGAAGGCAGCCCGAATGTGGAGCAAAGCTCAGAAGAAACAACAATTAGCTCAGACAAACTTTAGAACTTGTAGCAACAATGTAGGATTAGGATCTCTTTTGTATTTTTTGTAACTTGCGACTCAACAATGTAACGGAATTTTAAAGAAATAATAATAAGAACTTTTTTTTACATCGAATCTTGTAATTCCAATTTTGCGTATTTGATTGAATCAATTATTTGCATAGCATTTCGATCAGATGAAGATACATACAAAAAGAACGGGACAAATCCTAACTTGAACACTTTTTGCTTGAGATGAGTAACATCTGATATAAATTGAACAACTCCTTGTAATTATTTCCTGCTAGCGAAATTAAATACCAAGAACGGCGTTTTCCTCCGCCGAATTTAAATGACCCAAGTAAAAAAAGGAATTTCTTTTAAAATTTAAATTCTAAAATAAATAATTATTTTTTTTTTTTTTTATTCAAATTCTAAAAACAAATATCCCTTTCGGACGAATAATTCCAAACAATTCCTTTTGCACCAATAGTCCGAAACCGTTCGAAACCTCTTGAATTTGAATTGAATCGGTAACAAGATACAACTTTCCCACCACTTTTTTCCATGAAAATTTCCCAGTAGGAATTCCTCTCAAACCTCAATAAAGGAACATCTATGCTTGAAATAAAGAGGTAAAACGAAGGGAAAATTTTGGGGTGCGACACCTAGCAATAGATATTAGTGACTTAGTTGAATCTAGTATTTATTTCTGTCATTCTCCATAAATTACTCTTAGTGGTTTGGCTAATTATGGCTAAAAAGGGGGAATGTGTGTGTGTGTGTATGTATTTTTCCTTTGAGGGGGATCAGCTGTGAATTGTTGCAGCTGTGAGCGATTGTGTGTGTTGTGTTTTGTTTTGTGATTCCACTTGTGTGTGCAGCTGATGTGATGATTGTGCTGAGAGGGAGTTGCTGCTGATATGTGTTAATTGTTAATTCTGTGTTTCTTGTGTATCTTTGAAGATACTGTGTGTTTCCACAAAGAGGAGAAGTTGTTGTGTTGTTTGTCGGTTGTGTATTTTTGAAGATACTATATGTTTCCACAAGAGAATAAGTTGTTGTGCAGAGGGAGCTAAAATTGTGATTGTCAATTGTACATTTGTGTGTGCTATATGCAGGGGGAGCAAAATGATGCATTTGTGATTGTTCTAACTGATGTTTGAACATCTGTGTTATTTATCCGCTGCTATCTCTGTTTTGATTGTGATGTTGCTTTTATTGTGCTGCTACTTTAATTGTATGGCTTGTACTCTAAATAATGTTTTAGTCAAAAAAATTTCAAAGGGGGAGTTTGTTAGTTCTATGGATTGGCAACAATTTTGGTAAAACATTCTGCTCAGAAAATGCCATGAAAAATACTGAAGCAGCAGATGTCACAGCAGATGTCCTGACATGTGGAACTGACAGAAGTAATTCAAGTGCATATTTTTCAGGAAGTCAGTTTGTTTGTTATTTGTATGCTTCGGCTAAGAAAGCTTGAGAACGCCTTCAGCAATATAATTGGAGATTTAATATTCTGCTTTCATGGAGAAAAGACAAGAGGCGTTGAAGACTTGTGATTAAAGTAACCCTAGTTGTTGTTACTCTATTTAAAGGTTGCAAACCTTATTTTGCAGTTTGGTCGTTCCAGATTTAGAAGTCTAGATTTTAATTTTTGGATGTTCATTATTTTGGTTGTTAATTGTTCATTGTGAGCCTCTCTCGTATTTCTACTTGAGTTGGACGTTTTCTTTGAGTTGTAATCTTTGAAGCGAGTGTGATTGTGTGTCTTTGAAGAGTGTCTTCTGTTTTGATTTTGTTGAGTGTCGCAGTGTGTGACTTAGGGAGGGAGCAGATGTTCTCATATCTAAGTGTGGTATCTTAGGTAGAAGGGTCATTAGGTAGTCTGATTAAGTGAGAAGTGAAAATAGGAAAGGTCTCCCTCCGAATTAATATTGTTGATAGTGAACTTCATCCCTGGCTTGGAAGCCCCCAGACGTAGGTTGGTTAGAACCAAACTGGATTAACAATTCTCTGTGTTTTTATTGTATTCTATACTCTTTAAACTTTGTTCTATTTATTTGTGTTCATAGCAGATATTAGTGTCGTGACATTATATTCGACATCTCGTATCTGATACCAGAATTTCAAAAATATCACCCACACTGTCGGTCGCTAAAGTGGTGTCATCCGTGAATCTTACTCTATTCTTTGTGACTTGATTGATCTTCATAAACCAATACTTTATGTTAGTCATATGAGTTGAACAACCTGAATTCAAGTACCACTCATCATTATTTTGGACTCCACCTCGAACGATTACCATTGTGTTTCGCTCCGAACGCGTTTTTATAGAAAATTTTGCACTGTTAAAGTTGTTGTCCAACCCTCGACACACATTGTTTCTGTTGTCCAGCCACTTTCTATTACCGTTGTTCTCCTCAGTGATCATAAAAAGAAGCGTATCATCATCCTCTACTTCTTGCCCTGCAACCTTGGCCTCATCTCCATGATTTTCTTTCGATTTTGCATTACATTTCTTTGCAAAATGGCCAAACTTTTGACAATTAAAGCACCTCATATTGCTTTTATCATACCTCTTGTTGTTGTTGCCTTGACCACTGCCTTTGGAGCTGCTCTCTCCTCTTTGAGCCATAGACCCCTTTGAATTTTGTGGATCTCTTCCACCAAAATTCTGGAAATTTACTTTGCCCTTCGAAGGCCACTTACCTTTTGATCTCTTGTTCTTCTCATTGACCCTTGCTTGCAACATAATTTCTGCCTTGGCCTTGTCATTTCCCCTCTCATCCAATCTTTTCTCATGTGCTTCCAATGAGATTTGAAGCTCCTCCTTGATCATAGTGAGAAGATCCTTTGACTCTTCTATTTCTACCACTATGTTGTCAAATCTTGACGTTAAAGAACGCAAGATCTTAGCCACTATATTTTGCACCGAAACGGTTTCACCGCAAGCTTTCATTTGATTCACCAAACGCGTTATACGCGTAATGTAGTCGTTGATCAATTCCTTCTCTTCCATTTGTACCAACTTGAACTGTCTCTTCTGAGTTTGTAACCTCACCGCCTTCTCTTTGTCGGCACCTTCATATGCTTTCTTCAAAATCTCCCAATTTTGTTTTGCCGACGTACAATCACCAACTTTCTCAAATTTGTCGTTGTTGACGCAAGAATGTATCAAGAAAAGAGCTTTGTAGTCTTTCTTCTTCTCTTCCTTGAATGTAGCTCGTTGTGCAGTTGTAGCCTCTGCAACAAGTGGTGTAACTCCATCATTTACCACTTCAAGGACTTCTTGGTACCCAAACAAAACTTTCATTTGTTTACACCACTTGATATAATTCTTGGAATCAAGAATTAGGAGGTTGGTAGGGATTTTATCGGTGGTTGTCATGTTTGCAGCGGATTAACAAATAAGAACCAGAGCTCTTGATGTCTGTTCTTGCAGGAAAAACCTTATTAAAGTTATTTTAGGGATTTGGAAGCTCAAGTGTCGTAACTCAAGTTCCAAGCTTATGATTGTCTTGCTTATCCCGCTGGCGGGAGCCCTATTTATACCATTCCTTCTATGAAGCTGTTTCTTCCCTTCCGTAACTGCCTCAGCGCATTTACCATGGCTTTGAAGGCAGGAGGCTAGCTGTTACAGCTTGTAATTATTCTTCAGTAACGTCTCATAAAGACTCTAAGAACTCTTCATCTTCATGGTTGATAATGTCTACTAGGGTCTCCACCCTGGATTAACTGCCGAGCTACACCTCGGACTTAGACCGACCTCATGCCCTTCTCCGAGACATATGTCGGATAGGGACTTCAACCTGGAATCCGAGACCCATCCCGGGCACCTGCAGCCTCCCTCCAAACATCCATCTCGACTGAGGATTTATGCATGATCGTAAGCCCCCTTGGTCGTACGGTTTTAAGCTCCTTGAATCCGTGTCGACCAAACGATTCCGGCCTCTTAATCCCTTCGTGAGATGCATATGTTTTAAACATGGCACGTGACCCATGTGCCTCCAGCCCAACGGTCACCTGATTTCAATGTGATTACCCTATAAGTAGGAAAAACCTGATTTCACGCCTTCTTTCTCTCCTACTCATTATACTCATTTAATTGCTCTCCAGGAAATCCTTCTCTACATATTTTCTAATCCTACTGCGCTCTTTGCCGTCGATTACTTCGAAACCCATCCTTTTAGCCAATCGATCATCAAACTCAGGTATCCACTTTTCCCTACTTTGCTTTTTGTTTCATTCTGAACATGGTCATCATTAGGGAATGCGATGACTTGGGTCGCAAAATACACTTAGGAAACGAGGAACGTAGAACCCTGTTTGAGGAATGCATGCGTGAGATGAGGGGTGCTCAAAGAATAACTGACCTAAAGAGAGTCACAGATAGGGTTTGCACTGAAGTTTTTACTTCTGATAGTGATTCTGACCCTGACTCTTCAGGTTCGGTGGAGCTTATCATGGAAACCAACCGTCTGATCAAAGGAGAAGCTGTAGGCTTCAAACGAAGTCTAATGCAAGATGAAGAACTCGCTGCCCTACGCTCTCTAAGGAATGTCTCGTCTACAGGAGACGAAGATGACGTGATTCTGGAGTCTTGCGAGTCTGGGGAGAGTGTATGTATGATCCGGCCTCAGGGGGTCGAAACAGAGTGGTTTTACTTTTACACTGGAGTGATCGAGGAGTTTGACATTCAATTCCCCCTCTCTGACTTTGAAACCGATATCCTCCGTACCATTAACCTTGCTCCCTCACAACTTCGTCCCAACAGTTGGGGTTTCATCCGGGCTTTCGAAATAATTTGCCGAGCCCTATCTATAACCCCCACCATTGGTCTGTTCTTTTCTTTCTTCGAAATAAAAAGCACGGAGCCTGGAAACTGGGTTGCCATCAGCGGCATCCCAAAAAGAAGTTTCCTCCAAGCCTATACCTCCAATTTCAAAGGCTACAAAAAGCGTTTCATCCGAGTAAGACGTGGATCTCGGTGTTCTTATGTTATTTATGGTACAGATGGGCATCATAAGTTCCCTTTGTACTGGACTTGTGACCCGCTCCCTATCTCCGGTTTCGACTATGACAGCCTGAGTGACACTGAGATCCTTTCTTTAGAAATTCTGGATTCCTTCAGACCGATCCGGGTCAAGGATTTACTTGCTTTATCTCCCGAGGAAGTCCTCGACTTCCTAGGTAAGTTTTCTCCATTTAACTTTACCCTACTTCTCTTTATTTGTATGCTTAATCTTTCTTTTTTTTATTTCCAACAGACAAAATGACTGATATGTCCGTAAAAGAACAGAAGAAGCTAATGGCCGCGGCTCGCGCTGCCCGGATGGATGCTGGTGGACCCTCCGATTCGAAATCCAACTTGGTTGGACTGGAAGTGCGCGTCCCCAAGAAGAAAAAGAACACTACCATCCGTGACCCTACTCCAGAGACAGTCGTTGTTTCTGCTTCCCCACTGAAGCGTTCTGCTGAGCCTGAACAAGCCCCCGGGTCTATCCCAAAGAGGTTGAAGACCGTCATGGGGAACGAGACCAACTCGGCTGACCTGGCTATCTCGAACTTGCTAAAGGAAACTGGTGATGGCTCTGGCCGAGCTCCCATGGAGAATCGGTTATGGGCTGCCGATTTTGATGGCCTTAAATTTTTGTATGACCATCTCAACGCCACCACTGATGTAAACAAACTGACCAATCTGGGTTCACAACAGATCACCAAACAGTTGAGCCCGTACCTGATGAGGTGCGATGTGCTCACCCGAAGTTTGTTCGAGTCTGGTGTTCATGTGGAAAAGAAGAAAACCGAGCTGGAGGCAGAGGTCAAAAGGTTGGCTGACAACGAGCAATTCCTTCTCAATGCCAACAATGTATTCAAGAATAAACTCTCGGAAGTTGTCGATGACATCACAAGTCTTGAAGAGAAGAACTCAGAAGCCAGCAAACGGATAAAGACCTTAGAAGACGAGCTCGCCCAGATGTCCACCAAGTTCCAGGATTCTGAGAAATCATGCTCCGAGCTGAAGAAAGCATCAAGAAATCCTGATGGGTATCGGATGCCGGGATTTAGCTGACCGCAAAAGCTCAGGTCAACTGCTTATACCCCGACATAGATATCTCGGAGGTTGATTACTTCAAGACCATTGTAGATGGGAAGCTGGTGGAGGTTGATGAAGATGATAGCGAGACCACTATTAGCGAAGAAAACGCTAAGGTGGATGCCAACTCTGCCGACCCCAGTCCCGCTAAGGTGGATGCCAACTCTGTCGAACCTAGTCCCTGACTTTTTTTGCTTTCATAGTTAGTCATCCCTTTTGGCGGATGCAATTGTATTTTGAATATTCGCCCTGCCGGGCTATGCAATTTGTACTTTAAATATTCTCCCTGCTGGGCTATTTTAATTTCTGAGTTTTCGCTATTAATTTCCGAGTTTTTTTGTCTAGTTTCGAACTTTTATGTAGTATTTACGAGCCCCCCAAGCTATAGGATGCAACAGGCAATCCTAGTGGTTTAGAGAGAGACACATAACAATTGTTCGTAACTCCCATATACATCTCTAGGTAATCCCGATTTGTCGAGACTAGAGAGAATGTTTAAGGGAACGCTTGATGAAACTTCGGTTAAGATGTTTCATTTTATACATTTTGAAGGTTGCTCCGAGGAGGAACAGGGTCTTTCCGTGACTGAAAGACGATCCTAGACCGAGGTTAGCAGTACGTCGCCAAGGGTTCATAGCCTCTGCCGAGGTTGACCATAGGGTTCAGAGCCTCTGCCGAGGTTGACCAGAGGGTTCAGAGCCTCTTCCGAGGTTGACCAATGAGTATTCCCAATGGAAACAGAGCCTTTCTGTGACTGAGAGACGATCCAAGATCGAGCTCAGCAGTACGTCGCCAAGGGTTCAGAGCCTCTGCCGAGGTTGACCAAGGAGTATTCCCAATGGAAACAGAGCCTTTCCGTGACTGAGAGACGATTCAAGATCGAGCTCAGCAGTACGTCGCCAAGGGTTCAGAGCCTCTGCCGAGGTTGACCAAGGAGTATTCCCAATGGAAACAGAGCCTTTCCGTGACTGAGAGACGATCCAAGATCGAGCTCAGCAGTACGTCGCCATTTGCTGCCACAGATCAGATGCTGCAATAAAATTTCATTATATAGATGCCTCATTAAAAACCCTGGCCCTTGCCTAGGGAAAAGAGTGCACCAATTATTTTTACATAAATATATTTAACTGAAATAAAATTTAAGGTTTGCAACATTCCAAGTCCTTGGTAATTCTGATCCGTCTAACGTCTCCAATTTGTAGGCTCCATTTTGCAATTCTTCCGAGACCCTGAATGGTCCCTCCCAGTTGGGATCTAACTTACCCTTCTTGGTGGGATCGGTCATCTTCTTAAGTACCAGATCTCCGACCTTGAACCCTCGCTGCTTCACTCGTAAGTTGAAACGTCTGGTCATTCTCTGTTTTGCTGCCATTTCCCTGACATGGGCCGCATCCCTTATCTCGTCCAACAAGTCCGCTTCTTCATTCAAGGCCTGGTTATTGGCCTCTTCTTCGAAGTTTTCTCGACGCCAAGAGGGTAAAACCACCTCTATCGGAATCATGGAATCAGCTCCAAAAACCATCCGGAAAGGAGTCTCCTGAGTTGTGGAATGGATTGTGGTATGGTATGCCCATAAAACTTCGTGCAAGCATTGTGCCCACAACCCCTTGGCCGAATCCAGCTTCTTCTTTATTGCACTCAGAATAACTTTGTTGGCCGACTCGGCCTGCCCATTCGCCTGTGGATGCTCTACGGATATAAACTTGTTTTGAATTCCGAGATCCTTACAGAATTCCACTACCAAGGAACTTGCGAATTGTGTCCCGTTACCCGAGACAATGACCCGAGGTAGTCCGAACCGACAGATGATACTTCTCCAGTAAAAACGCCGAACCCGATCCGCAGAGATCCAGGATACAGCTTCTGCTTCCACCCACTTAGTAAAGTAATCCACTGCTACGATCAGCAACTTCAACTGTCCCAGTGCCAACTTTTCTATCTTCTGGTATCTGATCTCTGCCCCTTTTAACACCTTGCTCACAAAGTAAACCGGACGCTCTCCTTCATCCGTGTCTTGGACCAAGACAGGTGATTGCCCCCCATCGCTGTAAAGTGTCAACTGAGAACCTTCTTTGGGTCTGACTAGTACCGGAGGTGCCGACAGTAATTGCTTTATCCCATTAAACGCTTCTTCACATGCTTCCGTCCACTCGAACTGTGCTCTCTTCTTAATTGCCGAGAAGAAATGAATGGACTTGTCACCTGCACAAGATAAGAAACGAGACAACGCGGCCAAACGACCGCTTAGTCTTTCGATTGAGGTCGGACTTCGCATGTCAATGATCGCTTGGCACTTATCCGGATTGGCTTTGATACCACGATTTGTAAGCATGAAACCCAGGAACTTGTCGGCTTGTACTCCGAACGTACACTTGTCCGGGTTCAAGCGCATATTGAATTTCCGCACCGCCGCGAAGGTTTCTCTAATGTCTATCACATGATCTACTCCTGACGTGGTTTTGATCACCATGTCGTCTACGTACACTTCAATATTCCGACCAATCTGAGGGGCAAACACCATATCCATCAGTCTCTGGTAGGTCGCGTCGGCGTTCTTCAAGCCAAACGGCATGACTCTGTAATAGAAATTCTTTCGCTCCGTCATGAAGGCGGTCTTGGACGCATCAGCCGGGTTCATCCGGATTTGGTTGTACCCCGAGTACGCATCCAAGAAACTCAAGAGGCGAAACCCTGAGGAACTGTCAATCAGCCGATCAATGTGAGGGAGGGGATAAGGATCCTTTGGGCATGCTTTGTTCAGGTGAAGTCTACACACATCCTCCACTTGCCATTCTTCTTCTTCACCATAACGACGTTTGATAGCCAGGTTGGGTATTGCACTTCTTCAACGAAACCGGCTTTTAACAACTTTCCCACTTCCTCAGAGACGGCTTGTCCCCTTTCTTCCCCCATCTTCCGCTTCCTCTCGTGACATCGGGACCGGATCAATTGACAAATGATGGCACATGATCTCTGGGTCTATGCCCGGCATATCTGATGGCTTCCAGGCAAAAACGTCTAGATTTTGCCTTAATACTTGGACTATCTCGGTCTCTTCTTCCTTTGTCAATTGAGTTCCGAGATGGGTAACTTGCGAGGGCAACAGGCCGATCTGAATGTCCTTGACCTCCTCCTGAGGGATAAGTCCTTCCTCGCCCGACTTTTCTCTTGGATCAATATCGACCATGCCGACTTCGTGTTTCGGAGAAGCTTCTGATGGCCCCGACTTTTTCTTGGCCTTCAAACTGTCCTTATAGCACTTCCGCCACCGATCTCCACGGATAATCCCACCCGCTGCTGGGGATACTTCATGGTCAAGAACAACGTTGACAATACCGCTTCGAGTGCATTAAATGAAGGTCGCCCAACGATAATGTTGTAGGATGATGATGCATTAACCACCAAATACCTAACCTGAACGGCTTTGGCACTTTCTCCTTCTCCGAAAGTAGTTAGCACGGGGAGATACCCAACGCACTGTCACGGAGAATCCGACGAGTCCTACTGAAAGGTAACAACTCATTTGGCTCGAAACCCATTCCCTTGAAAGCCTCCCAGTAGAGGACGTCCGCGGAACTTCCCGGATCGACCAACACACGCTTAACGCCCCAATCTCGGATTTGTACCTCAATCACCATAGGATCATTCTCATGTGGCAGAACCTCTTTGGCATCTTCCCCCGAGAAGGTTATCACCCCGGGATCGAACCTCGAGGTTCCGATCGGTACACCGCCCGAGCGGCATACCTTTTTCTGGCTGAGCTAGTGGAGCCACCTCCTGCAAAGCCCCCTGAGATAGTGTTGAGAGTGTGCCGGGTTGATCTTGCCTCTTTCACTTCTTCCACTGCCTTACCCTTTTTCTTAGACCGGGAATCAGAAACCGAATCCCGCCTCGGGGATGAATCCCGCCGGTCCGTCCTGGGTCTTCCTTTACGACGTTGATAGCTTTCCTCTTTGAATTAATTTTTCAATCTCTCTCCGCAACTGTACGCAGGACTCCGTTGTGTGTCCTTTCAGACGGTGAAACTCACACCACGCTCCCGGATCACTCCCAAGAACCATGTTAACAGTCCACTTACTACTGTAAGGTGGAGTGAGCAGCTTCAAATGGTTGATGTCCCAGAGGATGTCTTCCCTCTTGGTGTTGAGGGGTGTGAACGTCTCCTTGGAGCCGAAAGCCGGCCGTGGGCGCGAAGGCGGCCGCCTCGAGCTCGTTCACGGGTGGTGGCAGCATCCCGTGGTCGGGTTCGTTCATCACGCCCCGACCCCCTGTCTTTAGAATCTCGAGCACGTTTCTCCATGTTATTTTCTTCTCCCTTCACGTAGCACTCGACCCGAGTATTGATCTCGTCCATGCTCTTGGCGGGCTTTTGGGCTAAGGATTCATTGAATCGACCGGGCGCGCCGAACGCGGCTACAAATATCTCCTGATTGGGATGTGAGACCTTGATAGTCTCCTCGTTGAATCTAGCCATGAAGTCTCGGAGCGACTCGGAAGGGCGTTGTTTCACGTTGAAAAGGGAGGTATTGCCACCTGCGCCGATTAGTAAAATCCGAATGACCTTTCGGCTGAAATCTTGATAGCTCACTATAGACAAACGGGGAAGTCCCATATACCAGCGCAAGGCCGATTCTCTAAAGGTACCGGCCATCAGCTTGCACTTAAGGGAGTCGGTTGCTCCAATAAGTGTCATTGTATTGTTAACTGCAATGATGTGCTCCTGGGGGTCCGTCTTGCCATCATACGATGCCAGTACGGGGGGTTTGAAATTATCTGGGACGGCATCCTCCCAGATTGCCTGAGATAAAGGCTGCAGCTCCAGAGGCTCTACCTCCTGTTCTTCTGCCTCGTCCAAGCTTTTCAAGGGCTTGACGTTGTCTGGTGTCTCGTTATCCGCGCAGTCATCGATCATGGCCAAGAATCGGTGAGATCCGGGATCTGTTGTTGGTGAAGCTTGAGACATTGTCGTCTGTGTGTGTTAATGTGTTTGTGCGGCCTGGGATTGATTTCACCGAGGCCCCACGGTGGGCGCCAATGTTCTTGCAGGAAAAACCTTATTAAAGTTATTTTAGGGATTTGGAAGCTCAAGTGTCGTAACTCAAGTTCCAAGCTTATGATTGTCTTGCTTATCCCGCTGGCGGGAGCCCTATTTATACCATTCCTTCTATGAAGTTTTCTTCCTTCCAGAATCGCCTCAACAGCATTTACCATGGCTTTGAAGGCGAGGCTAGTTATGACTTGTAATTATTCTTCAGTAACGTCTCATAAAGACTCTAAGAACTCTTCATCTTCATGGTTGATAATGTCTACTCGGGTCTCCACCCTGGATTAACTGCCGAGCTACACCTCGGACTTAGACCGACCTCATGCCCTTCTCTGAGACATATGTCGGATAGGGACTTCAACCTGGAATCTGAGACCCATCCCGGGCACCTGCAGCCTCCCTCCAAACATCCATCTCGGCTGAGGATTTATGCATGATCAATGTCAAATGTTGGAAAATATACAAAAAGGGTAAGGTGAACCAATGGTGAAAATGGCTAATTGAAGAAGATGAAGTTTAGAGAGAAAAATAGAGAATTGAGAGAGAGAGAGAGAGAGTAATTGAGGAGAAAATATTATGTATTATTCACAATGGCATTATTCAAATCATTGCATGAGAGGGAGTATTTATATAATGTCCACAAAAACACAACAAAATAACAACTAACAAAACAGCCACTGACAACAATGCATAAAAATAAAAACATGAAGCAGAAACCGGTTTCTCCAAATGAGGAAACTGGTTTCCTCTTCGAAACACAGTTTTTCTGCTTCAGTAACAGAATAACTTATCCACTTAAGTTGTTTTTAAAATAGCTTCTGAAGCCTGGCTTATACTCAACATTCAACAAGAAATGTTCATTACACCTAGAATTCATTGCATTGATCAACTCCATGCAAGATAGTTAGACCATACAGTTTTGGAGCATTAGTGACATTAAGGGTGTGTTTGGAACAAGAGAGCGAAGTATCAGAGAGAGAGAGATTGTAAAGAAAAAGACTCGTTTCTCCTGCTTGGTAGTGCAAAGAAGTATCGAAGAGAGAAGCAATATAGATGGGTCCCACCACATTTTGCATTCTTCTCATTATAGAGAATAAAGAGAAGAGAAATGCCTTTTTTGTTTCCAACTATGCCCTTACGTATTGTTTTTTTTCAATGTTTTAAAAATCAGACCGGTCGGTCGAACCGGAAACCAGCCAGATAATCGATCTGGTTTAATTGTTAGATCGGGGATGTTGTTGAACCGGCAAGAAACGGTGAAAACCAGAAAAATCGGCGATTTTCTAAACCCGGTGGTTCAACTGTATTTTTTATTTTTACTCAATTTTTAGAAAAATCTGCATTTAAATTTTTTTATTCATTTTGATTATTTTATTAAAATATTATATTTAAATAAAAAATAAAAAATAAAATTAATTATATTATTGACAGAGAAAATGTCGCAGACCCAGTTGATTTTGTTACTGATAGTTTTGATATTGAAGAAAAATATCTCAATATTGAAATAATCTTTGCTCCTTGAAACTAAATAATAGACAATGAAAATATTTTGTTATAAATTATTCAATTATACTATGTTGCAAATAAACTTTGTAATTTTGTACTATTTTATAATATTTGATACCTATATTTAAGATTTAAATTTGAATTATCAATTTGTAATTTATTTATGATATTTTCAAAATGTTTAAAATTAAAATTTAAATTATTAAATTGTGAATTTATTTATGATATGATATTTTTTAAAAATTTAAGTTTTAGTTATATTTTTTAAAGAGTGAGTCATCCGGTTCGACAAGTTTTATACCTATATAATTTTGTTACAAAGACCGATCTATTCAACTGAGTTATCTGGTTTAATCTGATTTAGTCATGCGGTTCGATCTGTGACTCAGTGGTTCGACCAAAAAATCAGTTACCCAGTACCTTCATCGATTTAATCTCAGGTCCGATTTTTTAAACACAAATTTTTTTCATCTTTTTCTAATGATACATCAACATGTGATTTTTTTTATACCTTAGATCACGTTTTACACTTGTGAAGTCAATGCTAAATTTATTGTCTTTTTTTACATGCTAGATGGTTTTTTTTATAAAAACAAATAAATTTTATAAATTAAACTACTTAAATATTTGAAATAGTAAAACAATTAATTAAATTAATTAAAATTATTATTTTAAATTAAAATACACATTTAAATAAATATTGATATGAAAAATATATTTCTTTAATAACATAAAAGTTTGTAGTATTAATTTTTATAATTTAAGGGTAATTTTGTCATTTCAAAAGTAATAACACTTCTCTCTCTCTTCTATATCTCACATGTTTCACCTTTAACAAACAATACATTAAATCTACTATATTTCTCACTCACTTCTCTCTTCTTACACTCTTTCTCATTTCTTTCTCTCTTCTCATTTTCATCTCACAACCAAACATATCTTAAGGTTATTTAAACTAGAGTTGTCAAAATGAGGTAGCCCATATGGGTTGGCTCACCCGGCCCTAAAAATCACAGGACTCAGGCATTCAAATTAGAGCCCATATTTTTAAGAATCTTTTTAGCTCAACCCTGAAAAGTCCGCTACTCATTAAGGCTAGTCCATATGAGCCGCGGGTAGTCCATTAGGTCATCGTTGCTATAAAATTTTAAAAAATTATATTAATTCTTATATTATTTACTCCAAAATTACACATTAATTTTTTTCACTTCACTAGATTTTGTCTCTATTCTATTAAATCTTTCTCTTTTAAATACTATACAATAATATAATCAACATTTTTTCCTCGTATTCTATTAGTTTCTCTTATGTTAAATATTTTGAGTATTATTTTCAATAATTTAGACATATATTCTATTTAAAAACACATTATATTATTTATAAAAGATAATATAGTATATAAAAATATATTATATTAAGATTTTATTTATAGTCAATATTATGAATTTTTTATTTTAATTTTTTTATCAAAAAAACTCATTTAGAACTGGGTAGTCCGAAGTTAATTTAGGGTCGGACTCTAATTGTAATTTTCAAGTCCATATTACAATAGGACTTTTTGGTCAATCCTAAAAAACTCAGACCCATGTGAGCCGATCCTAAATGGGCCGGATAACTTATTTTGACGGCTCTAGTTTAAACCATAAAATGAGCAATTGAAGAATTCCGCATTGTTTAAACCATAAAATGAGCGATTGAAGAATGCGGCATTCCATTATAGTAGTTTCATGTGCCCTTCAAAAAGTGCAAATAGATTATTACAGTAGACAAGACATTATACATAGTACCATTGAAAAGATTTAGAGAGAAATAATAATTGTTATTCTGTTGGAGTAACTGCACGCTGTCTCTGGTTGGTTGGTCCGCAATATAATATGAACAAAAAATATGAAACTCATTAGTAGAAACCAAATGTCAAGCTGGGTCCACTAACCGACCCTATGTTAAGGAATGCGGATGAGACACTTCTCCATGTACAAAGACCTTTTTCTTTTGCCTAAACAAAAAAAATTGGCATTGATGTAATTTGAAATAAATTGTACCTCTAAAAATTGAATTGTTTGTTTTGGAGATAGTTACCTAATAGATTATCAACTGAATACAATTTGAAGAAGCATAGCATTGTGCTACTTAATAGAAATTTGTGTCCAAGTGAACGTAGAGTTAAGGAAAGTATCCAACATCCTATTCTTTGAAAGTCCGATCATCAACAAAGTTTGACATTATATTATAAATTTTTTATTTTGATCCTACTATAAGAAAAATTACGAATACGTGAATACATTAAATTGTGAATGCAATTGATTCGTTTTGAAATTATGGGTGTAGTGTAGATTATCTAACCTATTAATGAATATTTTACCTTTTGTACATTTTATTTTAGTATCACTTGTATTTAACTTTGAGTAATGATAATAAGTTTGTTTAAAAATAGTTTTCATATATATATATATATATATATATATATATATATATATATATATATATATATATATATATATATATATATATATATATATATATATATATATATATATATATATATATATATATATATATATATATATATATATATATATATATATAAATTATAAATTTAAATATGTACAAATTTTAATTAGATTGATAAGGTTAAATTATTGAAAATGTTTTCAAGTATATGGTTTAATCAAAAGTAACAGTAATAGTGCTAAAAAATATATATAATGATGATAGTATTAAAATATATTATTTACATTTATTTAAGTACACTTATATGATGTCTAAAGAACTTTTATTATAGTTTATAGTTTGACCTTTTTAACAAAATAAATTTCTAAAAAGCTATTAGTTTTCTTTAAAATAAATTGGTATGCTAGACCAATCAATTATTCCAATATATGAGAAAAACTTGCATAAATACTCACGTATATTAATATTTTACAAAAATTAATAAGGAAATAGAAATTTTTAAATTTATATAAAATTTATTTATTTTTAATTTAAATCACAGGATGGTTGTGATAATAATAATAAAGAGTAGAGAAAATTTTCTTTTAATCTTTTAGTTAATAAAAAATTATGATTGATTGTAAATAAAATGTTATGTTTGTGCCTATCTATATATTTTCACTTCTATTTGGAAGAAAGATGATCCTATATACTGTTAAGCTCAAATAAGAAAGCATACACATATCATAGTTTAATGCTTCCAAAATTTATTATTTAATTTCGTTTTCATTAAAAATAAATAAAAAAATTTACTCTCAAAATCACATTGTTGATTTTAAAAGAGTCGTGTAACTTTATAAGCAAGGTAGTGAAGCCACACTTGATGGTTTTACGTGTGGTTTGATTGTAACTAGCAAAGAAGTGAAGCAAACGTCTCCCACGATATCCAATTGTCATCTTGGACCCACCAACATAAAACATCATGCTTTGCCTCCAATTATTATTAAGAATAAAATTACAATATCATTGTGCTGCTGTTGTTATGTATCATTTCATAACTATTAAAAGCAAGAAAATCAAAGACAATGATAGGAGTAACAAAAACTACTTTAACACCAAGGACATCATAGATGTGTTTCATGTGATCACCGAAAGCCATAGCCAAGACAATGAGGAACATGGAAGCTAGATAATTTGCAGCAGAAAATCACATGGATAAACCATAGCTTGTCTTCTAGGCACCATGGAACTCTTTCTTGAAGTTTTGAGCACAAAATCATGTTAAGTATACTCAAATGCGATAATGTTAGCCTGTAAATGATCCAGGCTTCATTTTAAAATGATACATTGCACAATTAGTGCATTCTAGAATCTAGTTTCTGTTACAATGGTCCGATAAACTTATTAAACAATTAACACATGAAAAAATATCCGCCCCAAGGGTGAGTAATGCTAGGGGAACAAAATAGTTTAGTATTTCCTTCTCCATGAAGTCCACTTGAGTTGAAGCTGGTACCACAAAGGTGGTATTCCCAGCACCCCTCGTGCTAGCCTCGGATCAAATACATCAAATTGTACCCGGCGTAGGGAGTCCAAGAGAACCTGAGCAGGCACTGACGGCAGGAGCACCGGAAGAGCTTCGGCAGGCACACTCTTAGATAATTTTCGTGCCTTTTGTAAATGTGCATTGGCTACTGATGCCATTTCATAAACTGCTTCACAAAGACCCTCACGAGAATCCAGCCATCTCTCTTGACCGTCCTGCTTAACTATTAGCCCGTGCTTGGACGCTATTGCCCTTGGGATGTAAGAAAAATGCCGGTTGTGACCAGCGTGATAAGGCAGCGATTTAAGGAGCAGAAGAATACCGCTAGCCTTGCCAATATGCGAGGCTGCATGATCAGCTGCAGTAGACATGATACCACCGGATTGAAGTGTCAAATATAGCATAGTAGATACAGTGTCCTCAGCATATTTCTCCAATTCTTCTATAGTTTCTGGAATGTCGGTAGCCTCTCTTCTTGCATCGTTGATCCGGGCTTCAACGGATCGTTTCAACCATGTCTTACTAATTTTGGTCTCTGATATCACATGTGACAGGGCCAGCGCTGTTGGGTGTTCAATTAATTTATTGGCAAATATTTTGTCTATGGCTTCCTGCCACCAAACAAGGCGCATAAGACCAATCCTGGGATCTGAAGCAACATCCATAGCTTTAGCTGTTTCGACATTCAAGGCACGGAGTGTAAATGCAGCCTTCCGCAGAGATGGAGGCAGTTCAAGAAGGCAAAGATAGTGATGATAATCATAACTTCGCACTTGTTGTACGCAATGGGAGAGAGCCGACCTTAAGTTACTAGATGCAGAACCGCCACTCATTAAATCCTCGAGTTAGTGCCTACATAAGAAAGTTACATCAATTACAGCCCAATCATACATCTAAATGTAACTTACTAATGGAAAACGCTAGACAACTGTTTATTTCAAAAGCCTCTCTTCTCCTTATTAATAAGTATAAAACTAATACAAATTTTAAGAAATGAAAATCGAAAATGTTTACACGAAGTAAACAAACCCTAAATTATTAATATTAAGTATGAAAGTCTCTTTAAATTTCTGTGTTTTTCTATTTTTGAGCATTTATATTTATTTTGCACACTGATTTTTAGTCTTAGCAATAGAGGCTATCCGCTGTGCTATAGCTACAACAATCAAAACCAACCCAACTTTACACTGATTCACTAATTGAGGATTCAGCTACTATAATATGCTAAAATGGGGAAAAGAAAACTAAGCAATATAATAATGTTAATAGTTCACAACAACTAAGTGGAGTCAGCTACATGAATCAACTTTCGTCATAATGTTCTATCGAGAATCATGGTTCTATCCAAATTGTTAATCTTGAAATCTTTCTTGATAACTTCTCTTATAATATTTCTAGATCTTCTTCTACCTCTATTTGTCTGACTTCTCTCCATCTAATTTACTCTTGACGAAATTGAGTGATATAAAACAAGCAACTCTCGAATTCATCTAGAGATTTAGCGCAATGGAGATATGCTATACTGCAACGCAATTTTCGGATTGTAGAAAAAGCTACCGTGGCTGCAAATCGTATTGGAATAGTATCATCGCGCTAGCTACGGCAGAGTGAAATGGAAATACTTGAAATTGAAGGGAAAAAAAAGGAAAACCTGAATGGGATTTCTCACGGTTTCTGCCGGACGACAACCAGCTCCGGCGGAGTTTTTCCGGCCAGTTGAGTTGAATGCGACTCCAATTCGACTTGTTTCCGACCCAACAAGTGCAGAGCGGCTGCGGAAGTGCTGAGTTTTGTTTTAATTATTTGTTAAAATAAAAACTCTGTTCATTTTTGTCTATCCAGTAATAATGGGCTTCATCAAAGGAAAATAGTTTGGGCTTGCCAAGTTGCCATTAGTTTTTTTTTCTTAATTACAATTTTGGTTTCTATATTATTTATATTTTTGAATGTTGGTTCCTTTATTTAAAAATTCATAATTTTAGTCTTTTTATTTTAGTTTTTTTGAAGATTCGAGTTCTCCTGCAAATTTAAAGGCTATTTTTAATGACATAACACATATATTGATGACGTGTCAGTGCTAATTCAGTGGCAATTTGTTCAATAAAACTATTTTTATTTAAAATTTGTGTGGAACATGTCATCAATGTGAAATCAATGTTTTTAAAAATTACCTTCAGATTTGTAGGTGGATTAAAATCCTCAAAAAAAATTAAAATAAAAGGACTAAAATTCCAGATTTTAAAATAGGAGGACCAAAATTCAAAAAAAATGAATAATTCGGAGACCAAAATTATAATTAAGTCAAATATAAAATCATTTTTTCATCCCTCACTCTAACTCTTCAATAAATGTACCATTAAAATACTAATAAATAGTTTTTTTTTATTAATTTGTTATAAATCACTCAATTATAATTTTGTCGGTTATAGATCTAGAAATCCAACATATAGAATTCTTAAAATCAAGAAATCCAACATATAGAATTCCTACAATCAATTAATTTTAATATTTAGTGTGACAATTATATTTATATAATAACTTCATTTTAAAATTATATTTGATAATTTAATATTTTAATACAATTGTAAATTATATTTTAATGGACACTTTATTAACTTACAATATTTTTTTAGTAGTATAATTGTCTATATATAATAGAATTGTAGCATACATATTGCGAAAATATATATTTAATAATTTAATTTTTTAATAAAATTGTGAAAATCCAATTATTTTATTCCTCAATTATTTTGGTATAAAATCTTTAATTCTCCTATTAATAGCTTTTATTTTAATATTTTGGTATAAATGTACAAAAAAAATAAAACTAGATAAAATATTATAAAAATAATTAATTTAAATATGTATTTGATAAAATAAATATATTAATAGCACATAAATATTATAACTGCTTTTTTTTTCTATTATCTAACTCCTATTATTTAATTATGGTAATTCTCTCATTTATTAATTAAAATAAATTTCAATTACTAATTTGATTGATTATTATTTTATTAGTGCTTATCCTTTTATTTGTGATTTTGAGTTATTATTATTTTCTACAAACAAATCATTGGTGGTGCTTTGGTGGTGTTTTTTTAAATGTTTTTTATAGTTGTTTTTGTTTCGGTTTACATACATGTCATACTAAAGACTCCAGTTATTCTATTACAAATTTTTAAACTTTCATTTATATTGAGATAATTTTTGTTAGTCTCCTATTCTAAATTTTTTGATAATTTTTTTTTTTTTTGAATTAGAAGAAGATGATGATAAAATTGTATTGATTATTACTACTGTTTGAGAAGTTTAATATTCGTTCAGGTAATTTAAAAACTCTTATTTTTATTGGTATATTATTTTGTTAGTTTTTTCTACAAGAGATTTTGTTAATTTGTTATTCTATTTTTCTTCTTCATTTTTTATTAGTTAACATAAATATATTATTTTTTCATGTGAACTAGGATTACAAAATACATGAGATTTTTATTTTTTATTTGTTGTGTCATTGCTGCTCTGGAGGTCTATGAGATGTTGATCGACGTAAATACATATATTTTTAATTCAAATACTTGCATTTCTAAAGTTATTTAAAGAGAATATTTTATATGATATTTAATAAAAATCTATTTTTATATACACTTATTATATTAGAATTTAAAATAAGTTTTGATAACCTTTTACTAGTTTTTTAAAAGAAAATATATATGCTATTAAATAAAAAAATTGGACATGCATACTAATAATATTTGTATACACATATGAAATAAATATTGTATAATTAATTTTTCCGACTCCTTAATTCTCTCGGGACAGAATCAACAATAGATGAGTTTTTTTTTAATGATAAAATAAATGGGTTAAATTTTTATTTTTTTATTACAAAAGAAAAAGATTATTAGAGAATAAAGTATTATTATTTGTAATGGTCTTTATATATTGCTTTATTAGTAATATAATAATATTTAATTGTTTGATTTTATTTCATAATTATAAATTCTCTCAAATGATAAATTCATTATTTGATATTTAAACTTTTTTATATTTAACATAATCATATTTTTGTGGCCATTAATATAAAAATAAGAAAAAATTAAATTAAATTAAAATTAAAATTATAAAAATTAAAATTTAAAAAATAAAGAGTTTATGTAACTGTCAAACGAATAGAAATCTAAAGAAGAAAGTTATTTATATATATATATATATATATATATATATATATATATATATATATATATATATATATATATATATATATATATATTGTTGATTTTCTATATTATAAGAACTCAAATGTTAACATTCCGTGTATATATATATATATATATATATATATATATATATATATATATATATATATATATATATATATATATATATATATATATATATATATATATATATATATATATTGAGTGTTGATTTTCTATATTATAAGAACTCAAATGTTAACATTCCGTGTATATGATGCGTAGACTCCTATATTTTTAAACACAATTATTTTTTCTTAACTTTCAAATCTCAAGTTAAGATTGAAAGTTGGAGTACCAATTATGTTATTGAGAAATATTAAACAATCTTTAAGTTTATATAATGTAACAAGACTAATAATTATAGAGGTTATATCCAGAAATAATATTGGTCAAAAGATGTATATCCCAAGATTATCATTGACTTCTTTTGATAAAAGAAAATCTTTTAATTTACAACGACACTAATTTTTTTGGTGATTTCATTTGCAATAACTATCAATAATCTAATTTTTTTCAAAGGACAATCACTCAAATATTTTGGAGTATATTTACCACATCCAATTTTCTCTCATGAACAATTTTATGTTGTCATATCAATGATTATTTCAAATAAATAGTTAAAGGTATTGGTGATTAATGATGAATTTGAAGATATTTAATAATATTTCTTAGTTAATTAATATTCTTCTCTTTAAATTTACACATTTTAAATTATCATAGTGAAGTTTTTTCTAATTTACTATTTTTCACATTAAAAAATTAATAGTATAATTGCAAACATAATCTAAATGGCCTATAAAATAATTTTATATGTAAATAAAAATTAAATATCAACTATTATAAAATAAAATAAAAAGTAATTTTACTTCTAATATACACGTGTGAAGCACGGGTAAACGATCTAGTAAAATAAAATATTAGTTTCATGACAATTTAACAATAAGCATAATAAAAGAATTAATCATCTCATCCCTACTGTTACACTATCATAGCAACGCCAAGTACTAAATAGAACGCAAAAAATAATAAACAAAGAAGGCACAAACCATCTTCCACACATCATCATTTATGGCTTCTTAGTCTCTACTGAGTATCTGCATCATAGACGAAAGCCAACACAACAGGTAATTAAAGGGTGAGAATACATTCAAAATATGTTAGCGGTGCAAAAGAATGTAAGGATATATATCATCAACGATGATCATTAACAATTGATGTTGTAAACGTGCCTTAAAACTTTTGTTGGTGAAGAGAAAGAAAACATGTTTCGAGATTGTCAAAAAATCAGAAAGCCGAAAAATATCAAATTTGGTCGGTTTGATTCATTGATCCATTCATTAATGTTAGAATATTCTATATTAATTTAGAGATCATATAAATTAATATAAAAGGATATTATAAGATATTTATAATATTTGAGAGATATTATAAGATTATAATAATATATTTTATTCTAACAATTAAGAAGATATGATTTTGGATTTATTATGGATTTGGTGAATTTTGGCTATTATAAATATGTATCTCTTCAATTATTACAATTGTGACAATCTTAGAGCTTGCACCAAAAGAGAGAATAAGGGTTTGAAGGCATTGTATAGGGTTTCGACTATTCTCAATGAAACCTTAGAAGGCAAAGGTTTTGGAAGGGAATTGGGAAACTTGTTTACACCTTGGGTTTGAGTTATTCATAAATTGAAGGTTGAAGGGGTTGAGAAACACTTGGTAGAAAATAAGGTAATTCCTGGGCACTTTCAGGGTTGTTCTTGGGAACACGAAGGCGAAGACTATTTTCTTGTAACTCATTTGTAATTTCTTGTAACAACTTTCTGAGTATAGTGAATTGGAGAGCTGCTCTCTCCCCAGAGTAGATCATAAACAAACATTCGTCTTTTTCTCGCCTTATTCTGTTATATTTTTTGTGTAAGAATTATTATTGCTGCATACCATTTATTTTGGTTGCTACTATTCTTTGCCCCACAAATTGATATTGAATTTTGTCATAATTAACAACAAGATTCACAACAAGTGGTGCAGTGAGCATGGAGGAAAGAGGTATTGAGCACCATGGACAGATGGAAGATCAAGAAATTTTTCGGGAACGACTTCGGGTTATGGAAAATTAAGATGCAAACAATTTTAATTCAAGAGAAGTGTATCGATGCTTTGAAGAGTGAAGTATTGATGCTTGTCGGGCTTACACAGGCACATAAAACCGAGATGGTGGATACGACCAAGAGTGTCATTATCTTGTGTCTCAGGATAAAGTTCAAAGAGAAGTCACCAGGGATGAATTTTGCAGAAATCAAGGGATAAAAATGCATGTTACCGCTGAGTTGTTATTGAGTTTCTGGAGAAAAGTTGAGGTTAAATCAACTTACTTGGTTGGTAGAGAATTTCTTTAGAAGAAGAATAGTGAAAACCAAAGGAAAAAACCGGGAGAAACTATAACGGAGAAAACTCAGTTTGAGGTGAAGTTTCCTACTATGGGTGCTAACAGTAGTGAGGGAACGGTTACAGAGATCTCTGATTATCATTTGACTCATGATAAGGTGAGGAGGATTATTGTAGCATCTCAAAGGGACGATTATGCTAGCCTTGGATATTATGTTTTTAATGTGGCTGAAGCATTGCAAAATAAAAGAAGAAAAACCTTCAGGGAGGCATTTGAAAACAGGTGAAGTCAAGGGTGGTTGAAAAATCATACTTGTAGGCGTGTTAAATTACCTTGGAAGAAAAGAGTAATTTGAAACAAGTGGATGCAAGTGGCGAGATCAAGATTCAAGGACTATTTGAATTTGATCAAGGTTATTGATTAGAGTTTCAACCTGGTAGAGAGCAACAATATTGTTGATGGTTAAATTGGTATCAACACAGTTTAAATTCAAGATGGAGATTGTTGTAAATGTGCCTTAAAACCTTTGTTGGTGAAGAGAAAGAAAACATGTTTTGAAATTGCCAAAAAATCAGAAAGCTGAAAAATATCAGATTTGGTCAGTTCGGTTCATTGATCCATTCATTAATATTAGAATATTCTATATTAATTTGGAGATCATATAAATTAATATAAAAGGATATTATAAGATATTTATAATATTTGAGAGATATTATAAGATTATAATAATATATTTTATTCTAACAATTAAGGAGATATGATTTTGGATTTGTTATAGATTTGGTGGATTTTGGCTATTATAAATATGTATCTCTTCAGTTATTACAACTGTGACAATCTTAGAGCTTGCACCAAAAGGGAGAATAAGGGTTTGAAGACATTGTACAGGGTTTCAGCTATTCTCAAGGAAAACCTTAGAAGGCAAAGGTTTTGGAAACCTTTGGGGTTACATAAGGTTATTGGAAATATAGAAACACTTGTTTACACCTTGGATTTGAGTTATTCATATATTGAAGGTTTGGGAAACACTTGGGTAGAAAATAGGATAATTCTTGGGCACCTTCAGGGTTGTTCTTGGAAACATGAAGGCGAAGACTATTTTCTTGTAACTCATTTGTAATCTCTTGTAATAACTTTATGAGTATAGTGAATTGGAGAGTTGCTCTCTCCCCCAGAGTAGATCGTTTGATCGAACTAGGTAAACAAACATTCGTCTTTTTTCCGCCTTATTCTATTATATTTTCTGTGTAAGAATTATTATTGTTGCATACCATTTATTTTGGTTGCTACTATTCTTTGTCCACAAATTGATATTGAATTTTGTCGTAATTAACAACAAGATTCACAATAATTTATTATTCACACAACACAACAACAAACAATTTGCAACATAAGTAGGTATGCAATGCAATTCATCTACTCGACTCTATAGGCATATGCGGTACCAAAGTTTTGGAAGTTCAGAGTTATGTTACTGAAATCATTCCATCACATATCACATCTCTAGATCATGTGACATGTCACTAGTTTCATCTTTGAATTTAGAAACATCAATACTTAACTCATACATGATGCATGGATGACAATCAAACATCATACGAGGCTCATTTCAACCTTCACCTTCTTAAATCAACAATGGTTTCATCTCTGAACCAAATACGCTATCATAACATCACCTCAATACTAGGCCATATTGTTATAACAAGATTTGGATTCTACAATTAATCTCTGAATTTTGATGATATATATATATATATATATATATATATATATGCAAACATTTTTGTTTTAATGATTTCTTGAGTGTGCGTATTAGAAATAATTGATTTAGGAATGTTGTCTGAAGAATCAAATATACTTTAAGCACATCCGAAAGACTGTTCGCATCCGCTTCTAAAGAAACATTAGTAGTTCTGAAGAATGTTGAATGTTCACCAAAAAGAGGACCTCGTGTGTACTTCTCAACAAGATGCTGTTTCAGAAGTCACAAGTATTTAAGAAGAAAAAATTTATGAAAAAGTTGTTGCTTCAAGATCAGAAATCAAGATTACACAAGAAACAAATTGTTAACGCAAACTAGAAAAAGATCAACAAAATTTCAAAGGAGTTAAAGTTGAAGCACCAAAACACTGATTTTAAAACCCGGGTAAAAGTTAAAAATTTTCAAAGTAGGAGAACCAAAAGTGCATTTAAGCCTATAAGATAATAGATTCAGAGTACACAATAAAATTTAAATAAGTCAAAATAAAATACAGCTGGTAATAAATCTAGAGTACAAATACTATAAACTACTGCGTATGATGGACTCAAAACCTTTGTTACTACATTGCCTCTAACATCATGGCATCTACAACGTCACTGGCCTCAAAGCCACACAGAAAGAGTCATTTGTCAATATCCAACTGCCCAATCTCCATGATACAGTAACATCTACACAACACATCAACAACACGATCTATTATATAAATAAACCACACAAGACGTTATACATATGAAACACAACGAGTGCAAGCAAAAAATGCAGACTGGTATGTTCCAGCTATGCATCGATGGTTTATGGAAATCAAAATGTTGAAAAATTCCAGAGATGCATCTCTAGAATTTTCTACGACTCATTAACGTCAATGGCGAAAATGCAATCCTCTAAACATCCAAAATAATACAATGATAATTAAATCAACCTATCAAACACGTTTATCATTTAAAATAACATGTATAAATTACCAATTACATAACCTAATCCTTAATTTCTACAAATATATATAACAAATAAAAAAGTTTAGAAAAATTAAAAACTTACAAATTATGAGTTTACTTTGGTGTTTAAGTGAACCTTTTAATCGACTTGATGTTGGTAGAAGAAGCTTTGAAGATGGTTGAATTATTTTGAGAGAATGTAAATTGAGAAAGTGAATTGGAGGAGTTTGAGAAACTTAAATGTTTAGAGTCTGATTTAATGAGTTTAATGGATACACAGTCACAGTGTAAAATAACTTTACACTATCGTCTAATAATAAATTAATAATCTGTCATATTATTTAAATAATTTTAAAATATAAAGATGATTTAATACGATATAGAATATTCATTGATAATAAGATGTTAATTGACAATATAAAATTACTTTAAGCAATATGTCCTATTTTCTCTAATTTAATAACATAGGTAAGAGTATCTTTACTGGAAGTAAGCTAAATGGGCAAATTAAGATACTTTTGTGGGTCCAAAGTGATTTGTAGGATTTAAAAATTTTATAATTGATTTGAGAAGTTTTTATTTAATGGTGGTTGTTTATAAAGATCCAAAATTTAATCTCATATTTTATATTTTTTTATAATATATTCATTGGTTTTAATGTTATTGGATTTTTATGACTATTTTTAATGCATTAAAATAATAGGATTATATGTTTAAAATTGGATAATGCAAATTCTTTATTATTTACGTCAACTATAATAAATTTTGCAATAAGGAACCTACAATAAAGATGTCCTAAGTGAGATGTTTATAGAGATACATACCAATAATAAGATTTAAGGTTTTTTAGAAAAGTGTGGTGGTAGCTATCATTGTGGTGGTAGCTATCATTAATTTTCTTTTTAGTTAGAGATGAATTTTTAACTGCGTTTATAAAAAAAAAGGCTTAATTACAATTTTGATCCCCTTATTATTTATTTTTTTGAGTTTTGGTCCCTCTATTTTAAAATTCGGAATTTTAGTCCCTTTATTTTAGTTTTTTGAGGATTTTAGTCCTCCTACAAATCTGAAGGCAATTTTTAACGACATTTAATTCTAATTGATGACATGTTCCACACAAATTTTAAATAAAAATAGTTTTATTGAACAACTCGCTACTGAATTGGCACTGACAATTCATCAATGTATGTGTTATATCATTAAAAATAGCCTTCAAATTTGTAGGGGGACTCAAATCCTCAAAAAATTAAAATAAGAGGACTAAAATTCCGGATTTTAAAATAAAGGGACCAAAATCCAAAAATATAAATAATATGGGAACCAAAATTGTAATTAAGCCTTATAGGTTTTATTTCTTCTATATTATAAATTATTCATCTAAAAATTATTTATAATTATTTTATATATTTTAATGACATTTTGATTTTATAATATAGATGGAACAAAAAGACAGAAGAAAAAAAAAAGAGAAAATATAATTAGGGTTAGGCAAAAATTGCTATCAAGATTATAATTTAAATTTTAAGATTTTAACTTATTATTTAAATTTAAATCTAAAATGTTGAAGAGAGAGATTTTTAACTTATATTTTAGAAATTATAAATATACAATAAAATTGTATTTATATTTTTTTATTTCTTCTCTATTAAAAAAAATTATTTATATTTATTTATATATTTTTTAATGATTAATATATATTCAAATTATGTTCAAATTTTTTAATGAATTATTATTGAATGATTTCATAATTTTTATAAATTATTTATATAAATAATATTATTTTTAATAGTAGTAGCTAAATTTATATTATTATTATTATTATTTGATCAATTTTAAAGAAATAAAAATAAGAAACAAAAAAAAGTTATAAATCTTGTTAATTAAAAATATTCTTATGCATGTAATATTATTAAAATTATTAAATATTTCATTTAGCACTAAGAATCTTTATTTTAATATATGAAAATAATAATAATAATATTAATAACATTTTTCTAGTATTATATTATTAATATATATTATTAATTAGAATTTTATATTATTAATGAAATAAAGATATTTGATATTATACATAAAATAAAGAAAAAGAACATGACTTTTTAATTTTTATAAATTATATATATAAAAATAATATTTGTAATAGTAATAGTTAAATATATTATTATTATTATTGGTTGATCAATTTAAAATAAAAATAGAAATAAGATTAGTGTTAATTTTTATTTTTAAATTTAAAGAGTTAGAAATAGGGTTAGTGTTAGGTTAGCTCATAGAATGACATGTGTGTTTAGAGTAACTATTGGATTGACACGTGTCTAGAGTTGTCATCATGACAACCTTAGATTTATATTAAGTAGATTTGAATTTAATTCTATTTACGACTATGAAGTGTTATTTAAATGTTTTATAAATTTCGTTGAGATCTTTTTAAGTTTTGAAAGATGTTTATGGTGAGAATGTTTGACACCCTTGTTGGAAGTAAACTTTGATTATGTTTTAAAATGTGTGTTAAAATGCTACTCTGGTTGAATCTAGTTGCAACTTCAATATGGTGTTCACAAAATCTCAACTTCTGCACAACCTTAAGCCTCAGGAGTGTCTCACTGTCGTGTCTTGTGCATCGATAACCACTCCACACCCTCGTTGACCTCGGGTGTTACAATGACCAAATCAGTCACACGTTAGGCACAAAGAGTGATGTCCCTCATATTCTACTTTGTAGTGTCGTCCACTTATTGTGAATATTGCCAAAATAGGCCTTTTCTGACCGATTTCAACACACAAAAAGTGCATATTTACCCCTCTTCCTATTTGACATATTCTTTTCAACCTTAAGTGTCTTCCCCATCCGATTTCTAGTGTGAACTAACACCCGATGGTCATAACAATCAATATGAAGCCCCGAGACCCGCACACACTCAATAAACTGCTCCACATTATCGTTCATGAGATTAAAATTAAGGCACCAATCATGCATTGTCAAGTAATGGTCATAAATGAGCCATGATCTGTCCAGCATAACTTTCTGCTTATCTTCTTCACTTAAGTTATCAAAGCCAAAATCCACGATGTTGATAATACTATATTTAGCCCATAAATTATTGAGACAGTTTTTTAGCGCATTGTACCTTATCTTTCGACCCAACATCTTCACAATAACACCATTTCTCCAAGGCTTTGTGATACATTCTTCATCTTCTTTGGATAATATAAATTCAGGACATTCATATTCTCTAATATTTTTTCAACAATATGAATGTTCTCTTCATTGTCACCATACTCTTCCATTTCGACTTGCTTCAGTGCTTCCACATTACTTGATCTCAACGTTTCCCCATCACTATCAACATGAAATATGGTGCACCCATATTCTTCGTCGCAAACCTATACAGATTGTCAAGATTTCTCTCAACCTTAGAGACACTGTTTCCTTTAACCTTCTGCTATGTTCTAGTTGGTCATCTTCTTCAGCAAGGTTTCCTTGGTTTGCAAGCGAAAACTCTGACAAAGGGTTCAACATATCTTTAAGAGAAAATTACTAAACAGGATGTCCCTAAACCCTAAACCATAAAATTAAAAATATATATTAAGAATTAAATGTTAACATACATTTTTGTATCGATGATATTTGAAGATTTGTTATTATATATATATATATATATATATATATATATATATATATATATATATATATATATATATATATATATATATATATATATATATATATATATATATAAATAAGAGTAAATAAGTTATATGAGAATGTGAGAATAAATAAAAATTCTTAAATTTAAAAAAAAAATTGAAATTAAATCGTAATTTTCACTGAATCACATGCCATTAAGAAGAAAAATTATTCATCAAATTTTTTATCTCAACCATTAATAATAATTTTAATGGTTATTAGTATGTATATTTTATATAAAATAATAACTAATTTTTATAAATAAATCTAATAACAATAATAAGTTACCACGTTTATGCTATCATATTAAACATTTTTTTTGAATTAATGATCATATTAAACATATTGATATAAAAAATATAGCACAAAAGCCAATAACATAAAAATCTTAATTTTTTTAAAAAGAGTTTCAAGATAGGATAAAGTCGTTGCTATCTTTATTTTTAATAGTTTCTGAAAATTTATTAAAGAAAATCTAAAATATAGAATTTATTTTAAATATCTAGATTTTTAAAATAAATTACCAGAAATACGATAAATTTTATTGTTCTATAAGTATATAAATAAAATATAAACTATTTAATTAAATGTCATACATTATATTAAAATTCTAGAAATTCTTAATAGAATGTTATAATTTTTTAAATAAAAAATATTTTTAAATCTATTGAAATCTCAATCTAATATAATATTTGAAATTAAAATTTGATTTGAAAATTAGAAAATAGAATTTGATTTATTTGAGAAATATTACTAATAATCTTTATTGAAAGAAATTTTGCATGAAAACAACAATTCTTAGAAACAACTAATTAAAATTTTAAAATTATTTATATTTTAATTATTTTTTTAATTGGATTCGTATGGTAGTTGAGATTAAGAAGGAGAGAAAAATATAATATTTATGTTTTGATTACTTAAAATTTTGTGATGAATTATATGTAAAATTATTTCTTATGATTAGTGGTGAAATTAGAGAAATTATAAAAGCTGGACAAATCTTCCCTGACTTTGTCACCCACTTCATAATTTTTTACCAAAAAATATTTGACATTATTATTTTTTGAAGGCTTGCAATTTTGAGTATGTTACTATAGCATCCCAAACCAAATGTATACATTGCATTAAAGTATAAAATACACATCCAACTCCAAAGAACATTATCCATATCCATTTCAATATCTCTTTATTAATATCATCAATGATCTTTTCAATTAATATCGCTTAAATTTTTATACATTTTAGACCATGTTGAATTTGATGATAACTACACCACCACCAACTCACCAAGTTCATTCTATTATTTGTTTTATGAATTGAATATCTCTTGTATTGAGATGTATAAGAATAAAAAAATTGTTTATCAAAAAAATAAATACGAAGGCTAGCAACTTTGATTCCATTATTATACCAACCCAAACCAAATATATACACTACATTAACAGAATAAAAATAATATAGCCAACCCCACCCAATTCATTCTATTATTTGTATTATGAACTAACATTTTTATCTTACACTTTTTTAGTTCAAATTCAAATCTTGTAATGTGTAAGAGTTGAAGTAACATCTAGACATTTTGCTGCAAAGTAGGCTATATATTTAGCAATTGTAGTTTCTTTGTATTTGCTGAAAATCTTACACACATGAATACATACCTCACCTGCATACTAGAGGAAAGTCTTCTGGCTTGGGAGTCAGGAGCCAAGAAACATGAAAACGTATCCCTCCAATTGAATGTTGATGAGCTATAAATATAAAAATTGATATTATAAATGAATTATCTTTCTTGATCTCTTGTATACAAATATTTTTTGACTTCTGCATCTTTCTCTTAAAACCTCTTAACACCATCTTTCAACTCCTCAAAAACACTTAAAGGAATGATTAACAACCTAAAAAAAGCCTCAAGTTTCACATGCTTCCTTGATTCTGTCAACAGTCCTTTGGTGAATACTTGAATCTTCTTTATTATCAACAATATCTGCAAGACCTATGACATTAATAGCATGGCTTGAGTTATTTTCTAAAATTTGTCAGATTGATATGGAAAAATCTTGGGATCTTGTTAATCCCTCGTCAACAAGTCCTTTGACACCAGCTTTTGTTTCATCAAATGCTTTGCATTCATTCAACATTGAAGCAAGGATTGACTTGGTTGTACCAGTGGTTCCCATTGACTATCTCTTTTCTGGAACAAGAGTTAGTAGAAGACATGACAAGTTAAAATATGAAGGTGACAAGACAGACACGAGTCGATACCGATTTATAAACCATGATTGGCAACAAAAACTTAGTGTGCACGTTGCAACACGGTGTCAGTACACACACAATATAATCAATCAATTCATCAAACACTTGGCGGACATGTTGAAAATAATTCATGTCCAGAACTTCTGAGGGGAGTCAGAAGTTTTGATGATCAATAAGGCTATCCAAAACTTCTGATGTTCTAATTTGTTCAGAAGTTGTTGAACTACTGAGGTCGTGTCCAGAAGTGTTTAACTTCTGGTTCCTTAACTTAGCTATCAAGTTTAGTTTTAAGGGTACTTTAGTATTTGTTAGTTTGTATTGTTAATATCTTTTAGCTTGATCACCAAGATTAGTTTTTAATTAGGGTTTACTGGCATATTTAGTTTTGTTTTTTTATGTGTATAAATATGTATTCCTATTTGATTAATAATTATATCAATTCTCATTTCTTTACTCTTTCATTCTTCCATAATTCCAATCACTTTTATTCTTGTGCACCAACAAATTGGTATCTAGAGCTCCGGTTAGAAACACAGGAAAACACGAGTGAACGTGAGTTTGTGTTGTGTGGTTGATTTTACTTATAGGGTTCACGTTGAATCTAGAACATGAATCATTTTTTCTGATTTTGTGGGTTGAGAAACACTGTGTGAGTGAATATCTAAGTGTATTGCACAAGGTAGAAGATGAACGGAAACGACAACATGAACACTAAACTTCCAATTTTTTACGACAAGAACTGGAATAGATGGATGATTTAGATGCGCGTGTCATTTGGAGCTCAAGATGTTCTAGAGCTTGTTACTGATGGGTATATTCCAGTTGCAGAAGATGCAACAGAAGATGAGAAAGAGGCGCAGAGAAACAAGAGGAAGAGAGATCAGAAAACTCTGTTCTACATCCATCAGTGTGTGGATGTGAATGTGTTTGAGAAAATTGTAGATTCTATGACGTCAAAGGAGGCGTGAGACACACTGGTCAGATGTTACGGTGGTGACACATTAGTGAAGAAGGTGAAGCTTCAGTCCTTGAGAAAGCAAAATGAGAATCTCAACATGAAGAACAATGAAAAAGTTTCTGAGTACATTTCCAGAGTGATTCTGATCAATAATGAAATGAAAGCTTGTGGAGAAACACTTTCTGAACAAGTAATCATAGAGAAAGTTCTGAGATTGCTTACTCCTCAGCTTGATTACATTGTCGTTGCCATTGAACATTCTAAAGATCTGGAAACCATGAAAATAGAAGAGCTGCAAAGTAGTCTAGAAGCGCATGAGTTGCAATAGAAAGAATGAGAATTATGGAGCTTTAGTCTATACTTCGTAACAATAGAGTTATGATATCGACTTGAATAATCCCCAGCAACGGCGCCAAAAACTTGATTGCGACTTTAAGAGTCTATGGATTATAATGACTGCAAGTGCACAGTCGTATTGCGTAGTTTTAAAAGATTGTTGGACCCACAAGGACTATAAATTGATCTATTGTTTTCTATTCCTACAGTGTAAATCTAAGGCTAATGATTAATTGATTTAGAGGGAAATTAAGGGAATAAAAGCTTAAATCTAATTGAAATATTAATAAGGCGGATATCGATATGTAATTCATCTAACCTAGGCGATCCAAAGGTTCGTTGACCACTTTTCAAAATAATATAAATTCCTTTTTCAGTAGACAATATTAATTTAAAAATTCTTATCTCAAACTTCCGCTCTGTTGATTTTTAACCTTTGTCCGTTTTTACTTTCATAACAAACTTTTTGAATTATAATTGAATACTAAAACCAGAAAAAGTAATTTTGATAAAATATAATTTGGCCAATTTATTTCGGATACTTTAGTTTGATTAACTTACATACCAATGTCTAAGCGATTTAGCCAGACATGCTTTTCACTTCAATCATGCACAAACAGTAACAAAATATATTTCTAAACAAATTTAATAAGGCAAACAAATAAATGAAAAACATAAATATATGTAAAAACCTGGAATTAATAAATGTATATTGAAAGAAGAAGACAACAAAACAAAACTTCTTGTATGATAGCTCTCCTCCACAGGTCGGTAGGATCAGCTACTTGAAACCGAAAATTAAAATAATCAAAACAGATCCTAAACAATTTTAAAAGTTTGGAAAAAATCTAGCAATTGCAATAGTTTTCCAGTGTATAAAACTATTGCTATTAATGGTGGGGAACTAAACTGCCTAAGAAAACTAAACAATAAAAGCTCTGAACGAAAATACTAGCTCAGTTAAATCTGCAGAAGTATGACAAAAATCTGGAACAATGTGGCAAAAGTGTGGAAGAATTGTTCGTGGTATAATGCTTGCTATTTATAATAATTTGCTAGTAATTGCCCTTTAAGGAAATATAGGAAGCACCACGTATGTTTAGTTGACTGAGAAAATATAGGAGTGTAACTAGCTCTTTTCGTGCCGCTCGCCACAAAGAGAAAAAAGTAGGAACGACGTAGCATAACGGCCATGTCGTTCGTCCCTTTCAAACGTGACGTTCGTCAGAAGTAATGGCCACGTGTAGTGCCGATCGACACAACTTGATAAGAGGGAGTGTGACGTTCGTCATACCCTCGTGGTGGGCCACACCCTTTGGCTTCATCTTGGGTTTCTTCTTGGGTTTTGTCTTTTTCTCAAGCCTTTTATTTAATTTACTTCATTTTTCACTTTTTTTACTCTTTGCACCATATAAGTTTGTATTTATTTAAATAGCTGAAAAATTACAAAATACCCGCATAATACCGAAATAAAACATAATTAATATAAAATAACGAAACAATTTATATTACAATCGAGCTAAATACCCAGTACATTTTCGTGTTACCATTACAGAAGAACTATGTGTCCAAATAATTTTAATATTCTCTTATGTTATATCTTGTTATTTAGGCCAGATCCATTTTCGTTACCTAGGGTTAAAGTATGCTCCCTTTTGGAGGCTGAGAAAATTATTCAACATCTTTCTTTTGTTTAATTTTATTCATCTTCTTGTTTTATATTTATCTAATGGAGTAAATCCAGATCTGAAAATAGAGCTGAAAAATAGTTGCTCAAACCAATTTATCATATACCACCATATGAGTAACGAGCTCAAATCCTTGCAGTGGCATAACAAAGATACATCTCTACTTAAATACCTTTATCAAAACCAAAAGTAAAAGACAAAAATATAAGATATTGCAAAGAATTAGCAAAGGTGTTCCAAGTGCAACCATGTCTCCAAGTGACAACTATGCATCTTTGAGACGAGAGAACTGAAGCTGGAGATTTCAAGATTGAGGGTTAGGCCGAGTGAGTTGGAGAAGGAGCAAATGTTCATGAAACAAACATCAAATTTTATAGAAAATATTAATAAACAAAATAAAAAACATAAATAAAAAGTATAATATATAAAATCTAAAAAAATATTCATAAACAAAATAAAAAAACATAAATAAAAAGTATAATATATAAAATCTAAAAAAATAAAAAATAAAATAATTCCACGTGAAATTTTTTAAATTAAATCATAAATTGATAAAGGGTATGATATATTTAACCTAATATAATAATATAAATTCTTTTAATAATTTTTCAAAAAATTTTAAAATTAGCGTAAGTTGTTAAGTTATTAGTATATATATTTTTAACAAAAAAAATTCTCAAAATTCAATTAATACAAAATCCATTAAAATCTATTTAAAATATCAATTTTTTTATCAATTATGAAAAGTCACATTTAAAAATTAATCAATTTTGTTATTCTATAAATAAATAAACAAAAATCATCTATTCAATTCAATGTAGTATATTATGTTAGAATTTTATACATAAAAATTGTTAAGTTTTGTGAACAAATATCATATATATATATATATATATATATATATATATATATATATATATATATATATATATATATATATATATATATATATATATATATATATATATATATATATATATATATATATATATATATTTAATATTAAAGCTATTGAAATCTCACTCTAATCCTATATTTGAAATTTGAAATTTGTTTTTAAATTAGAAAAACAGAATATTAGATATAAATCTTTATAGTACTAATTAGTATTATTGATAGAACATTCGAGAACCATAACCCCTAGGTCCTTGTAGAACTCTCTAGTTTACCAAACCACCCAATCATCTACTATAAGACTATAACTACTCTCTCTCTCTCTCTCTCTCTCCCAAAAAACAAAGTAAACCCTTTCTTTCCTTCATTCTTTTCTTCTCACAAAAACCTTTCGATCCATCTATGGCCGAAGAAGCCAAAGCCAAAGGCAACGCCGCATTCTCTTCCGGCGACTTTCCAACCGCCATCCGCCACTTCTCCGAAGCCATCGATCTCGCCCCCGACAACCACGTCCTCTACTCCAACCGATCCGCAGCTCACGCTTCTCTCCAGAACTACACCGAAGCTTTAGCCGACGCCAAGAAAACCGTCGAGCTCAAACCCTACTGGGCCAAAGGCTACAGCCGCCTCGGAGCCGCTCATCTCGGTTTATCTCAATTCGATCAAGCTATTGCTTCTTACAAGAAAGGTCTCGATATTGAACCTACTAATGAGCCGCTTAAATCAGGGTTAGCCGATGCCGAGAAAGCCGCCGTTTCCGCTGCTAGGCCACGCTCCGCGCCGGCTAATCCCTTTGGAGACGCTTTCAGTGGACCTGAGATGTGGACTAAGCTGACGGCTGATCCTACCACTAGGGTTTTTCTTCAGCAACCTGATTTTGTCAAGATGATGCAAGATATTCAGAAGAATCCGAATAATCTTAATTTGTATTTGAAGGATCAGCGAGTTATGCAAGCTTTTGGGGTTTTGCTTAATGTCAAGCTTGGAAGTGCTGGTGATGATGTGGATATGCCTGATACTCCTTCTTCTTCCTCTTCTGAGAGGAAGAGACCAGCTGAAGCCGAGCCTCCTAAGCAGCCTGAGCCCGAGCCTGAGCCTGAGCCCATGGAAGTGGCTGATGAGGAAAAGGAAGCAAAGCAGAGGAAGGCTGAGGCGCAGAAGGAAAAGGAGGCGGGTAATGCGGCGTACAAAAAGAAGGATTTTGATACTGCGATTCATCATTATTCCAAAGCTTTGGAATTGGATGATGAAGATATATCGTTCCTCACCAACCGTGCTGCTGTGTATTTGGAGATGGGAAAGGTATGTATTCTTTTTTCTTTTAATGTATCTGTATATGTATGTATGGATATATGTATACCTGTGAAGTTTGGTCCTTGGATGAAAGAGTATTCAATATTTATCCTGTTAACTGTTGACATTATAACCCAATGGGAATTGGGAATTGTTGAGGGAGAACTTTTATTTTGTATTGAGCTTAGAGATCAAATTATAATTAGTTATATGCATTGCAACATCTGTATTTGAATGACAAATTGTTACTAGCTAGTATCCTTGTTTTCTCCTTTGAGGGATTGACCACATGACCTCCAAACTTCTTTAACCCTTAGCTCAACTAGCTCGAAACGAAAATACATCTTAACCTTGGCTAGAACTATTATCTAGCTCAAACCAATTGAGCATTGAAAACATACGTTTTAACCTTAGCTAGAACTATTACTTTATAGAAGCAATCTGCTAAGTATGCTATTCAACTTTTTTTATATCGTTGTTTTGTTTGTGGGTGAATTGTTAAACTAGATTGCATAGATGCAGTAGATTATTTTTGTGCCCAACTGACCCAGTTCTACACGAGCCTTGGGGACTGAATGCCTTTATGGCCATAATGTAGCTTGTAAATTGTCTTACCTGTGATTTGCGTTCTGACCCTTAAACCTTGAATTGTTTCAGTATGAGGAATGCATTAAAGATTGTGACAAGGCAGTTGAGAGAGGACGGGAGCTACGATCTGACTACAAGATGGTAGCAAGAGCTTTGACAAGGAAGGGGACTGCCATGGCCAAAACGGCAAAATCCTCTAAAGATTATGAACCTGTCATTGAGACATTTCAAAAAGCACTCACAGAGCATCGCAACCCAGACACCCTGAAGAAACTTAATGAAGCTGAAAAGGCTAAGAAAGAATTAGAACAACAAGAATACTTTGATCCAAATTTGGCTGATGAGGAACGGGAAAAAGGTACTATGTCATAGTCTGATCTCCCAGGCTTTTCATTTCTTGCAAACATTCTTTTCTGAACCTCTAATCCTCAGTATCATGTTTACTTGATCTTATTTGTTGACTTTGATTGACATGCAGGGAATGGATTCTTTAAGCAGCAGAAGTATCCCGAAGCTATTAAGCATTACACAGAGGCTCTAAGAAGAAATCCTAAAGATCCTAAGGTACTAATATTCATTGAATATAAGTGGCGATCCTTGTTGCTGTGTTAATGTGGTTCCTAATATGTTGAAGACTTCTTTTCTTTCAGGCTTATAGTAACAGAGCTGCATGCTACACCAAACTGGGGGCAATGCCTGAAGGTTTAAAGGATGCAGAGAAGTGCATTGAGCTTGATCCAACCTTCACCAAGGGTTATACCAGGAAAGGTGCAGTTCAGTTTTTCATGAAAGAATATGAAAAGGCTTTGGAAACATATCAGGAGGGGTTGAAACATGATGCCAACAACCAGGAGTTGCTTGATGGTATTACAAGGTATGAATGATATTGGTCATAGTCCTTGCAATGTGTGTGATTATTATAGACTGCAAGTATGTTTACTCAAGTAAAATCCATTTCAGGTGTGTACAACAAATTAACAGAGCCAGCCGTGGAGATTTAAGTCCTGAAGAGTTGAAGGATAGACAGGTTTGTTATATAGTGTGAAAATCTTTCCCAATCAGAAATTATAATGTAAATGCGATCTATATATTTATATGTTGTTGTTATCTTGCAGGCCAAGGCAATGTCAGATCCAGAGATACAGAATATTCTTCAAGACCCTGTTATGCGACAGGTTTTTTTTTTTTATTGGATGCATACTGACTATATATAATGTGTTGTCAATAATAAAAATGCTTATAAGAGATGGGTTTGTATGCAGGTATTGGTTGACTTCCAGGAAAACCCCAAGGCTGCACAGGAGCATACCAAGAACCCAGGTGTGATGGACAAAATCCAAAAGCTGATCAGTGCTGGAATTGTCCAGATGCGGTAAACTTGGTGGAAGATAGCAGCTAAGCAACCGGCAGTTACAATTATTCCTACTGTGACTTTAATTTGATATTTGAATAGATTGGATTTGGATGTAAAATGGGAAATTTTGACTTGTTTTTCAGTTGTTTTCGTGAATTTTTATTATACTTTATAACAATTCGAGTGCAATTCATTTTAGCATATGCGTTGACTTGGCTTTTTTATAATTTAAACTAAATCCGTGCTCCTAATGTGTGTTACTTTTCAAGAAAAAAGTTCCTTACTTGGAATTCTGTGCTATGTGAGGTGAAAATAGGCTGTACTTACTACGTTTCAAGTGTTTTTTTTTCCCTACACTCTGGACCTGATAATATTTCTTGAGTGAGAAGGCTGCAATTAGAACAGTACTTGTCTTTGCTCTCGAAGCAAGTTGTTCTTGCCCTACACACATGTACTGATGGTTGTGTACTTAGGTGGTATCTGTCTATGTATTAGTGTTTGGAAATATATCCGTATAGTTTGTGAAGTACATCCGTATTTAAGTCACATACATACGGCCATATTGTGTGTGGTTATCATATTAGTATTTGTTTGTATGTTTATATAGCATTAAAATTATAATACGGTTTTAACTCATATTTAAATAATGAGTCTTGTAAGTATATAACCTAGAAAAATTGATTAAATTGATAACTGAAACCAAATTCAATTGAAAAAACACAATTGTCCTAGTGAAAAGCGAGTTGGTTATGTTTGTTTTTGAGATCGACAAATTGATGAATCTAATCTAGCACTTACCTACTTAATCTTTTAGTGATCTTTTAGTTTAAATGCATTATTGGTCTATCTAGATGATTTTAAACTTTTGGTACCACCGTTTTAAAACCCAGATTTTTTTTTTGCATGTGTGGTAATGAATGATGATAGGGGATATAAATTTATTTTTAGTGATGTGGCAATTATTAATTAGATAGTTTATTGTTAAATATTTTTTAATTAATTAATTAATAATTTTTTTTAAGAAATGTAATTAAAAAAATTATTCTATTCAAGTTTTTTTAAACTATGTATTTGATAACAGATATTGAATACAATTTTTTTTAAAAGAATTATGTTAGGTTTTAGGTCCATTTAGGTACTTTTTCTTAAACCTGCATATTTTTGATAAGTTGTCAGCGTGAAAGATATATAAGTGTGTTTGGATTGATTTTTAGAAGTCTCAGAATTAATTCTATGGGTGTAAAATTGATTTTGGATAATTTTGAGTAGGGATGACAGACAAACTCAAATTCACCGGATCCACCCGCACCAAAATCCGAGTCAACGGGTGGAAATTCGAGTTGAATGGGTTTGAGTTTGGGTGCCATCCGATATTTTGAGTGCGGGTTTGGATTCACTCAAATTTACATCCGAAATTCGAAATCACACCCGCTTAGGTATTAAATTATATAAGTACCCTTAAATATATTTAAGTGTAAAAATTTAAGACCTTAATTTTAATTGTAATGTTACCAAATTTGATGCAAAGTTGTAATTTAATTTCTTAATTTTTTTGAACGACCTTGATGAAATTTGAGTTTCAAATTTTAATGTTGTTGTATATTTTGTATTTTTATTGCGGGTTCGAGTTTGGGTGGAAAAATCCGAACACAATGTGTGTGGGTGTGAGTGTTATTTTGCCACTTAAAGCCTTTGGGTTTGGGTTGGGTGCGGGTTTGGGTAGTGTGAAATCTGCACCCGATCCGATCCATTGTCATCTCTAATTTTGAGGTGTTTGTTTTATCAAAAGTAGAATTGATTCTGACTCCAGAATTGATTCTATTTGAAGTTAGAATTTGTAGCTTCTTCCTACAAAATTGATTTTGGATGATTTTTACACTTAAATTTATTATTCAACTCACTTTTACATAAATGTATCAAAATATAAATCAATTCTGTTAAACTCAATTTTATTAAAATCAATTCTATCAAACTTAATTCTGCTACAGTCAATTCTGTCCACCGCCAATTTAAACACACCTCAAATAATAAACTTTTCTTGTATTGAAAATAATGTTGGACTTCAGCTTAAAAGATATATATAAATAATGTGGATTTTTTAACCCACCCCATAGTTTTCTTGTACACCACGTGAAATTTCACTACTGCCCTTGAAAATTGAAAATAAATTTTCGGTCCGCATCCTATACCATGCAAATCAGGTTGAAACAAGTTGAGTGTAAACTAAAAATTTACTTACGTATAGGAACCAGAAGTATATTTCTGGTTTCTGAATGCAGTTAAAGGGCGCCAGAACTTTTTCCCTCCTCATAACAACAAATTTTTTCAAAAACAAACTATCAAACTCTCTCAAACCCTCTCTTTCAACCCTTCTCACCAAAATCAAATTTTCTCTCAAACAATCAACACAAATCATCAGGCATTGCTTAAATACAACAAGTAACGGAATCAAGCAAGCAACAACCATCTTCAATCAATCAAGTAAGTGATTTAACACATTTTTAGAGTTTATGTAATTTCTATTGAAATTAATGAAATAGGATTTTAAATGTGTTTTTTTTCCAATATGTATCATTAAGAGTCATTGTATAAGTGTTTGTATAGTTATTTTGACGATCAATCCGTGTTTTTGACATATTTGAGATGTTGGGGTGAGGCTGTCACGAGCTCTGTTTTGCAGAGGAAACCAGAAGTTTATTTCCGGTTTCATGAAATGAACAAAACCAGAGGTTAATTTCCAATTTGTGTCTGCATTATTTTTTTAATTTTTCCTCTGTAACTGAATCGGAGGTTAATTTTCGGTTTCTCTGCATTGTTTTTTTCTTCATTTTTTCTTATGTAAGACATATGCTAACGTTTCGTTCTTACTTCTACATGAAATATGTCTCAAAGACCGTCACATATGAGGCATGGTCGGGTTTCACAGCATGCTTCTGTGCAGAGAGATAGGTGGTTGGCCAGACAAGTTCTTTCATCATCCAGATAGGCTATGTCTGAGGCACATTCTGTTGATTCCAATTCTAGACCTTCTACTTCTTCCTCCCATAGCAGACAGAAGTCTCCAGTTCATCCCTCCCTGTCTCCTCCCTACTACAGACGCACATCCTCACCATCTTCACAATTGATAGTTTTTGAGACGAGATCCTCATCTACTTCACATGCGGGGCCATCTGAGGTGAGACGTGATCCTACACTCCCAATACTTGAGGTACAATTGCCACCCGAGGTAATGGTGACACTAGAGACACCACCAGTGCCAGCAGAGGCACCGACGACAGAGGGGGCAGAGGTGGCACCGGCGGCACCACATGTCCCTCAGGTCTTTGGAGGGGGATCTTTTGATTTATCTGTGCCCACTCTTTATCCCACCCATGTGGATAGACATTTATGGGATAGAGAGGTACAAAATTTACCTTTATGTTTCATTTATTAATTATGTTATATTATGAATAATATTATGAATTCTAACAGTGAATTTTTTCTTGCAGGATCGCGATACACTGAAGGTCATTAGCCATGGGAGGAAGATCAACAAGCTAACTCCCCCTCTCGAGTCATGGTTTGATGATCTACTATGCATTACAGGGTTGAGAGACCTGACCTTCTGTGGATATAACATGGTCAATTGGGGGATGATCAACGCTTTTGTAGAGAGGTGGAACGAGTAGACGTCTTCGTTTCATCTACCACACGGAGAAATGACGATTACACTGGACGACGTCGCTTGTCTGATTCACCTGTCGATCAGAGGGAGGTTTCTGGATCACCAGAAATTGGAGAAAGACGAGGTGATTGAGTTGTTGGTTGAGAGGTTGGGAGTTACCGTGGAGGAGGCCGTGGAGGAGGTTAATAAGACACGTGGTTGCCACTTGAGATACAGTTGGTTGAAGATGGTTTTTGATGAGGAGGTTGCGCGTGTACGAGCGGCTGATGGTGATCTCGAGCAGGTCACCCTTCACATGAGGTATGCCATGAGAGCATACCTATTGTATCTTGTTAGGACCTAGATCTTTGTGGACACTAGTGCCACCTACACTGACATCATGTACCTCAGGTTCTTTGCTGATTTAGAGCAGGTCAGTGGGTGGAATTGGGGCCCTTCCTGCTTGGTTTACTTGTATACCAAGTTGACGAAGACAACTAGGTGAAAGACGAGGTAGATCACAGGCATCATGTCTCTTATGACGATATAAAATATTTCTCTTAGCTTCCTTTTTTAATTATTTTGATTTTGAAACTAACCGATTTAATTTTGATATTTCAGGGATGAATCCTACATCACTTCCACCGCATCTCTAGATGATCATTTGTTGAGGGTTATACTGAGCAGATGCCCCATGCATGTGCATACGAGCCACTCAAAGGCAACCAGGCGACACTGTCGTATTAGGTTTATCTGGACTAAATAGTGCATGAGGACATCCACTTCAGTGCCTACGCCGACCATTGCGAGGCGATAGATTTAGATGAGGTTTCTCTATTTATAGGTTGGTTGGCTTGCGGTACTCAGAAGACTGTTGCTTATATGTCCGAGCGAGTGATGCATCAGTTTAGGTATACTCAGACAATTCTTCGACATCCTACTTTATTTGCTCCTCCGACAGTGGAGATGAGGGAGATAGATGATATTTTTGATGATCTTGAGAATCATCTCATACCTGAGAAGGCCAGGAGTACCGTGGCTCTAGACGATTGGAGTTACACATATGGTTACATGTTATGGTTCTTCAGGATTTCTCATCCATACCTGATACGGGAGGCTAGGGGACCCACCCAGGTTGGCTCATCAGGAGATTCTGGAGGAGGAGCAGGCGAGGAGGGATCATGCCCAGGACGTGTTGCCTAGGTGCCGCCGTATCATGGAACTTGCTAGGGATAACATCGACATAGGGTTGTTTCTTGACGGATCCGATGTTAGAGAAATTTTGGAGGACATTGTAACGCCCAAAATATAATTAATTACTTAATTAAATTATATAAGGAATTATTTATTGGAATTTAGTCGAAGTTGGATTTATCAGTAGAATTATAAGGAGCATTAATAAATTGATAAGTTGATTTAGGGTGATTAAGTGAATTATCGGAAGTTGAGATTAATTAATGATGAATTAATTTTATTATAGAATATTATTGAAAATAATATTAGAAATAAGTGTGGATTAATAGAATTATTTAATTAGGGCCTATTTGGTGTTCGGAACATAGAACGGAGGTGTGAAAATTAACCCAATAGAAATATTATTATTATTATTATTATTATTATTATTATTATTATTATTACTATTATTATTACTATTATAAGTTGGACTTAATTATAAGAGATATAAAAGGAGAATTATAAGGGTTTAGTGAATATTTTTGGAAAAAAGTTGTACGTGGGAGAAAGAAAAGAGGAACAAGGGTTTGGAGGAAACTGCCGCCGGAATAGGAATTGTAGACCGGAAAGCCAAATCGGAATTCGACTGGAAATTATAGAGAGACCGCCAATCCAAGGTAAGGGTGGGGTTCTAACTCTCTAAACGGGTTTATGATGAATCGTATGTGGGGTTAAGGTTATATAAATTCTCGCCATGATTTGTTGTTGTTCTGTAACCGATTGAATTTGTGATGTGAGTTATGAATTGTTAAATTGGGTTTTGTTGATTAAATTGAATATCGTGAATGAAATGATTATGGGAATAAAGTGTGCTGGGTTGAATTATTTAAAACGGTGCGATTGACGTTATTGGGGAAAAGAACACGATGAAGGATACGATGAAGGAAGAAGAGAAAACTTTTGGAGACGGGGGCCACATGGGGTGGAGGCGGGCGCCTCATGGTGTGATTATTGAAGGGCGGACGCCATGGAGTAAGGGAGGAGGACGCCTCACTAGGGGTAGGCCCACCAGTTGCTTGCTTCTGTTTGTCTTCCCTCTTCCTGTGTGCATTTCGCTGTAAATTTGTCTTTTGGCTTTGGCATGTAGTAAAGAATAAATAATTATTAATGTGAAATAATAATAATAGTAATAGACTAGTAGATGAAAATATATGAATTTCTAGTAACAGTGTGTTAGTCCATTGATGTGTAGCAGGAAGTGATGATATAGAAGAGTAACATATTTAATAACAGGATGATAATTGGTAACAGTAGGATATAATAAGAAGGTTAGTAGATGAATTGCAGGAATAATTAAATGACAGGTTCGATAACTCAGTTGTTGGAAGAAAATAGCAGTATATACTTAGTTGAATTAATTAAATGAATTAAGTTAGTATATCTATACATATTTAACAGAGTAATATACACCTAGAATTTAGTAGCAAATGAAAAATTGACAGAAACAATACCGATTAGTAGATATAAGCGGTATAATTAGTTGCTCGGAATTAACCGAAAATTATTGTGGTAGTTCGTGTTTGTTAGTAGGTAATCGTGATTGGTTTGTTTTGTGAAATTATGTTGAGTACGTCGTGTGTGATTTTCTGTGTGAATTATTTAGCGATGTGTATATTGCCATATGTTGTTGTTGTTGTTTTATGCGAAGTTGCAGGATGGTTTAGTGACGATGTTTACCTCTATTTATTGGTAATAACAGTGATATAGGCGTATGCCTCGTGAAGTGAGTTTTCGTTGTTGTTGTGTGTTGTTAGCGTTGCATTACATTTGCATCTTTGTGAAGGTCTGTATTGGCGGAATTGTGAAGAAGGCTTATGCCTTGTGCCTCTATTAATTGACAATAGTGAAGGGAGCTAAAGCTCTGTTGGTACCACATGCATATGCATTGTTCTCATTTAAATTGTGTTGCTGTTAACTGTGAAGTGAATTATGTTATGGTTAACTGTGAAGTGAATTATGTTATTGTTAACTGTGAAGTGAATTTATGTTGTTGTTAACTGTGAAGTGAATTATGTTATTGTTAACTGTGAAGTGAATTATGTTATTGTTAATTGTGAAGTGAATTATGTTGTTGCTAACTGTGAAGTGAATTATGTTGTTGTTAACTGTGAAGTGAATTATGATATTGTTAATTGTGAAGTGAATTATGTTGTTGCTAACGGTGAAGTGGTTTTGTTTTGTTGTTAATTGAGAAGTTGTTGTGATGTGTTAATTGCGATGTGATAATTTTGTATGATTTAATCCTAGCATATTATTTATCATACACCTGTTTATATTGTTGGATATCTCACCCCTTCTACTGATATTTCCCCTACCATGGGAAATGGGCAGGTACTCAAGGATAGCCGTGGAAGTTCGAAGTAGCATTATGAAGTCGTTAGTTGTTGTTAGTTCGAATTGGTGTCATTGCTCTGATACGTAACACTCGGGGGGATGAATATTGCTTAATTTGTTGTAGTTGCTTATATTGTGAAGTTTATGAATAATGTGAATACTTGATCATGTTGAATTTTGAAGTTGGTTTAGTTGAATAATTATGCTAAGTGAAGTTAAATAATATTAATAATATTGTGAAATATTTTGAGGTTGAATTAAAAAATGTATTGTTGTTACTATTGAAGAATTATGATTCTGTGGTTTAGTTGATTAGTTGATTTAATTGAAAAGTATTGTTATAAGTTCATCCTTGATCTAAGTGTTATGTATCTGTATAATTGTGACTAAATGCATGTTGTTTTGCGAAGAAATTGTGACATCCCTTGTATGATTATCTTTTCTGCACTCTGATTTAAATAATATACGTGGGGTAGATTTGGGGTGTTACAGACATCATGGCGGATGCTCAGGGTGCCCTGGTCTACAAGAGGCAGCGGAGGGACGTCTCGAGGGTGACAGGCCGCATCCGTCATACGCAGTAGTTTATTTTGATTGTATTTTGACTTATTTTTTTTATTTCTTATTGTACCAGATCTGTATTTTGAATACTATTATTATTTAATGCATTTTGTATAATATTTTTGGACTTTAATTCAATTAAAAAATTGCATGTCTTTAATTTGAATTATAAATGTAATTAGGTTTTTCTGATAACTGTCATGTCCAGAACCGAAGTTATATTTCTGGTAAGGAACCGAAGATATACTTCCGGTTTCACTAAAACTTTTTAGAAAATGGTGCGAACCGGAAATAAATTTTCAGTTTTGTAAAGGTTATTTTCAAATTTTCATGAGATGCACCCCACCACTATAGGATGGATTAAGAGATTCACTAAATAATAAACTTTCTTGTAATAAAAATAATGTGGGACTTCAACTCACAAGATACACATAATACCATTCATCTTCATGTTATTTCTAACATTTCGATCTTTTAATATTTCTTTCTTCCATAATTTTCATCATAATTGAAAATAAAAATTTATCTGTGACATTACTTGCATGATACACTTAACAAGATATCATACCTCAATCACATCATTTGGATAAAAACCAAAGACTTCACCACTCCCTATCCAACAAGATCAAACAACGTGGTTCCTGGTTATATAATGAAATGAATGTCCATGTTAAAAGATTTTAAGTATTTTAAGTGTTATAATCGGTTAATACGGCCGTATAACTGATTACATGTATCAAATTAAGTTGATAAATTTTTTTTTTTTTGGAGTTGACGTAATGGGTTACGTATTTGCAGTAATCGATTACAATTTATTATTTATTATTTAGTAGTTGTAATTAGTTATAAATTTTGTGTAATCGATTATAAAATGGAGTTTTTGTTTTTTTCTCTTATTTGACTTGAGTTTTGGCTACCAAGATGTTCTTGAAGTGATAAAGAATGAGGTAAATCCCCTCGTCGAAAGTACATGGATACACAATGAACAGGAAGAGAAGAAAAAAGATTACAAGACACTATTTTTGATCCATCAATGTGTGGATGTTGACGATTTTAAGAAAGTTTGTGATTGTGAATCATCAAAACAAGTGTGGAAAATATTGGAAAATGCATATGTAGGGGATGACAAGGCGAAGGTAGTGAAGTTACAAACTCATAAACGTCAATTTGAATTAATTCAAATAAAGGAAAAGTAAATGATCAACAATCGTTTGACGAGATTACTTGATTGGTGAACCAAATAAAGTCATTTGGAGAAACTGTTACAGAGCATAACGTTGTGTTGAAAATCTTGCATTCTTCGACAACAAGATTTGACAATATTGTAGTGGCGGTTGAGAAATTGAAGGAGCTTGCGACGATGATCAAAGAGGAGCTTCAAAGCTCTCTTGATGCTCATGAAAAAAGGATGAAGGAGATAAATAACGACAAGGAAAAGGTGGAAATCACTTTGCAAGTTCGGTCTAATGAGAAGAACAAGAAATCAAAAGAAAAATGACTCATGAAGAGTAAAGATATTTTTCTGAATTTTGGTAGAAGAGAGTCTCAAAATTCAAAGAATTTGACTTATAAAAAGGTGAGAGCAACTTCAACAAGAATGGTAATCAAGGCAACTTTAGAGGTGAAAAAGGAAAGTTTGACAAGAGCAAGATGCAATGCTACACTTGTCAAAAGTTCAGTCATTATGCAAGAGATTGCAATAGGAACATGAAGGAACCTCAAGTAGATGAAGCCAAGGTTGTAAGAAATAGTTTAATGACGATAACTCACTCTTGGTCATGATCACAAAAGGTGAATATTGTTCGATGACGACAACTTATCTATAGGGAGTGAATAGATTCCCAAAATAAAAATTACTTTTTAAAATTCTATTTTGAAGAACGAATTAAAAACTATGGCAAGTATTTGTTTTGGCAGTTCACTGATCATCATCTCTATGGATACATCTTCCCCCAATTCTAAATGGAATTGAGATATCAATCTTACTTTGTAAAAGTTCATTACAGGAGAAATATAGTAATGCAACCCTACAAATCCAATGTTTGATGTTGATTCTAACTATTTCTCAACCCTTGATCTTTAGCTCAACTAAATATATAGTTAACACCAATTAATTCACTGTCTCACGTTACTCCTTTGCTAGAACCCCCGTTCTTCAAAGATTTCACTCGATCAAATCCAATTGCGTGTTATCGTATCCCAAGATTTCTAAACGATTCACCATCTCACGCTACTCCTTCGACAAAACCCATAGTTCTTCAAAGATTTCACTCGATTGAATCCAATATTTGTGAAATCTTATGCAAACCCTCAAATCAATATTGTGATCTTGAAGGATAAACTCTAAAGTTTTTTCATATGAAACCCCCAAAGATTCTCAACCCAATACACTGGTTATAACCTAAACTGGACGTTATCAACACAAGTCTAGATGACACCCAAACAAAAAATTATTATGTGTATTTTATTTGTGTGTATGCGTAGATGAAAGGTTGAAGATGTTGAAAACTCTTTGTATGTGTTTATAGTTTCATCTAGTTGAAAATGATGCATATGTATGAAATATTTATATGTGTGCAAGTTGGAGACAAAAGGGAAACCTAGAAGTTTGAAAAACAATGCATTTTTCTCTCGAAAAGATACATCACGTGTCGACACATATAAGTCGTATGTCAAAATACTTTGTAACATGTGTCGACTTATTCAAGGTCATATGTCGACACATATAAACAGAAACTAGATGCTTTAAAAATAGGTTACATGTGTCGACCTGTATATCATATGTCCTTGATACATAGAAGAAATTTTCAGTATGTGTCGACCTAAAAGATTGTGTGTCGATACATAGTTACATAAGCTACCAGCATTAATATTGACCTACATGTGTTGATTATTATTATATACAATTTAGATACGTATTTTATTTAAAAATATATTATAGTATTTATGAAAAATAATATAGTACTTAAAAATATATTACACTTAAAGTAATAACAAAAATTATTGTATTTATAATAAATATTATGGGGTTTTATTTTATTTTTTGTATAAAAAATAACAAAATCCGTTTAGGGTCGGACTCGGGTAGTAATTTTTCAATCCATATTACAAAAAAGTTGTTTTTTTGGTCAGAATCTAAAAAGTTTGGGGCCCTTTTAGGGTAGGGTAATCCGTTTTGACAACTCTAATTGAATGGAAAAACCTACCCCCATGTTGCGATGCCTGAGCAAAGATGATAATGACTTAGTACTTATAGAGAAGTTCACAAGGAGCCTGTAGCAGCCACATCAGCGAAAAACCCTCCCTCACAAGTTATTAAGCTCATAATATTATTGATTCACTCCAACAAAGGATAACATGACTTTTGTTAAGAAGTGCGATCAATGTCAAAGACATACTGACCTTCACCACCTTGATAGGGTTTCTTCAGTCAATGACCTCACCCTGACCTTTCTACACATGGGATGTGGACATCATAGACCCGTTCCTCTTTGGCTAGGCCAATTAAAAGTCCTAATAATGAGAGTAGATTATTTTATCAAGTGGATAGAAGCAGAGGTGGTGGCCAAGATCACAACAAAAAGAGTGTGTCATTGGAAAAGACTTGGCTGCTTCAGAGACTGACATTCTGAATTCTTGTTGTTTCTTTAAGTCCCACATCGAATTTTGAAGTAAAAAAAATTAGTGTTTACAAAAGACTTTTACACTTAGTTGTATTGTTAGAGATTGAGTTGTTTTTCAAAAAAAAAAAAAAAAGAACTTTAGGCACAAATATATATTTTAGATGTGTGAAACGGTGGTTGAATCAGTTATTGTGGGATGGTGGGAGTAATAAAATATTAAAGTTTTAATGATGTGAAAATATAAAAAAAATATCACCTCATAGATTCTACTGCACATATGTAAATGAGAGTGTTTTGTCAATTCTACTGCACATATGTAAATGCGAGTGTTTTGTCATAGGGAGCTTCCAAAAAATTATGAAATTTGATAGTAATTGACCCTAAAGTTTTTTTTAAATGAAAACTAAAAAATTATCAAAATTGATATAATGAAACCAAAAATATATTTAACTATTATTGTTTAATTATCCATTTGACATAAATTGGATAAAAACAATACCTAATTTAAGACTGATTTGATCAAAACTAACTATGTTGAAGAATGTGTTTTTAACTATTCATAAGTCTAAAGACTTATTTGATAGAATTTAAATAAAGATCAAAGGTTAATTTGACTATAAATGGTCAAATATAAGGACTAAGTTGGCTTGGTGGCAGAGCGCTCGGGTCGTGCTTTCTTTTGGATCCTGAGTTCGAAAACTGTATGGTGCAAATAATTTTTGTTTGGGTCAGTTCAGAGAGTTCGATCTGAAAAAAATCACGGACTCTTAATAGATTTTATAAAACTGTTTTTCAAAATATTACAAGTTTTTTATATTTGTTTTTCTAAATTGTGAGATTAATTTTGATATTCTATAACATAAACATACATTATTGTAGATCATTATATACTCAAAATCACAATTTTTTTAAAAAGTTGTATTTTAAAAATGATTTTTATGAAAAACTATTTGAAATAACTTCAAAATTAAGTGAATTTTTGAAATTTTGATATCAAATTTTTTTCCGTTAAAATGATGAATCATCTAAAATAACATTTTAAGAATAATTTTTCAAACAAAATTTTCATTTGAAATTTTTATAAAAAATTTCTTTGTAAATTTTTTTTACACAAAAAAATGTTATACTATAAAAATTAAATTTTAGAAAAGCCCAAACAAATTGACCCATAATTAAATTTTTTGACTATTAGAAAACAATTTTAAAAGCTAACGTATTTAATAAACAGTACATTTTAAATATGTGTTGTATTGAAGAAAAAAATTGGGATGTGATCCAAAATCAAAAGGAGCTAACATAAAATCAGGAAGATAACTTTTTTAACACGCATATTTTTTTTCTTGTTCGAAAAGAAACTTTTTATATGAATGAGCTACGAAAAACATGTGAATGTTTGAAAAAAAAAAAAAAAAAATGTGAATGTAGATAATTTATGTTTTTAAGTATATGTAGATATTTTATAAAAGAATAAATATGACCGTTGGATTTCACAGTGATGAGTAACGGCTACTTGACGACTTCAAAAACTAGCCGTTAGTGCCATTTTCCCATCTCATAAAAAACCTTCACTTCCTTTCAATTTTCAAATCTATTTCAATTCAATCCCTAGATTCCTCACAATTCGTCCTTATCAATTTCATCAATTCCTGTCTCTTACTCTTCACCTTCCTTTTTTTCTTCTCTAACATCTCACAGAATCAAAAGGGTAAGTAACCTTCTCATCTCAAGTTTCCATTTTTGCAGAAAAAAATCATTTTTTTTTATAGTTCATTATAATGTCACAGTTTTGAAAACCCTATAATCTTCATTTTTTTCCATTAAAGTTTACGTTTTTCTATCTTTGCAGGGAAACCCTTTAGACCCGAATCATCGAAAATGAATGATCTAATGACGAAATCGTTCACCAACTACGTTGATCTAAAAAAAGCAGCTATGAAAGATGAAGTTGATTTAGAAGCTGGTCTTCAAAAACAAGGTGTTGATGATGTTGAGTTAACAAGATCTTCAATAACCCATTTGGAAACTGATATGAATCTCTTCTTAGAAGAGGCTGAGAAAGTAAGAACAGAAATGGGTGAAATTCGTGATGTTCTCACAAATCTTCAACAAGCTAATGAAGAGAGCAAGTCACTTCACAAAACTGATGCTTTGAAATCGTTGAGGGAACGAATCAATACTGATATTGTAGCTGTTTTGAACAAAGCAAGGTGTATTAGGACTCAATTGGAAGAAATGGATCGTGCCAATGATGCTAATAGAAGACTCTCTGGAATTAAAGATGGTTCGCCAGCAATTTATCGAACAAGAATCGCTGTGACTAATGGATTGCGTAAGAAGCTCAAGGAGCTTATGATGGAGTTTCAGGTAGATGATTATAATCACTTTTAGTTTATATCTCAACTTTTAAGGTTTAAATTATACATATCTATGTCCAATGTCCGTGTTTGTGTGTCTGGTATCTGACACATGTTCGATGTCATATCTGATGTTTGTGTTTGTGTGCGTCTTTAAGGTTTAAATTATACATATCTATGTCCAATGTCCGTGTTTGTGTGTCTATCTGACACATGTTCGATGTCATATCTGATGTTTGTGTTTGTGTGCGTCTGATTTTAATAGGGACTGAGGCAGAGAATGATGAGTGAATACAAAGAGACAGTAGGGAGAAGGTACTACACAGTGACTGGGGAACATGCAGATGAAGAGGTGATTGATAAGATAATCTCAAATGGAGATGATGAAAGTTTTCTAGGAAAGGCCATACAAGAACATGGAAGAGGAAAGGTTCTTGAAACTGTGGTTGAGATACAGGACAGACATGATGCTGCAAAAGAGATTGAGAAGAGTCTGTTGGAACTTCATCAAGTTTTCTTGGATATGGCTGTTATGGTTGAAGCACAAGGTGAGAAAATGGATGATATTGAACATCATGTTCTTCATTCTTCTCATTATGTGAAAGATGGCACAAAGAATCTTCATAGTGCTAAACAGTATCAGAAAAGTGGGAGGAAGTGGATGTGCATTGGGATTATACTTTTGCTAATTCTGATTCTGGTCATTGTTATTCCCATTGTCACCAGTTTGAGCAGTTCTTGAGATGAGATTCTTTTTTTATGTGTAGTATGAAGAGATTCAATATCTGATGTATTGATGATGATTACTGTTGTTTCTAGTTTTTGTGTCTTGGGTGAGTTGTGTACGACTAATCGTCGTTTGAATTGCCTTATGTTTTCATATAATTGAGCTTAGATTGTATGATGATGCAATTCATCTTATATTCATGTAAACTCTTCACAAATTAGAAATATATTTGTTGTTCTAAACTTCTTGGTCTTTAAACATACCAACATCTTGGTCTTTTAAACATTACAATTTACAAACATAAGTTTCTGTTCTATACTTCCTTTTGATTTCAAGTTTGGAACACTTAGATTTGATTTTTAATGGGTATAATTGATTATGACATGTTTAGTTGGTCTCAAACGCCCTCAGAACTCTACTTGAATCTAGAATTGATTTTGAATTTCTTTTCTAAGGTAAACATTACCTTCAACTAAATTTTAATCGAAATTAATTTTACCTAATCAATTCAATTGAAATAAATTTTTTTCAGGATAAAACCAAACCACTATGGTATTAAGTTAAATTGAACAAAAATACATCAACCCGTTAATCACATCAACCACTATGTCTAGGCGGTGGGTTTGTTTCCACGTTGGAAACTGGCGAAAAACACCCTTCTGGCAAAAGCTAAGATTTCTAGCATTAGAAAATCACAGGGCAATTGCATTGGGACGCGGAAATAGAATGGAAAAGGTGGATCCACACATATACTAAGTATTTTCTCCGGTTATAATTATAAACCAAAATAATTACTTCACACAAATTAAAAAGTTAGTTGAATGTAATTAATTTTCTCGGTTTCATGTCCAATCAAAGTTAAATTTACTATTTTATTCTTAGTGATTTGATGAATCGTCTACTAACATTAAATGTTTTTGACTTTATTTAAGGGTATAATAGTAATACAAACATTAATTATTCTAAAAGTTAATGTTTTTGCTTATAATAGTAATCAAAATTTAAGGTCATTTTTTTGCTTATAATAGTGGCCGGAGGGAGTATGTCTTTGGTATTAAGTTAAATTGAACAAAAAATCACATCAAAAAACCACATAAAAATTTCTTGAAATCACATTAAAAAATGCATTGGAATGTGATATTGACAATTGAATGGTGGATCCAAACATTCACTAAGATTTATAGTTTGAGTCTAAACAAGCCCCAATTAAAGGTGTAGAGAAGAAAGAAAGAAAAAAAAGATAAGAAAAAGAAGTGGGGTGGCAGGGGAGAGAAAGTTGGATGGATTTGTAATATAAAGAGGAAAAAGAAAAGGAAGAGAGATTGTCAGATTGATGCACATGTAGATGAAAAAAAGTAAAACAATCATTGTTAGATAGACATGAAGATTAAAAAACTCACATGACACAAAAGAAGTTCACTCAATCTCTAGATACTTGTTCCATACTTCATAAGACATGAAGATTAAACAACTCACATGACCCAAAAGATTACTCAATCTCTAGAAACTTGTTCCGTAGTTCACAAGAGAAATCCCTTACATTACACAAACACACTCAAAATATCATTTTTGTACATTACAGCACAGCATGCATTACAGCAACAAAAAACAACACAAGATAAAATCTGGACTTGGTAGAAGAAAGACTTTTCATCTGCTTAGGGAAAACATTAACAATACAGTTGAACAAGCACAACTGACCGATTAATGGCTTGAAGCAAATTGATTAACCAAAGCGAGTGCGTTGCTGGTAACTTGAGCAACATTGACAATCCTATCCTTGAAGGCATTCTTAACATTTCCATTCATGGAAGAACCAGCAAAGCCATCAAGACAAGTGTTATCATCAGTGAGAGCAGCACTGACCCATGTCTGCACGTTGCTCATGTGCCACACGAAGTCCTCCCCAACAGCATGACCAATACTGCCTAACTCCCTAACCGACTGGCTAAGACTGTCCAAACTGTCACCCATGTTTTCTATGCAGTCTTGTATGGCTCTGTACTCCCTTGGCTTCACGCCTCTTGCTTTTGATATCTTCTTCACATATGATGCACTCGACCGTGTTCTGGATATGCTCACTGATATAGCAGTTATGGCTAGCTGTCGCTCGCTTTGGCCAATCACGCTTGCATACCCCATGAGACATTGAACACATAAAGCAGGGTAGCGAGTAGACCTGCATGACGACTTGATGAATTCTGCAGAGGTTATAGAGGATTCTGCAGTACCAGACATGTAAGTGACTAAGCTAATGAGAACCAGTAAAGAAACTCTCCCTGTAGCAGCCATGTTTAGTGCTATACAATGATAGGAGTATAGGAAGGAAACAGGATTGTAGGAAGTGGAAAACATCTATTATTGTATATGTGTGTGGATTGCTACCGTATTCCACTTTCTTTTTAAAAGAGAAAATATGGGCATGTAAGCTTTAAAGATATAATAACTTTTTTTTTTACATCTTCTAGAGATACAACTTTTGTTGACAATTTTTAAAGATAAAACTTTTGTCTACTATTTTTAAAGATACAACTTACTACTTTCTATCTTCCAATAAACCAGCAAACTGTTCCATATGCTCCAAACATGAGTTTGGGAAGACTCTTGCAACACTATTTTTAGCAATTATAAATTTTTAAATGAGTTTATTAATAACTTGAAATGTCTGGATGCAAACTATCTTGTAAGTGATCTGAATGGTGATTTCATGTATGTAGACTATCTTGCATGGCCAGTCTGGATTATGATCATTCATTTAAAAGTTAAGAAGTTACTAAAACAGTATGAAATTTAAACTACAACGAAACTGTGTTTTGTTTTCTTACCAAATTCCATAGTGACCCATAAAATGACTTTGAGGTTATAATTTTCGAGGATCAATTTCAACTACAAACACACTTCTGGGACCAAAATAACTCAAGTTACTACTCTAACTACCAAGTTATAAATATTAACTGAATAAATTTGATATTCTCTCTAATTTGTTAATGTAAGCCCATTTACCGCGAGAGTACAATTCATCATTCATCAAGCATGTGCTTGGAACATTTAAGTCATGATGGAGACAAATTGAAATTACTCAAAAACAAAGCAAACTCTTAATTACCAGCTTTCCAACTAAATATACATTAGGCATACTAGTATTTCAAAATTTACAATTCATTTGCTATGAATCATGATATCACAGTGAAGAAATCTACTGCATGCCTGTGACAACTCAGCTCTGTAGTGTTGTAGATAGTGTATTTTGATTCAATTATCAACATCACAGTTTTACAGAAATAGTAAAAAAACAAAACGTACTATATGAACTAAACTGTAATGTATTTGAGAACAGCCCCACGGAGCTTCTCCATGAATTCTGCAGCTTGCGTCTGCAACAAGGAAAACAGTCACTAGTCTTAGTATCGTTACGAAGTAAGTGCACCACAAGTTTGTTTATTATGATTCAAACAAAAATCGTGTTCCTACAGTCCTAGGTTAGTCAAAATTTGTCAGTTCAGAGCTTTTGTGTTTCTTGTCTTGGCGACGTGAAAATGTGATGTGCTTTAAGGGTAATGAGTTAAAAGATACACCTAGATGATCCTAGACCTATTTTTTGCCAAATTGACAATTCCACACAGATTTTTGTAATCAGATGAAAAAACAGTTAATTGATATTACCTGGTTGGCACCATGGGCAGATGATATGTTTTCATCGAGAAGGGTCAACAAAATTCGATTAATCTCATTGCGTTCAACCATATCCAGCAACTGCATTGAAGATAAATTAGGCCTAGTTTAACTAGTAACACAAGTACAAAACCAGTAACATAAACTCTGTCTATAAAGATCAATAAACATTGACATACAGTTGCTTTCACATCCTTCGATGTTAAGATTTTGGTTAGATTTTCCTTGGCTTTTGTGAGATCGCGTTGCATCTTATCATAGGCTTCTGCATAAAGAAATGGGAGCAACCAAGCAAGGAGTGAGCTTGCATTATAGTAATAGTTTTTAAACAACAATTTCTTTCACATTAGGATTCACCAATAGAGCAAATCACTATTTCCATCTTTAGAATAGCATCGCATTGACAATTTAATCCTTCAAATTCAAAATATCATCGGCATTGAAAATCCTCGACATTCAAAGAACATTTTCAAATTTGATTAACTCCAACGACGAAGTTAACAACACCCCACAATTTCACAAACTACATTGTCCATTAGCTCTATTCGGATTCCAATTTCACAAACCTTTTCCTTCTTGTATGGCTTTCTCTAGAGCCTCGAGCTCAACCAATCTATCCTCCATATCCTGCAAAAACCATCAAAAAGGACAAACACTAAAACAACATGTTGAACTGAAAACATAACCAACGAAACACAAATCAGAAACCAACCAACCGTTGTTTTATTAACAGCAAATCGAATCTGTCCTAACTCAGATTTCAATTCCGAAAAGAAATCCTCGTTTAATCTGCATAACAAAATACACTCAATCACAACAAAATACAAATACAAATCACATTCACTCAGAAAAAACACTACGATACAAACCGTGGTCTCATTCTCGCAATCTCAAATTCAAAATCCTGAGCTTCAGTGTCAAGAAAGTATTCAATCAGCTCTTTCGGAGTATCGGGAACTTTGCGTGACTAAAAAAATGAACAATTAACACATTTCAGTAACTAACTATTATAAACAAAATTTCACTTCACAGATTCATTAAATAATTGATGTATTTAATTACTTCGCGTAAAGCTTGAAGACGTTCCTTCTCTTCGCGGACTTGACGCTCGAAGGCTTCTCGAGCGTCAGAGTCTTTTTCGAGGCTTTTACGAAACTGCTGGCGGGCAATATGGCCGCCAGTGGGTGGGGCGAGTATGCCTTCGGGATCCTAGATAAGAAATAAATAGTAAGTTAGCACGAAAATGATAGAAGAAGTTAGTTAGAGTTTGGTTTGGTTAGTTACCCATCCAATGCAGACGATTGTGGATTTGCGTGGGGTGAATTTGGGTGTGGTTCGAAAACCAGAAGCGGAATTCACGCGTGGTGTGGTTATGCCGAAGTTAAGGGTGGCCATTTCAAGTTGAAGGATATACCAGACTGAGTAAACTTGTGAAACTTGATTTCTATGTTACTTACTATCTTCAACCAGATGAGATGAGATGATGCGTTATCTGTTATACTCTTCCAAATTGGAATAATGACAAATTATGAAGGGTATGTTTGTAATTCCGTTTAGTCATCTGTTTTCACTTTTATACCTGCTACGCGATATTTTTCGAGTATGGGGTTTCCATAATGGGCCACTATTAGAAAAGGAAATTGCTTAAAGCAACTTAGGAATTGTTTCCTGACCTTTGTAGAAATAAAAAGATATTTATAAAATTAGAAAGTGTATATATGAATGCAATTCTTACATACAATTTATTTGTTTTTAAACCACGCTCTAATTTTATGATTAATTTAAAAATGCATTTCTGAAAAATATGGAGGTCAACAATACATGTTTCTTTACAAAAAAAAAGTTATCGTCTAAGTATATTAGTCATGTGAGTAAATTAATGTGGTATGAGTATTTACTTTCATCAGTGTTATTTTCAAACAACGATAACAATAACTTCGATGTATGTTGTCTATTCACTAAATACATTAGAAACCCGAGTACTCCACTCAAGAATTAAGATGAATAGTTAATATTGTAAAATTCTATAATTGACCAATGCTTCCAGACTTCTTCTGAACTTGGGATAATGACAAATGGATTCCTTTGTAACTTTTATAAGACCACTCAAAATTGTCAGCTGTTTTTTACCAAGATAAATGTGAGTTTTTTATTGAATGGTAATTTAGTATTTTCTATTTATGTGCCTTTTATCTTGGTCATTAAGTTTACTTTAGGGTTTATGTGATAGTTTTCTCTTTGTATAAATAGATTAGTGGTAGATGTCATTTATAACAACAATCCTTATTCCTTTCACTCTTTTGGTAGCTGTCATTCTCTCATTATTCCTATCATCTTTAATTCTTGTGTATCAACAAATTGATATCTAGAGCTCCGGTTAGAAACACAGGGAAACATGAGCGAACGTGAGTTTGTGTTGTGTGATTGATTTTGTTTCTGGGTTCATGTTGAATCTTTGAACAAAATTGTAACATAATCACATTTTCTGATACCGTGGGATTGGGAAACACTGTGTGAGTGAAGATCTGAGTGTATTGTACAAGGTTGAAGATGAACGGAAACAACAATATGAGTACCAAATTTCCAGTTTTTGATGGCAAGAATTGGAGTAGATGGATGATTCAGATGCGCGTGTTATTTGGGGCTCAAGATGTTATTGAGCTTGTTACTGATGGGTATATTCTGGTTGCAGAAGATGCGACGAAAGAAGAGACAGATGCGCAGAGAAACAAGAGGAAGAAAGATTAGAAGACGTTGTTCTTCATCCATCAGTGTGTGGATGTGAACGTGTTTGAGAAAATTCTTGGTTCGACGACGTCAAAGGAGGCATGGGACACACTGGTTAGATGTTACGGTGGTGACGCATCAGTGAAGAAGGTATAACTCCAGTCCTTGAGAAAGCAATATGAGACTCTCAACATGAAGAACAATGAGAAGGTTTCAAAGTATATCTCTAGAGTGATTCTGATCACTAATGAGATGAAGGCTTGTGGAAACAAATCTTTCTGAACAGGTAATCATAGAGAAGGTGTAAAGGTCACTTACTACTCAATTTGATTACATTGTTGTAGCAATACAACATTCTAAAGATGTAGAAACCATGAGAATAGAAGAGCTGCAAAGTAGTCTAGAAGCGCATGAGTTGCGCCTGACTGAAAGAACTTCTGAGAGGGAAGTTGAGCAGGCTCTGAAAGCTTCTTTTGTCAAGAAGGACTAGAAGCATTCTTGGTCAGAGGCCAAGAATAGACGTGGTGATAGATTCCAGAAGTCAGAAAGATCTGATGAGAAGAAACATCAGAAGAGAAAAGAAAAATCCGGCAAGAAGAAAGTTCAATGTTAATGTTGTAAGCAGTTTGGCCATTTTACTAGAGATTGTTGGTCAAACAAAGGAAGGAAATCAGAAGAAGAAAACATAGCCAGAGGAGACTCAGATGATAAACCTGTGTTATCAATGGCTTCTGAGTCTGATGGAAGATGTTTGGTAGATTGGTGGTATATGGACACTAGTTGTTCAAATCACTTTACTGGAAACAAACAATGACTGATAGATTTTGACTCCATAAAGAGGACAAAGATTAGATGTGCTGATGATAATTAATGCAGAAGGTATGAGAAATGTCAAAGTTAAAGTGAAGAATGGGAAGAATGTTCTGATCAAAGATGTTTGGTATGTTCTTGGAATCAAAAGCAATCTGATGAGTGTGGGTCAAGTCACTGAGAAAGGTTTCTCAGTTGTTATGAAGAACATTATCTTGAAGTTGTATAATTCCAATCAGAAGTTGATTAAGCAATCTGAACAGGGAAGAAACAGAACATTCACGGTAAATGTAGAAACAACTAAAACAAAGTGTCTTAGTGTAGAAGGCTCTGAAGGAGATAGTAAGTTGTGGCACAAGAGGTTGGGGCATCTGAACTATAGAAGCTTAGGGCATCTAAGTTCTAAGAAGGTCGTACGTGGCATTCCGAAGATTGTGAAGCCTGAGAAGTCATGTGAGGTATGCATGAAAGGCAAGCAACCTAGATTGCCATTTGTATCAAAAGTAGCCCTAAGAGCAAAACATGCTCTGGGAGTAGTATATTCTGACGTGTGTGGACCATTTCCAGAACCTTCACTTTGAGGAAATATGTATTTTGTGTCTTTTGTGGATGAGTTCACAAGAATGACGTGGGTAACACTCATCAAATTTAAGAATGAGGTGTTTACAGAATTCCAGAAGTTCAAGGTGAAGGCTGAGAATCAAAGTGGTCAGAAGTTAAAGATTCTCAAAACGAATGGTGGAGGTGAGTATAACTCTACAGAATTCCAGAAGTTCTGTGATGAGAATGAAATTGAGCATGAAGTTACTTCTCCTTTTACTCCTCAACACAATGGTCTTGCTGAACGAAGAAATCGAACTTTGCTTGATAAGACAAGAAGTATGCTAAAAGAGAAGAAGCTTCCTCACAACTTGTGGGGAAGCTATTGATACTGCAGCATATCTGCTCAATAGGTGTCCAACGCAGAATCTGGAGGAGATTATTCCTTTAGAGAAGTGGACTGGAGAGAAGCAATGTGTTAGTCATCTGAAGGTTTTTGGTTCTGTGTGTTACAAACGCGTTCTAGAATCTAGAAGGAAGAAGCTGGATAATGGAAGTAAAGTGATGTTATTGGTGGGGTACCACAGTACAAGTGCATACAAACTATTGTCCAAAAACTAATAAAGTTAAAGTCAGCAGAGATGTTATTGTGAAAGAGTTAGAAGCTTGGGATTGGAGTAAGTCTCAACCAACTTCTGATGTAGAGATAACTTCTGAAGATGAGTCAGAAGTTGAAAGTTCTGAAGAAGAGTCAGAGTCAGAAGATGATTCTGAAGACTCTGAAGATGAAGATGATGAATCTGATTCTGATCTAGATTCTGATGATGATTTAGAATCTGGTGGTGGTCATGCTTTTGGAAGGGAAAACTCTGAAGACGTAGGTTCTGGAGGACAAGCTTCTGGAGATGATCATGTTTCTAAAGGTGGTAATTCTGAAGATAGGGTTTCTGGACAAGGTCCATAAGCTAATTTTGTTCCAAGCTAATTTCGTTCCAAGTTCTGGAGAATATTTTTTTGCAAGACACCGAAGTTGACTCAGAGGGAGAAGTCATTCAATGTGCCATGTTAGTAGATTCTGAACCATTGGGTATAGAAGAAGCACTCAAGAAGAAAGTGTGGCTGAATGCCATGAAAGAAGAACTTGAGGCTATAGAAAGAAACGAAACTTGGGAGTTGACTAAGCTTCCGAAGAAGAAGAAATCCATCAACGTCAGATGGGTTTTCAAGGTGAAGCTTAAGCTAGATGGATCAGTTGGTAAGCACAAATCAAGGCTAGTGGCTAGAGGTTTTCTTCAGAAACCTGGACTAGATTACTTTGAGGTATTTGCATCTGTAGCTAGACATGAAACAATCAGACTGGTGATTTCTTTAGCTACAAATAGAAATTGGCCTATGATGCATTTGGATGTAAAGTCTGCATTTCAGAACGGTCAATTACAAGAAGAGGTATATGTGTCACAACCTTCTGGCTTCGTGAAAAATAATCAGGATGGAATGATGTACAAGTTACATAAAGCTCTGTATGGATTGAAGAAAGCACCCAAAGTTTGGAATCAGAAGATTGATTCATTTTTCAAGAAGCAAGGGTTTCAGAAGTGTGAGATGGAATATAGAGTTTACGTGCAGCATTCTGGAAGCAATATGATTTTAGTGTGTCTTTATGTTGATGACATATTGCTTACAGATAGTTGTCCAGAAGATATAATCAAGTTCAAAGAGATGTTGATGAATGAATTTGAGATGACAGATATGGGAAATATGGTATATTTTCTAGGGATAAAGATTCTGTACTCGAATGAGGGTATTATTTTGCATCAACAGAAGTATGAACTAGAACTTCTGAAGAAATTTAAGCCGGAGAATTATAAGCCTGTTGTTACACCGTCAGAAACTAATCATAAATTGGATTCTGACTCTGAGGGTGAAGATGTGGATGCTACGATCTTCAAATAGTTGGTTGGTTCTCTGAGGTATTTGTGTAATACCAGACCTGGTATTTCCTATGTAGTTGGATTGGTTAGTAGGTTCATGAGTAAACCTAAGTGGTCCCATTATCAAGCTACTGTCAAAATTCTGAGGTATATAAAGGGAACTATGAAATATGGAGTATTATTTCCTTCTGGAAGAAAGGAAGAATCAGAGTTGATGAGTTACTTTAACTCTGATTGGTCTGGAGATAGAGTTGATAGAATAAGTACTTCTAGATACTTATTCAAGTTTCTGGGAGGTCTTATTTCTTGGAGTTCTAAGAATCAAGTTGTTGTTGCTCTATCAACGTGTGAAGTTGAGTATATTGCAGGCGCTGTAGCTGCATGTCAAGCTGTGCGGCTTCTGAACTAATTGCAGGATCTGAAGATTAAAGTAAAGAACCCTCTGAAGCTGATGATTGATAACAAGTCTGCAATCAATCTTGCCAGAAATCCTGTGTTGCATGGGAGAAGTAAGCATGTTGAGACTAAGTATCATTTCTTGAGAAGCCACGTCTATAACGGAACATTAGAAGTTGTACACTGTAGCACCCAGAAACAATTGACAGATGTTCTGACGAAGGCAATCAAGACGGACTAATTTCTCCTCTTAAGAAATAGAATTAGTGTTGTTAGTTTTGTATAGAAATATAAATTAAGGGATGGTATTGAAGGGTAATTTAGTATTTTCTATTTATGTACCTTTTATCTTGGTCATTAAGTTTACTTTAGGGTCTATGTAGCGATTTTCTCTTTGTATAAATAGACTAGTGATAGATGTCATTTATAACAACAATTCTTATTTATTTCACTCTTTTGGTAATCGTCATTCTCTCATTATTCCTATCATCTTTAATTCTTGTGCACCAACATTTTTAAGAACCAAACATTGAATTGTAACATCCGAGCATCAAATAGTAATGCAATTTTATAAATCTTTTTACTGATGGTTATATAATACATTTTTTTAAAATCATATAAAATGTTATTCAATTATTTCGTTTGATAACATAATTCAACTGTATTTCGACATTAGAAACATCATAATTGTTTTAAATCACAGATAATGTACATTTGTATCATCTTATCATTTAATCACAATCATTTTTTTGTCATTGGTTGTAACATCCAGACGTTTTGAACATTTATTTGAATTCTCATATTTTTCATTAGTTGTATGAATGGAGCAACTTATACTGTCAACTAAGCTAATACTTCAGAGGATTGTATTTCTTAAGACCCCCAACCTGATGTGGTACACATTGATTTTGGGAAATAATGCAACACTAAATAAAAGTTTACAATATGTGAACATATGCTTAAATGGGTTCTTGCGGAAGTTGCAAAATTAAATTTTTGGGATAGTAATCGGGAGGTCAGATTTTGGTTTTGATAGAAGACATGCATTTGTTAGTATGAGATGCAAAATAAGTGGTCAACATAAAGAACTTATTCATAAGTTGAAACGTCATGATACATGAACAAGGAAATATGAGTGTCTTTTAAGTTGTGTGTATACCACAAGGCGAATAATGTTTGGACATTTAGTATGAGTTGTGGTGTTCATAATCATGGATTAAGTCACAACTTAACTGATCATCTAACTGTCAATCGTTTAGATTATGTAGAGAAGAAAAATGTTGTTTGGATGAAAATGAACATGGTTCAGTCCAAACACATACTTGTAACTTTGAAACGAAAAAGACTCAAAAGAGTCACAAAACCCATATCCACGGGTACCACCCGAATCTGCCCAGAAGTTGACAGGGAAAATCCACTTTGATTGAATTGAGTTCAGATTTAGATTTTCCTCGACTACAAAATATGGGGACGAGTCGTGTAATGGAGACATTAGTACCCGCTCCCAAACACATCCCGTTTATTTTATTATGTACATTATTATTTATTTTTGATAATTTAGAATACTAAACATATGGACAATGTTTTGATATTTTAATTTATATTTATTATTTAAAATATTTGAAATGTATGTATGGAATTTTTTAAAATTATTTTATTTTATTATTCATAATGTAATTTGATTTTGGAAAAAAAATAAGTATTTCTATTAAATAAATTGATTTCACAAAATGGATGGTGGCAGGGCAGGGATACCCGAACCTGTTTGGTTTGAGTTTGAGTTTTAATTCTCCATCCCTGTTTGAGTTTGGGGTGGGGAACGAAGATTGTTTGAGGATTCAGGTTTTAGTTTGTGGAAGGTGATAATCGTCCCCGATCCGTCATGTTGCTATGCCTAATTAGGGGTTCAATAAGTGAAATGCAACAATTGTTAAAACTATTGAATGTGCATTATTATGTTTTTAAATATATAGTGTGTAAGAATGGAAAGTATGCTCGAGACATATTTTGGACACATCTTAAATGGATCTAACTGTTTAATATATTTTTCACACTAGTGATAATTGATACAATATATAAGAACAACAAGGATATGCCATCAATTTGAAATCGTAGATGTTACTTCTACAAATTTGAAATTATTGAGAAACATGGTCTTCCAGTTAATCTTGATATGAAATTATTAAGATGTTTAATTTGTTAAAGATATGATAGTTATATCAAATATTACATTAATGTAATAATTGTATTTTTATTAGGACTAGATTAAGACCCACGCATTGCGTGGGTGCCGATAAATTTTTTTAATTAAATTTTTAATACAAAATAAAATTAATCAATTTATTTTGCAAAATTATATTTTAAATTATATATATGTTTAAAATAAAATAATTATGTGAATTATGCACTATTAAAAATGTATATTTTAAGTGAAAAACAAATGTTTGAAAAAGAAAAAGTTACGATATAAATGGCATTTATATTATAATTAAATGTTGGGAATTATTATTAAAAATTAATATTAATGTAAAGTTATGGTATGAAACTGTACAAATAAATATTGTACTTAAATTCTATAATACGTTATGATATTTTTCTATAAAGAATAAGAGTTATTAAAATATGTATTAAATTGTATTTAAATTACTTTTATATTAGAGTTACAGCTATGGAACATTCAAAGTTAGTCCTAATATATTTTTAAAACCGAAAGATATGTTTTAATGTATATTTATAATATGAAATTATGCAATAAATTTAATAATTAAATTATGCAATGGGTTTTTAATAAATAAATTTGAAGTAAATAATAAAATAAAAAATATAATTTTATTATAAATTTATTGCATTAAATTGGACAATAAATTCAATAATAAAATTCTTTTAATCATAATAGTAAAGGGTAAGCAAGGCAGACTCCGCCGACGAGGGTGAGCAAGAGTAAGGCGGAGGTGGATCTTCAGGAGAGAAGCACGTGGAAGGAGAAGGTAGGAGTCACAAATAGTGAAGGGAGAGTTGTCTCATTCAGAGACATAATGGAGGGAAGGGTTGAAGACTGCATGGAAGAGAATGCAGAGGGCAGTCAGGGAGGGATGGAGATTTTTGAGGAGGATTATGGAGAAATTCGTGTGGAGGAAGAGGCGAGTGAAGGCTATGAATGTCCAAATTTCATTTTCTCACAGAAAGAGGAGGAGAGAATTCAGAAACCTTGGAAACGAGGGGTCATAGTGAAGTTGCTGGGGAGACGAATTGGTTACAAAGCTCTTGAGAATAGACTGAAGCAAATGTGGGTTCGTAAAGGAGTCATTATAATTATTGATCTCAATAACGATTACTTTCTGGTGGCCTTTTCACATGAAGATGACATGAAGGTAGCGATGATGAAGGGACCATGGTTTATTTATGATCACTATTTGACGGTAAAGGATTGGAGGCCAAATTTCAAACCAGAAATGGATACCATTGATGAAGTTGCAGTCTGGGTGAGAATATCGGATCTACCAATAGAATATTATGATGCTAGAGTACTTTTGGCATTTGGAGATCGCATAGGGCACACTGTCAAAGTGGACAATACTACTATCAGACAGGAGAGGGGGAAATATGCTAGAATATGTGTGTCCGTTAACTTGTCTAGGCCTCTTCTTGCTCAGCTAAAGGTACAAGGGACAAGTTATAAAATAGAATACGAAGGATTGCATCTTCTGTGCTTGGCTTGTGGGAGATACGACCATTACAAGGAGAGCTGTCAGAGAATTCTAGAAGGACAGGGAAAGGAAGGAGAATGTAGTGTGCAAGGGGATCAAGTGAGTTCTGAAGGTAGTATAGCTAAAAGTAACAGTAATTCGTCCAGAGTAGTTGAAGATGGACCGTGGAAAATTGTTCAAAAGCCGAAGCGAGGGAGGAAGACGGTGGATGGTCGGAGGAACAAGTTGCCGAGCAACTCTAATGAGAAAACTAATGCTGGTGGATCTCGTTTCCATATTTTGGAACAGGAGAATCCAGAAATTAATGCTGACAATCTGGTGGTTAATGGGGAGGATTTTCTGCCCAAAGAGGTGGAGAGCACTAAAGAACCTGTATCAAGTATGATTAATAGCGAGGGACCGGTAAAGAATAATCAAGCCAACAATAATGTATATGTCATTGAGAAGAATATGGATTTAATAAGTAACGATGATACAGTAGAATCTTTTACAGGAATGATAATGGAGAGTGGACATGATGCAGCAGTTATTGAGAGTAGAATAACGAGGCAGGATAAACAGCAAAAGCTGAAAATACACAATAGAAGAAGCGCAACTCTAGCAACACGAGGAGGCATTCAATTAAAGGACAAGACGGGTGGCATGAGCAAATCAGGTGTGGAAAGCATTCTTGGAACATTCCAACATGGCGATTCCAACATGGCAGCTACTTATGACACGTTTCAGTTAAAAAGGAGGGAGAGTGGGGATATAGCAGGTGGAACTAAAGACTTTGCAAGGATTGTGGAGAGATCAGCTGGACGAATTTCCTTGGACTATCAAAAGGAGAATAAGGCAGTATTCAATATTAATGAGGAGCCACCTGATTTGTCTAAACAGGAAGCTCAGCTAGCAGTTTTTACATTTGGGAAGCTCCAAACAGAATGTATGCTGGATGAGAGTGAAGGTAATGCAGAGGAAGATGTTTTACAGGAGTATAGTTCCGAGGTGGTCCAAGACGCACCTTGTTAGTTGTTCTTTGACTTCCTATAACAATCCTATAATTTTATTATGATGAGTACAAATCAGAAATTATTTTGCTGGAACTGTAGAGGAGCAACAAGTAAGGCTTTTTACCGATATTTCAAGCAGTATATGGATAATCACAAACCATCTGTTGCTATTATTCTGGAGACTAGATGTGATCCTGCTAAGCTCAGGAATACTGTCATGAAACTTGGGTTTGATAGAATGGAATTCTCCGTGAATTCAGGATTTGCTGGTGGAATTGTTATGGCCTGGAAGTCCTGTGATATTAATTTACAGGTGTGTTTAATTAATAGCCAGTTCATCCATGCCAAAGTTTGTATGAATAATATGGAGGAATGGTGGCTTACGGCTGTTTATGCTAGACCTTGTGAGAGCAGTAAGCATATTTTATGGGAGGAATTGATTAAGATCGCTATTGAAATGAAGGATGCTTGGATGATGGCTGGAGATTTTAATGATCTGGAGAAGAGTACTGATAAGAAAGGGGGAATACCAGCATCAAACAGAAAATGTCAGAGAATGCGGGATAGAATGGATAAATGTCGAGTTAATACTGTGGAAGCGACGAGACCATCTTTCACGTGGAGAGGTCCTCTGTTCCATGGTGGTCAAAGGATTTTTGAGAAATTGGATCGGGCTCTCAGTAATGATGTTTGGAGAGGTCAATTTCCTGAAGCATTTGTCAAAGTTTTAACAAGAGTAGATTTCTCGGATCACCATCCTATTCTTATTAATACTCAAGTAGAGAGAAGAGTGTATCATAAGAAACCGTTTCGTTTTGAGAATGCTTGGCTTATGAATGAGACTTATAACAGTATGCTTAATGAGGCTTGGGCTGCTAATCAACCTATTCTCACTAACTTGCAGAATGTTATCTTAGAGATAGATAAATGGCAGTATGAATCCTTTGATCAAATAAAGAGGATGAAAAAAGGAATTATACGAAGATTAGAGGGAGTTCAAATTAAATTACAATAGAATGACAATGTTGTAGGAATGAGGAAGCTGGAGGAGAAATTGCAGCATGATCTGAGCACCATTTTGAATAAGGAGGAGCTGATGTGGTTTCAGAGATCACGTAGTAAATGGCTTGCAGATGGCGACAGGAATACTAAGTACTACCATATGCAAACCATTTCTCGTCGAAAGAGGAATAAAATACTGATGCTGAAAGACAATACAGGGGGGTGGATCAGTGACCATGATGCTCTTAAAGATCATGTTACTGGCTTTTTCAAGAATCTGTTTGCTTGTCCGGATCTTGGGGGTCAATGGACTCAGACAAAGGTCAGTTTCCCCAGAATTGATGAAGAGCGTCTGCAGCAGCTAAGGGCTGATGTTTGTAACACGGAAGTTCATAAAGCTCTTTTCTCCATGAAACCGTGGAAGGCGCCTGGACCAGACAGATTTCCTGCTGGATTTTATGAAAGAGCTTGGAGCACTATTGGGCCGGATCTTTGTAGTTTTATGAGACAGATTTGGCAGAATCCTAACGGATTGATGGAGATAAACAAAACTGATATTTGCTTGATTCCCAAAGTTGATCAACCAGAGTCAATTGCACAGTTTCGTCCCATCTCTTTATGCAACACCATTTACAAGATTATCAGCAAAGTTGTGGTTGGAAGATTGAAGCCGATGATGGCAGAATTAGTATCCCCGTACCAAACTGGTTTTGTTCCTGGCAGGTCTATTCACGAGAATATTATAATAGCGAACAAAGTGATGCATTCAATGCATAAGAAGAAAGGGAAACAAGGGCTGTTTGCAGTGAAGATTGACTTGTCCAAAGCTTATGCAAACTCAATTGGGAATTTATTTGGCGAGTTTTAGTGGAGATTGGATTTCCGGAATCCATCACTAACATAATTATGCATGGAGTGGGCACAGTGGAAACGAATATTAATTGGAATGGTAACAGGAGTGAGTATTTCCGACCGTCGCGTGGGATTCGTCAGGGAGATCCTTTGTCTCCATACCTTTTTGTCCTTGGCATGGACAAACTAACTCACTTAATTGAAACTGCTATTCTTGAGAAGAAGTGGAAGCCTTTTCGTTTCAATAAAAATGGTTTCAACCTGTCGCATTTAATGTTTGCAGATGATCTTCTCATTTTTGGGGAAGCTAGTGATAAGCAAATTCAGTGTGTTAAAGCAGTGTTGGATGCATTCTGTCTCATGTCAGGGTAGGAGATAAGCAACCAGAAATCGAGTATCCTTTTCTCTGGGAATGTGCAGATCAGTGAGCAAAGACGATTGGCCAATAGCATAGAATTCATGGAGACTCACAGTTTTGGCAAATATCTAGGGGTTCCTCTTCATGGTAGAGGTTACAAAGCTATGGATTTTAGTTATGTTACTGAACAGATCGCTGTCAAGCTTGCTAGCTGGAAAGCTCGACAGTTATCCCTTGCTGGAAGAATCACGCTTGCGAAGAGTGTCATTGAAGCGATTCCAATTTATCCCATGATGACAAGCTTGCTTCCGAAAACCTGCATGAAGGACATCCAGAAAATTCAAAGAGATTTTATTTGGGGGGATACTGACACGAAGAAGAAGGTCCATGCGGTGAGCTGGGACATTGTCACTACTTCTAAGGCTTCTGGTGGTCTTGGATTGAGAGATCTGGAGACTTTGAATCAGGTCTGTATCATGAAATTGAGCACTAAGGTTTTGAATGAGAGCGAAGACTTCTGGTGCGGCATTCTGCGGGGAAAGTACAGAGTGGAGTTGAATGGTTTGCATGCTAAACCAACAGACTCAAACCGTGGCGAAGACAACGATGCGAAGGGCAATGGATCTCGGACGCGAGCTTGGAGCGATGTGTGGATTGACAATGCTCGGATTCTGGAGAATGAGATTCTGATTATTCCTTCGGAACTGAGAAATGCTACTGTTCTTGATCTAGTGGGAGTGGATGGTAACTGGAATTGGAGGCTTTTGCAGTGGTTACCGGTGGGTATTAAGCACAGATTTTCGGCTTTTATTCCGCCTCAGCTGGCTGGTGGCGAAGACAGATTTATGATAGCTACAGAGGAAGACAGTTCTTTCAAGATGAATACCATGTATAACTTTGTGCGAGAAGATTGTGAACTGGTAAACCAGGATGTTTGGAGCATGGTGTGGAGTCTCCAAGTGCCGTAGAGGGTTAGGAGTTTTGTTTGGATTCTTAATCACAACAAACTGTTAACGAATTACAAAGCGAGTCAATGTGGGTATGGTTTAGATGACTGTAAGAATTGTGGGGCTGCGAGTGAGACGACCATGCATGTTCTTCGAGATTGCAAAGCAGTGAAGCAAATTTGGGAGAATAACGTGCCGTATCAGATTGCTACAGTGTTTTTCCAGGCTGATTGGAGAGATTGGTTACGTATCAATATTAATACGAAGTTAAATGGTGAGGAGGGATGGAATAGTTATTGGGCTACTTGCTGTCATATGATCTGGAGTTGGAGAAATAAAGAAATTCATCTGGATGACTACGTTAGACCAGTTCAACAACAGGATGTGATTTTACAACAAATCACTAGATATAGAGACGCTATGTTATTACACAGGAAGGTTATTATCGGAACGTCAGTAGATAAATATGTTAAATGGTATCCGCCTAACCTATCCTTCATGAAAGTTAATGTTGATGGTGCGACAGATATTACGGGTTTGTCGGGGTGCAGAGGGATATTGAGAGATGAGCTTGGGAACTGGTGTGGGAGCTTTACTAAATTTATCGGTTTGTGCAACCCCTTGACGGCGGAATTATGGGGTATCTTGACAAGTTTACGCATGGCTATTGGTAGTGGTTGGAGAAGAATTGAGGTTGAGACTGATTCTAAATCAGCAGTGGATATGTTGAGTCTGAAGGGGAAGAAGCAGCGGGTTTCTAACGCCTTGGTGAATTCTATTAGACAGGTAATGTCTCGTTTGGAAGTGGTGACAATCCATCATGTCTACAGAGAAGCTAATATGTGTGCTCATTTGCTAGCTCAGGAAGGCAAGATAATTAGGGGAGATACGGTTTTTCACCATAGTATCCCTAGTTGGTTGCAACATGCGATTGATTTTGATTCTAGTGGTGTTGGTACTGCTAGAATGGTTAGTTCTTAGTTTCTTGTTTGAGCTCCGGCCCTCCATTGTACCAAAAAAAATAAAATAGTAAAGGGTAATGAATTATTTATAAATATATATTATAGGGTAATATTTTTATAAAAGAAATTCATAATCTAGCTATCTAATTATATAGTACAAAAACCTATAATTATAAAAGAAAATCATTGACAATGCTTTTATAATTATAGAAAATATTTTTCCATATATTTGTTCAAAGAGGATTATAATCTAGCTAGACTTAATTTTTTTTCTCTTCAATTTATTGGTAGTTGTACTTGCATTGCATTTGTGATGATAGGAACAGGAAAATTGTTAAGTAAATAAGATGAAATTAAATAAACAACCTAATTAATATAAACAAACTAAAAAATATTAGAAAAACAAACTATGAGTGGAAAATACTATTGAGAAAGAAAAATAAAAATTATTATTTACAGAATTATATTTTTAAGAAATTATATACAATTATACAAATATTAACAAACTATATAAAAAATATATCTAAGCCAAAACATGAGCAGGAAATACATGTATTGAGGAAGAAAAGTAGAAATTGCCGTTTATATAATTATTTCTTTTAATTTTTAATTGATTGGTAGTTGTATTCATATAGATTGTCCAAACATGAAGAAAGAAAAAAAAGTAAGAAGAATATCAACTAAATGTGCAAAAAATGAGACCACAATCCGATAAATTGATTTTAAAGTGAGTATTTGTAAAACTTGTATCAAAGGATTAAAAAAATTTTAGAAAATTATTTGAAATGAAATTAAAAAACTATTTTAAGTAAAATCAAAAAAATAATTATGAAAAAAATAACATCCAAAATATGAACAAAAATATGAGCAGGAAAATACCGAAAAAGAAAAATGAAATTCACCAATTTATCATTTATAAAATTATTTCTTATAACTTTTAGCTTTCAATTGGTTTTTTTTCTTCTTTTTTTCGAAGCTTTCAATTGGTTGGTGGCTATACTTGTGTAGATTGTCCAAACATAAAAAAAAAAAAAAAAAAAGAAGTAAGAAGAAGACCAATCATCTGGGAAAAAGTGAATTTATAATCGGATAAATTGATTTAAGAGTGAGTATTTTTGAAACATGTATCAATAGATTGAAAATTTTCTAGAAAATCATATAAAATGAAATTAAAAAATATTCAAATTAAAATTAAAAAATGATTATGAAAAAGATATCAGCAAAAAATACAAGTATTGTGGAAGAAAATTATTATTTACTCATTCATCTTTTTCAATTAATAGTTGTATTCTTGTAAATTGTCCAAACATTAAAAAAAAGTAGAAAGAAGAAGATCATTTACAATATAGAAAAATGAGACTACAATCACATAAATTGATTTTAAAATGAGAATTGTGGAACTCCTATTAGATTAAAAAAGAGAAGAAGATCAAACTATGTAGAAAAGTGAGACTACAATCACATTAATTAATTTTAAAATGAGAATTTGTGAAACTTGTAAGAAGGAATGTTGTTAGATCAAAGAAAAAATTGCAGGGAAATGATAAGAGAATGAGGTAAAAATCTATCTTTCAAAATTACGTATGAGTCAGAAGAATATTAAAAGATAAATGAAAAAATACTTGTATATATTAGAGTTGTTCATTAAGATTTTAGTAGATTTGTTTGTATATATCAGAGGTCCAAATCTCACTGCAGCTCCAACAAAAAAAATTACTAAAATAATTTATTTTATTTTTAACTTCTGCAAAATAAAATTTTCTCCCTCTAAATTTTCAACCCAAGTCTACTGAAAATCTTTTTTTTTTTTAATTCATAATTTGTAAATTTTCACTCCTTATAGTTAGTGATTTGACTTGTATGTAAATGGACCGCTAAACTCCATCAATGATCGACGTTACTCAATCAGTCTAGACAAGTAACCAACCATTTCTGTGTTAACCTTGCTTCCTTTTCTGCCTCTTCCTAGCTACTTTCAGCTTTACTCTTCTCTCATTAACAATTCATGTTTTATCGAACAATTGTGGAGCCAGCCAAGAATAAATTAAACACATATGGCCACGTAGAGGTTAATAATCGTATGCCAATTCATTTTGTATTTCTAAAAATTGTATAATTTATTTGACCAATTATACATATTTTATTATATCCACAATTTGATTCCACCAAACTTAAGCCTATAGAAATTAATTTAGAATATCCTCCATGATATGTCCATCAAACAACTAGCCAATAAAAGATGATAAGGTTCCTCACTAATTAACAAGTTGACTAATCCATGTTGGAAAATTAACAACATAATGCTCTTATACAACTTTTTGTTGTTTGGTACGCACGTCAAAACTAGTCTCTTTATCATTTCGTTTGAACCAATCAATGCTTCAACATATCCACCCATGTCTTGAGTTAATGAAATGTCAACAACCATTTTTATATCAAAGTAGTACTTCCTCATTAGTACACTTATATCCTTTTCTAATTATATTTTTTTCCTCAAAATTATTTTAATATCAGATATTCGAATGCTTTTAACATTGTAGGTTAATCAACTTTTATGTGTAAGGTGAGAGTAAAATGTCTATTTATTTATACGTGAGTTTAGTTTTTTGAATCAGACAATAAAATTGTATTTTGTGGGTGTATATATTATGTCAACCATTGAAATACACAAAATTGATTTATTAGAGTCGCTCTTTTTTTCTCTTGTATTAGACTCACTCATTTATCTTATTAGAGACATTTGTAAACTTCATCTTCATGTTTTGTATTTGATGACAAAATCATCATAGGAGATTTAGAGGAAGTGGTTAATGTTTGAATATTATAGTAAGTGTGAGTAAGTGAGGAAATAGTCTCACATTGGATAGGAATGTGGAGACTTAAGCATATATAAGTGGGAGAACTCACTCACCTATCACCTCAAGGTTTTAGGTGGCCAAGTAGTGTGTCTCTCACAAGGGTGCTTGTTCTTCAACTTTATATCAATGCTCCTACTATTAACTCCCTCTTACATGGTATCAGAGTTTTCTTAGAAAAAGGAAGAGACTTGTATCGAAATGCGTCCAAGAGTGATGTTCCGTTACAAGGTGTCAACGGCGTTACAAGTGGGGGAGCATTGTGGACTCACACTTAAGGGGGAGTGATGGAATCTATAACAAGTGTGAGTAAGTAGGGAAATAGTCCCACATTGGATAGGAATGTGGAGACTTAAGCATATATAAGTGAGAGACACACCACATCTCCACCTAAAACCTTAAAGGTGTGTCCTGTATATGTTTCCTCCTCGAAATTGTCCCCCTAACAGTGATATCATGAGCCTATGGTTTTGAGATAGAGACCGAATAACTTGTATCGAAACACTTCCCACAGGCGGTGGGTAGAAGGTTTTTCGTTGGAGATTGCCAACGGTGATACAAGTGTATATAAGAGAAAGCTTCCACATTAGGGGGAGCATTGTGACTCACACTTGAGGGGGAGTGTTGAAATTTATAAAAAGTGTGAGTAAGTGGGAAAATAGTCCCACATTGGATATGAATATGGAGACTTAGACATATATAAGTGAGAGACACACCACATCTCCACCTAAAACCTATCACCTTAAGGTTTTAGGTGGAGATGTGGTGTGTCTCTCACTAACGGTGTGTCCTATATATGCTTCCTCCTCGGAATTGTCTCCCTAACAGTGGTATCATGAGCCTATGTTTTTGAGATAGGGACCAACTAACTTGTACCGAAACACTTCCCGCAGGCGATGGGTAGAAGGTGTTCCGTTGGAGATTGCCAACGGTGATACAAGTGTATAGAAGAGAAAGCTTCCACATGAGGGGGAGCATTGTGACTCACACTTGAGGGGGAGTATTGAGAATCAAGTGTGAGGAAGAAGTCCCACATTGGTTAGAAAAAAGAAGATTGAACACTATATAAGTGAGAGACCCCACACACCTATCACCTTAAGGTTTTAGGTGGAGATGTGGTGTGTCTCTCACAAACGTGTGTCCCATGTAACATTCTCCTTCCTCGGAATTAACCCCCTAAAAGTGGTATCAAAGCCTATGGTTTCGAGATAGGGACCGGGTTAGTATCGAAACACCCAAGTAGAGGTGTTCTGTTGCAAGGTGTCAACGACGATACAAGTGGAGGAGCATTGCGGACTCACACTTGAGGGGGAGTGTTGGAATATTATAGCAAGTGTGAGTAAGTGAGGAAATAGTCTCACATTGAATAGGAATGTGGAGACTTAAGCATATATAAGTGGGAGAACTCACTCACCTATCACCTTAAGGTTTTAGGTGGACAAGTGGTGTGTCTCTCACAAGGGTGCTTGTTCCTCAACTCTATATCAATGCTCTTACTATTAACTCCCTCTAACAGCTAAAGCCATTGACATTATTTGGGAGACGAGTCCAAAATTAGGTCTCGAGTTGAATATTCATAAAATTGGAATCTTTTAGCCTTCGTGTGATGGTAGTAAATTTTGCGGGGTTATTCCCTCCAGATATTGAAAGGTCGATGTTGAGGATGAAGTTGTTTGGAAGGGTTGTTAGTCAAGATGAAAGCTTTATCGAGGAGTTATCCATGAAAAGAGTTGTTAGGTCTATTGAGTTAATGCCTTCTACCACAATTAAGATATCTTCAAAGTGAGCTTCTTCTATTTCGGTCCGACATATGTATCACCAAACTATTTTTTCGCCTAAGGACATGTCACCCTAATCATATGGAGGAATCAACTATTTGGTTTTATAAAGAGTGTGATAGTTAAAGACATCGTGGTTGGTAAATACCCTAATTTCTTTAGGGACCTTCACTGGAGGGTGACTTCTTTGTTCATTAGAGTAAAGGGATTGAGTTTGTACTCAGTAGTAGAAGTTGCGTCATACGCTTTTGTGATTTCTAGAGTCCAACCTTGGGTGTTACCGAATCATATATTGAGAGACAATGGGATTTATTATATGAAATGTGATTCCAGACTTAGAGTTGCAATTCTTGATTTTGACTCTAGTAATTTTACAAGAAATAACATCGCCTATCTAAAGTACAATATATTTTGATGGGTTTCCTTTTTAGTAAAAGTGTTTGGTACATGGACATAAAGTTTTATATGGCCACAAATATAAAATAATTTTTGATTTTTTGCAAGCAACAAAATCTCTAGATTTTCTCCTTGCTATTCATATTGATGGATTATGTCCACAAATGTCATCGATAGAGTATCATATTATCCTCTTAAGATTTATTTATTTTTTATTGATGATGTTTGTCATGTTTGTTGCAAGACGTGTTAATTTGGTTATATTTAGGGAACATGTGATTCATCATAGGGAGCTTCTAGATTTCAATTACTGACATAATCTTATTAGGGATGTTTTATTTGATATATTCTGGCGAGCCGAAATATCTGTGAAAAAAGAGACGCCAATACATTTCATAATTGATCCCTGATAGAGGAGATCAACACTTAGACTAACATATATTTGTGTATATGGTTGATTAAGAGGGAAACATACACGTGTACGTGAATTTGACTGAAATTTTTCACTTATAAGATTGAGGACCGAAAATTTTACTATGAGAATGACAATCCCCAAAATTGTTTGATGTAAAATAGTCAAACATGAAAATATGTATTCTGACATTCAACATACTTTCTTATCTTTTGTTTTCCAAATATCAAATATAATGGATCTTTTATCTAGAATAGAAAAATTCATCTATAACAATGTTGTATCTTTTAAATTAATAAATATAACTTTTATAAAAATTAATTTAACTATTAAAAAAATAACGACACATCTTTCGCTTACCTTATATTTCTATATAATTTTTATCATATTTAAGAGATTAAATGGCTATCAAACAATTTCAACTTGAATGTCCATGAATTCTACTAGGACAATGTAATGTTGTTATAAAGACATATAGAGACAAAGTAAGAATATATTTCTGATGGTAGAGAATCTCTCCAAATAGCTCCACATACATTAATTCCATTGCGGTGCTAATCTTACTTGAAAGAGTCACCGTCTGATTTATTATAATATATTCAAGTATAAAATAAACGTTTCCAGTGAGGCAATGGGAACTATATATATAACTAACAACCGACTCTTAAAACCAAAACAACATAGGAAAAACTAGAGTCGAACAGAATTAATTAAGGTGCAATCCTGTCATTAGTTTGTTAACAAAAATGGATAACTACATAATTATGTGTATTATGGTGGTGATTAGCATGATGGTGATTAGTTTAGTAGACGCACAAACGGCTCCACCATGTGCCGATCAAATATTACCATGCATGGATTACCTAAACTCTACAAACCCACCAGATATTTGTTGCAACCCAATTCAAGACATGTATCACACATCCCATGAAACATGTTTCTGTCAGCTTGCAACTCCTGGATTACTTGAAGGTTTTGGTGTTCAGCTTTATCAGGCTATCCAAGTTGTTCATGCTTGCGGCGTCGAGTTCGATGTCACTTCCTGCAAAGGTATTTTCTTCGATCTATCTGATCTATATATATAATAGTGGTAAGAGAGATTATCTATAGAATAGTCCCGAATTTAATTTAATTCAACTTTTTGGAAAATTGCAGCTTCTTCTCCAGCTTTTTCTCCTTCATTGGTGACACCTCCAGGTAAAATGCATCATAAGTTCATATTTGTTACAGTATATAAAACCATGGGAGTGTTTTTAGCAATAATATGAGTTTTTATCAAATTGCAGCAACACTTGGAAGTGATGAAGCAGGAGCATATAAGATTACATTAAGTGGACTATACTTCATAGTACCGTTGTTCATTTGGGCAAGTGTGTTGTTTCATTAACAAGAAGGTGTCATTTATCTTCTAGAGGCAACAAATCTTCAGAAAAATCTATCTAATCCAAAATTGTTTTTCATTGTTATTGAATGTGTATCCATGAATGTGGTCTTTCGTTATACAGATGTATTTTTTTCTTAAGGGTGTATCGTTAATGTTCTAAAATTAAATTCATTATTATTGTATAATTTGTGTCAATAATAGCAAGGTGGTTATGGTTCACCATATAAATTAATTTCTTCTGTATGTCAACTTTGTTCGTAAACGCTGGCACTTTCTGTCCTACACTCTTTTCTAAGTTTCTTCATCAACCTTCGTTATGAAAGATTTTAATGAAATAAAATAATTAATTATAAAGAAATCGATTGGATGGATATAAAGAATTCTTTAAATTATGAAAATTTATCAAATATTTTCCTAAGTTAGATTAAATTAGGGTTTGTGGCAAATAATTTCTGAATTTTACAAATCAGTCATTTTATATTTTTAAAAATTCAGCTTATAAAAAAAATATTTTAAAGAATTGATTTTTATTTTAAAGTTGGACCCAAAATTTTAAAATATATAATTTTTTTTTCAAATTTCCAAATTGAGCCCAAAATATTCTAAAGTTGAAAATTTGTCTCAAAATTTCTAAATTTTAAAAAATTGGTTCTTATTTTTCAAATTTGATCCAAATTTTTTAAATTTATGAAAAAATGATTAAAATAAATAATTTTAATGTTATATTCAAAATAAATGAATTTGAATTGAATTATTTGAATTTCTTAAAAAAAATTAATTACTTGATTCAAACGCGCATCACTAAAAATAGTCCATACAAGTTGATTATATTTCAGATCAAATCAATAATGATTAAGTAGAATTTCTATTGGAACTTAAATTTTTTTATCAATATTTTTAAAGTAATTCCCATATAACCAATTTTCCCAACTATTTTCCAAAATAACTCAATTTTAAAAAATATTTGTGAACGTGGTGTGATCCGCATGTCAAATGAATTGCAACATCTTTCAAAAAAGAAGAGTAGTCGCCATTTGAATTGACGCCTCTTATGGACCTAGCGTCCGAGTGTAATATTTTTTATTAAAAGGATAAATCATATTAAAAATTTTATAAAAATAAAAATATTTAATTTAAATATAATTACATACGATAATATTTTTAACAGTAACGATGATGACCATGTTGGTCAAACATGTCATTGGTTCCACACCCCCTAGGTACTCTTACTCGTACTACTCGTTGTTGATTTATCCTAGGTGTTTGAGGATTTGAGGTCCTTGGAACATCACCATCACCAGATTCTCTAATAATTGTAATTTAAAATAGTCTTGTGTACACTGTTGTAATTGAGTTTGTGGCTCATGTGGATGTAGTTTGGTTGTGTTGATGGGGTTATTGGTGGACGACATGGCCAATTGAATGACGATATTTGTGTGAATGATTTGTAGGAGAAATGAAGAAATGGTTGTTGTGGTGTTTGGACTTTTTGGCTATGGTAGGAGGAAATGTTGGTATTAAATATTTCTTAAGTGTTTTGGCTAAGGTAGGATGATGCGTTGGAGGCATATGGTTATTTGGTGTTTTGATAATAAGTATTTTGTTGGTGGTGGTATGTGTTATGTTCTTTATTTTGTGGTTGGTTGTCTGACATATATTGGTTGTGGGTTTGAGCATTTGTGGGTAGTTAATTTTGTTTGGTATGGGGATATGTGTAAGTTGTCTGGTAGCTTTGTTAAGGATTAAACGTTTAAACTTCTTGTTTGTGATTGGTTTGACGTGGGTCATAAAATACTTATGTTCAGAGAAAAACTAAATTGTAACTGATTTGTGCCAATACATATAATTATTAGTTGGTTTAGATTTTGTTGGCATGGCATGGTCGGTTAAGAATCGTTGATGGTGGTGCCTCCATTGACGACACTCAACTTTGGTGAAGTCTTTCCAATCGTCAAAGACTCAGTGTTCATTAACTTTACATTAATGCCATTGTCTGAGGCATGTTAGAGAATCTAGGATTTGTTTATGCATTCTGAATTGTAGTTTCACACAGTCACTATGGTACATCTCCATAGTGGTGAGCATGATGATCAATGTGCATGCAGTTAAAACTGTAACACCCCAATTTTATTAGTTAGTGGTATAATTTATTAATTAGTAATATATATTATATTAATTAATTATTTAATTTTGTGAATAATTGATTTTATTTAAATTAATTGATGTGTGTTATGTGACGGATTAGTTGGGTTGAAATGGAGAACGGTAGAATTATAGTTACTTTTGATGTCGGTTAATAAATAAGTATTTTATTTAGTGAGAATTATAGAAAATAAATTGAAATAAGGTAGTTGGACCTAACATTGAGAAAAGGAAGAGTAAAATGGGAGTGTGTATTAGTAAGCCCATTAATCTCTAGAATTAATTTGTTATAAGGGTTTTATATATATATATATATATATATATATATATATATATATATATATATATATATATATATATATATATATATATAGAAAATAGAATTAGTAAGAGAAAACGATAAAAAAAAAAAGAAGAAGGCCAAAGTGGAGAAAAAACAACAGGAGAAATAAGAGAAACCCTAAGGAAGAAATTCGAAGAGGATCAACAATGAAGGTAAAGGTGAGTTTTTACATGATTATTGAGTTTGTATGATAGTTTATAGTAGATAGAAACATATTTAGGTTGAAATCCCTAAAATTCTATGAGTTTGTAATTTGTTAGTTTTTGGTGATAATTGTTGAATGGGTGATCCGTTTGAAATTAATTAATTAGATGTATCTAGGATTAAATTAACGAGTAGTATATATAATTTCTATATACTGTAGCGAAAGAACACGATGCCTATATGCTGGATACTGTAGTAGAGTGGTATTACCTGAAGTTGAGATAGCATTTCAAATTTACTAGTGTATACCTATTTAATTAGTGATAGAGCTTACACCATTTAGCATTACTTTGTGAAAGTATAAACTATAATGTTATTTTTGTAAAACAAATTGGCATATATAATTAACTGTAGCGTCAAATCCAAACTAAGACATATATCATGTTTGTTCCTAATAAATCATGATACTGTAGCATAAATTATAGATCAATTGAAAAACCAGTTTCAGTATTATAAGTTACTAATATATATGTACATACATTTCATTATTATTATTATTATTATTATTATTATTATTATTATTATTATTATTATTATTATTATTATTATATATGTACATACATTTCATTATTATTATTATTATTATTATTATTATTATTATTATTATTATTATTATTATTATTATTATTATTATTATAATAATAATAATAATAATAATAATAACTTAATATTATTAATAAAATAATTTTATGAGTTTTGAGTTAAAGTCAATTTAAATTATTCTTAATTCTGTTATAGTTGTCAATAAAATTGTTAGAGTTGTTTTAAATTATTAAAAGTCATATTTTATTTGTTTTGCGTAATTCTGACATGTTTAGAGTTGTTCGTGTTGTTTTCGGGTTGTTGAATCATATTTATATGTAAAAGTTGTCGATAGAGTAATTTTAAACACCCTAGAGTTATTTTAGAGTTGTAGAGATTGTTGTAGAGTAGTTTATGGTTATTGGAGTATTATGTCGAGTTATAATTATATATTTTTATAACCTTTTTACGAGTTAAAAGTTTATATTATTTTAATAAAAATACTCTATTAAGACGTTTTGGGCATGTATGATTGATTTTTGAGCTACCGAATAATAATACATATTTACTAAATTATTGATAATTTTTAGTTATAATATGATTATTGAATTTTATTGTTGATTGATTATTTATTTTATATTGAATTGGTGATGTGTGTTTTGAGAATTGAGGTTGAATTGTGATGATACTTGGTGTATTACTTGATATGTGTGGTGATGATGTTTGGAGCATGTATGATTATGAATATGTGTTTGTATGTGCAATTGTGTGGTAATTCAAGTGTGGTGAATTATTAAAGATATGCATGAATGTTAAGATTAGATAACGGTCTTAATTGCATATGATTGTTGTAATTGCACATGCATCATTTGTCGTCAAGAGGTCATGCTTGTTAGTTCCGTGGGAGCTAGTTGCTTGTCCCAAACCAGAGAGGGGTCTGAAAGCTTAGAGAACGGACTTTTTGTGTGTTATGGGTTTAGAGAACGGACCCGGTTTAAAGTAAAAACCGAAAAATGATAACAATAGTTTGGTACCACATGCATGAGTTTCATTTGAGTCTTGCATTGAGTCTAATCATGTTTTATGTCATAATTTGAGATTATAAGAATTGTGTGAAATTGTGAAATTGTTCAAATTAATATAATTGTGAATTGTTGGTATATACCTGAGAACAATATGATTAATTGTGTGATGTTATGTTTATAAAGCATGTAAAGTGTGAGAATATTATTGTATGCATGTGTGCTAAACGTTATATATTATTAAATGATTCTTGATAATTATGTGAATTCTCACCTCTTCTGTTGTGATGTTGCCTCTATGTGGGTAACATGCAGATTCTCAGGAGTAGCGTTGCTGAAGTAAGTGGAATGATAGTTCTTGAAGTGTCTTCCATTTAGTGTCATTTATTTTAGAAGGGTCATGCTCTGCTCATGTAACATCGGGATGGGAACTGTTTGATTTATATTTTGGGAGATACTTTGTATACTCTACTTTATTTTGTTATTTCTTTTGATTATGTGGAGAATTGACTTTAATGTCTAAATTGATTAAATGAATAAAGTTTATTTGAGACTATTAAAATTGTGATTTCGTTGCGACATGCATATGTGAAATGTATAAAAAAATATGAATTTAATTTAGTGTTATTGAGCATGACAAGTGTTTTGTGATGTATGGAATATGTGTGACACCCTTATGTAATATGCATGATAATTTTATTAGTTAGTGGTATAGTTTATTAATTAGTAATATATATTATATTAATTAATTAATTATTTGATTTTGTGAATAATTAATTTTATTTAAATTAATTGATGTGTGTTATGTGACAGATTAGTTGGGTTGAAATGGAGAACCGTAGAATTATAGTTACTTTTGATGTCGCTTAAGAAATAATAATTTTATTTAGTGAGAATTATAGAAAATAAATTAAAATAAGGTAGTTGGGCCTAATAGTGAGAAAAGGAAGAGTAAAATGAGATTGTGTGTTAGTAAGCACATTAATTTTTAGAATTAGTTTGTTATAAAGATTATATATATATATATATATATATATATATATATATATATATATATATATATATATTGAGAAAATTAAGTTAGTAAGAGAAAAAGAGAAGAAAAAGAAAAGGTCAATGTGGAGAAAAGAGAATAGGAAAAACAAGAGAAATTCTAAGAAGATCAACAATTAAGGTAAGGGTAAATTTTTACATGGTTATTGGGGTTTCTATGATAATTTATAATGGATGGAAATAGGTTGAAATCCCTAAAATTCTATAATTTTGTAATTGTTAGTTTTTGGTTATAATTGTTGAATGAATGATGGTTAATTTCTGTTTGAAATTAATTAATTAGATGTATCTAAAGTTAAATTAATGAGCAGTATATATATTTTCTATATACGGTAGCCAAAGAACACGATGCCATATGCTTGGATACTGTAGCAGAGTGGTATTACGTGAAGTTGAGATAGCATTTCAAATTTACTAGTATATACCTATTTAATTAATGATAGAGCTTACACCTTTTACTACTATTTTGTGAAAGTATAAACTATAATGTTATTTTTGTAAAATAAATTGGCATATTTAATTAACTGTAGAATCAAACCCAAACTAAGGCAATATATCATGTTCCTAATAAATCATGATACCATGACTTACATGAGTTAAATTGAGAATATGAGATTGGTGGTATTATACTGTAGCATATATTATAGATCAATTGAAAAACCAGTTTCAATATTATAAGTTACTAATATATATATGTACATACATTTCTTATAATAATAATAATAATAATAATAATAATAATAATAATAATAATAATAATAATAATAGTAATAGTAATAATAATAGTAATAATAATAATAGTAATAGTAATAATAATAGTAATAGTAATAATAGTAATAATAGTAATAATAGTAATAGTAATAATAGTAATAGTAATAGTAATAATAGTAATAATAGTAATAATAGTAATAATAATAATAGTAATAATAATAATAATAATAATAATAATAATAATAATAATAATAATAATAATAATAATAATAATAATAGTAATAGTAATAGTAATAGTAATAGTAATAATAATAATAATAGTAATAATAATAGTAATAATAATAGTAATAGTAATAATAGTAATAATAATAGTAATAGTAATAGTAATAATAGTAATAATAATAGTAATAATAGTAGTAATAGTAGTAATAATAATAATAATAGTAATAATAGTAATAATAGTAATAATAATAATAATAATAATAATAATAATAATAATAATAATAATAATAATAATAATAATAATAATAATAATAATAATAGTGACAATGAGTTAATATTATTAATAAAATAATTTTATGAGTTTTGAGTTAGAGTCAATCTAAATTATTCTTAATTTTGTTATAGTTGTCAATAAAATTGTTAGAGTTATTTTAAATTATTAAAAGTCATATTTTATTTGTTTTGCGTAATTCTGACATGTTTAGAGTTGTGAGTGTTAGTTTCGAGTTAAGAATTATATTTATATGCAAGAGTTGTCGATAGAATAATTTTAAGCACCCTAGAGTTATTTTAGAGTTGTAGGGATTGTTGCAAAGTAGTTTATGGTTATTGGAGTATTATGTCGAGTTATAATTATATATTTTTATAACCTTTTTACGAGTTAAGAGTTTATATTATACTAATAAAAATACTCTATTAAGACGTTTCGGGCATGTATGATTGATTTTTGAGCTACCGAATAATAATACATATTTACTAAATTATTGATAATTTTTAGTTATAATATGATTATTGAATTTAATTATTGATGATTGATTATTTATTATATGTTGAATCGGTGATGTGTGTTTTGAGAATTGAGGTTGAATTGTGATGATACTTGTTTATTACTTGATATGTTTGGTGATGATGTTTTGAGCATGTATGTTATGATTATGAATATGTGTTTGTATGTGCAATTGTGTGGTAATTCAAGTGTGGTGAATTATTAAAGATATGCATGAATGTTAAGATTAGAGAACGATCTTAATTGAATATAGGTGTTGTAATTGCACATGCATCAAGAGACAAAGCTTGTTAGTTCCGTAGGAGCTACTGACTTGTCCCAAACTAGAGAGGGGTTTGAAAGCTTAGAGAACGTACATTTTATGTGTTATGGGTTTAGAGAATAGACCCGGTTTAAAGTAAAAACCGAAAAAATGATAACAAGAGTTTGGTACCGCATGCATGAGTTGCATTTGAGTCTTACATTGAGTTTAATCATGTTTTATGTTATAATTTGATATTATGGGAATTGTGTGAAATTGTGAAATTGTTCAAATTAATATAATTGTGAATTGTTGGTATATACTTGAGAACAAATGATTAATTGTGTGATGTTATGTTTATAAAGCATATGAAGTGTGAGAATATTATTGTATGCATGTGTGCTAAACGTTATATATTATTGTCGCACCCCAAAATTTTCCCTTCGTATGACATCAGTATTTTGTTGTTCATAGATATGCAATCTTGGTGGCTTCAGAAGAATTCTATAGGAGAAATTTACAAAAAAAAACATATACTGGATTTCTAAGGAGAATTTCCGCTTTGCCATTAATTCAGTATAATTCGGAAAAAAAGGGTTTATTTGTTTAGAATTTGAATTCAAAAAAAATATTTAGTTATTTGAGAATTTAAGTTTTAAAGAAATTCTTTTTACTCGGGTTATTCGAATTCAGTGTATAAATTTGCTAGCCGAGAATAATTATAAGAAATGATTCGATTATGTTGGATGTTTCAAGTAAAGATACAAGGTTGGAAGTACAAGATGCAACACAAAAAAAAAATCTTCTTATTATTTTTCATTAAAATTCCATTACAATCTTGAGTTACAAGTTACAAAGGTTACAAGAATACAAAGACATTCTATCCTAATGCTACAAGCTTCCGGTTTTACCCGAGCCAATCGTTTGTCTTCCTCCGAACTGTTCTTCGCCTTCGAGCATTCACTTTCATGCCGTGTTATCCGTTTGTCACCTGAAACAACAAAAGGAACATAATTAATAGCAACAGATTAAATTTTGTACGAAAACAAGAATTATGTTTTTGGCTCATCATTAGAGTTGTTTTGAGGAATCAGGATTGAAGGTTAATTGTTTCAGATGACAAAGCCTCAGAACCGAAGTTCCTTCATCGGTCGTTACCGTTACCTCCTTTGCAAATCACAACAACATCCGTTGTTGGTTCACAAAGGGAGGTGTAAATTGGAAATCAGGAAGCATCAAATACAGCCCAACAGTGTCAATAAATTCCAAAGGAAATCAATTCAGCCCAAAAAAAAATATAATAAGTTATGTTTCAGCAGGCAAAACCAGAAGCATTTTTTACCCCACAGTGTGATTATTTTTCACCCAACAGACAGCAAGCAGCAAGTACAAGCATAAGGCAGCAGTTTACTAAAATCCAACAGGCAACAGGGTCAAAAGTCAAGAAGCTATTTTACCCAGGTTATTAGCATCAGGTAATCTGTTTTACCCAAACAATAGCAGCAGACAGCATACACAAGATTGGAAAGATGCCAAATTCAAGTTTCAAATAACAGAGCAGGAAGTATAGCCGAAAGAAGAAATTGGAGTGTAGTAGTAAGCAATACAGGCTGCAGCAGAAGGTGATCCCAAGAAGACCAAGGCAAAATCTGTTCTTAATCATGAAAAGGCATGGTATCTAAAGATCAATGCAATATCTGTTCCTTTTAAAACCAGCAGAGAAAAGTGTAATGGAAAAGAACAAAATCTGTTCAGAGGTTCAGGGGGTAAACCAGAAAATAAGCTATAAGCAATTACATCGTGAGAGAGAAGCAAAGTATGATGATAATATAGCAGCAGAGGACTCAGAAGACCAGAAAAAACATCTGTTCTACAAGAGGAAAAAATCTGTTTTCAAAAGAAACCAACATCCAAAAACCAGTGGAGGATATATACCAGTAGCATCTGTTCTTAGAGAGGGGATTCAAAAAAAGAAAAAGCCAAGCTAGCATCTGTTCTTATAAAAAAAACCAAAACTCAGAAAAACCATACAAAAAACAAGAGATCATCTGTTCTAAGGAAGAAAGCCAGCAGAAACGTTTATTAAAAACCCAGTTTCAACTGTCAAACGCGTCAAACCCAAACCAGAACACAACCAAACCCTAACAAGTCATCACTTTCCCAACTGTCGCACCCCAAAATTTACCCTCCTTTCCATAATCTCTTTTTGGAATATTTGTTCATGATCCTTTCTTTTGTACCCACCCAAATTATTTGAAACAAATGATTTGTCAAGATCCATCCAAATTCCAGTTCACAATTGCAAATTCCTAAAGCCTAAAAGGAAGTTCAAGTTCTCGAGCCAATTGGAATGTTGGTTTATGATTTAGCAAATTGATCACGAGTTGGAGTTCAAAGGAAATTTTGAATTCTATTTACAAGGCGAGATAGGATTTGAATTTTTACAGCGACTCAAATGTTCAAATTATTGTTCAAATTCTAAGTCCTAAGTTTACACCAACATTGGCAAGTTGAATTTTGAACACTTTTCAAATACGAATCTTATTCAAGTGTTCTAAAGCGCGTTATGAGTCCATTCAAAGCTTTACAAGTTTTGGAAATTTTCGCCAAGATTTGTTTTGTTCAAAGGTCAATGCAAGGACCATTTCGTCAACATTTCAAAAGATGGTCAAATGGGAATGGTTACATTATGCAATTCAAGAATCAAAAGAAACATTCAAACCAAATTTGTTTTATTCAAATCACTAAACCTTGGCACAAGAATGTTACAAACTGGAAGTATACAAGTTCATAAAATGTTTGAAACTTATTATAATTGCAATTCTAATTTTAAGTTACAACTCAAAATTCCTAAGAATTGATGCCTAAATACAAAGAATTTGTTTTGAGTGCTCCATCTTCAAGCTCCATATGGCTTCACTTTTGCAAGCTTGTTCCTTCGCCATTTCCTCTCCAAGTATGCCAATTTGCAACATGAAACAAGGAACAAAAATCAGTTAGTAAGCATAAATGAAACGAAACGAGAAATTATCAAAAACTGTTTGTCAAGGGTCATCATGAGGCGTTGGCGGGAATCAGGTTTTAAATGACAAGCCTCATAATCTTGAATATTAATCATTGGCGTTTGACTTGCTTGCAAATCACGGGTTGACCCGGTTCACAAGCAAGCGTAACGGGCAGCAGAGTATATACCAGTTCACAGCACGTTTCCAGCAAAACAAGTATAGTATACATCAGTTCAGCATAACAACGACAAGCATAAAGGCAGCAAGTATTACAACAGCGACATTTTCCAAACATATTCTGGGCAGCAAGTAAATAAAGCGACAGATTCAGTTCCGGGCAGCATACGAGCAAGCATATACATATCGGTTCACAATTTAATATTCCCACAGCAGACATGTATAACCAGATTCATGATAAGGCAGCATGTATAAGTAGTGATCATCACAGTTGCAAATCCCAACAGGCAGCACTCAAGGTTATCAAAAACAGGGACAATGGAAGAAGATACAGTCAAAAAATCATCATCACAGTACATTGAGCCAACAACCAGCACATCCCAAGGCAACAAACATACATCACAGGTATCAATAAGCAGCAGGGACAGGTTGAGAAAGTAGATTCAGGCCACAAAGTAAAAGATCAGAGCAGAAACTCAAAAAAGGTTCATCATGACAGTTTGGTTACCCCAAGACATAGGCAACTGGGACAAGGGACAAGCTAAGACAAGTGGTGCATCTGTTCAGATATAAGAAAAAATCACCAGGAAATAGAAAGGGAGTTCATTTTTTCAGAACAAGAAAACCAAACTCAAACAGTTCAAAGAACACAAAAATCCAAAACCCAAGCGCAATATCCATTCGATAACCCAGAAAACACAGACAACCAACACAAAGCAAGCTAGCAAACGCAAACAGCCATAAACATAAATTCATCATTTTCCCCTAACCTAACGCCTTCAGACACATTTTCTCAGAAATCATATATTCTGAAAAGTAGAGAAAGAAGAAGAGGAAAAGTAATCAGAACGAACTCACCCAGGCGCGTTTGAATCCACCATCACCGACGCATCTCCAAGGCCGAACCGGAATCGCGTGGAGGTAGGGTTTCAAAACCCTTTCAGTTTTCCCAATCTGTCAAGCAAACCGAACAATATCAGAAAACAAAATCAAATAATCAGAAATCGGTGCATGCAGAGAGTTTGAGAGAAGTGAGAAAACGCGATCGCAGTCGCGACGAGAGAGAGAGTAGGAGTAACGATCGCGATTGACGGCGATGAGAGAGAGGCAAATCGCGGTCGAGATGAGCGGCCCAGAATCGCGGTGAGAGAGAGTACAGAGAGCCACGGCCGATGAGGGTTCCGGCGAGAGATCGGAGAAGACGATGAGGGTTCGGTGAGAGAGAGTGCATCGCGAAGAGAGTGCGTGAGAAGGGAGAAACAGGTTTCACCTGTTTTTCTTTTTACTTTTTATATAATATAATTAAAAAATAAAGAAAAAACAATTTAATGTTTTTATTTTATTTTACTAAGAGAAAACCTGGTGGTGACAAGTGTCACCACCTTGTATTTTTAATAAAAACTCCTTTTTTATTATTATTATTAGTAAATTTGGTTTAGAAAAATATAAATATTAAATAATATGCATGTGGTGCGATTTTGGCCTTTTTGGAACAATCGGTTTATTTTGGAGTGGAAGTATTGCACTCGGTTCACTAGCACGTGGAGGTATTTTCGACCAACCAAAGATCAGATGGTTTTCTTTTCATACTCCGTCCAGAAGCAAGGCGATACAGGCTATTTCTGAATTTTTATCTATTTCCATTAATTTATTTTATCGTAAATAATAGTCTCATTGCGATGTACTAAATAATTATTGGATATGTTAGTTTTTGTTTGATGACTTATCGATTAAACTATTAGCCAATTTTTCATCAAACAGAAAAGATCGTCTCTAATAATTATTTAAATTTCCGATTGTATTGTTTGGTATTTTGTCTGTTTATTTACTCATTCAGTATTTATTCACCAATGTACACGTTGCACACAATAAAAATTAAAATCAATTCGACTTCATCCTGATTGGCTCATACGCCGATTTCTTAAAGGGTCTCATGGTTGGGGATGGGCATGGCCATCCTCACGAGATTGGTTAAAGCCCTTGTTGCTTTAATCAATCATAACCCGAAAATAACATTGGTCTACACCAATTACCATGCACCAGGGTCTCATGGTTGAGGATAGGAGCACCTATCCTCACGAGGTTAATTAAGTCCATATACTTGATTAATCATAACCCGCTTCCATTCTCTCTCAGCACGCGCATCAGAATGCTTTCATAACTTAAAGTTCTAAACCTCGATCCAACGTCGAGCTACTTTTTAAAAAAAAATTTCATAAATACTCTACTTCTCCCTCCTCCCAAACATATGGTAGTCAGTCTAGTATCGACCCTCGACCGTATGTTTGGTGTCTTAATTGAATTAATCAATGTGAACCATGCTTCACTTCACCTTTTCTTAACAAAAGCTTTTGGGTAGAAAAAGATGATTCGGATGTTTCTGTCCACTCATTCGAGTAATTGGGGCGTTAGCCGTTGAACGCTTATGGTCCAATACTTGTCTCCCACATAAAAACAACTCAACTCACTCAAATTCCTTTATCGCTCATACGCGATCATAAAAACTCTTTTCAGATAAAGAGGGTGCAATAGTCGTTTCTAATGCGAACGAGGACTTAAGTTTTTCAAACAAACAAAACAAGTCCTAGTTCAAAGCATTTGAAACGTCTAAAACGCACGATTTTTCAGATAAAATCAATGCAACAAATTAAAACCTTTTTTAAGAGGAACTACAGAGTTTTGACTTTCCCATTGCACAAGGGAATATGTAGGCACACGGTTCAAAAACCGTGCCAAACTCAAAATAATAATAAACAGAATCTCATTTCTTTTATAACCTAAAGATTAGCGAATATACACACACACGTAGAACTAAACGGGTCCCATCGAGTACGATGGATGTAAGGGGTGCTAATACCTTCCCCTTACATAACCGACTCCCGATTCCAATTTTTGGTCGTAGACCGTCTTATCCGTTTCTTTGGGATTTTATCTATATTTTACCTTTCCTTTTTGGAATAAATAAAATTAGGTGGCGATTTCACTGTTTTCGAGAATTTAAAAGATTTTTGAAAAACGAGTTGCTTCACCAACACAACCCTTCAGAGAAAATGATTTCAGAAGAAATTCTGATATAGAGAGAAGAGAGAGTTCTAGAGCGATCTCACCCGAATTCGGCGTCGAAGTTCCAGTTGCTTTCCCAGTTTCGGCCAAAATCAGGTGGGTACCTACAAATCACAGAAAATGAACATCATCAGTCATAAATCGAAACAAAAATCAGAAGCCAACATGCAAATCGTGATCGATGGGGTTTCGGCGAGAAATCACGGTGAGAGAGACAGAATCCCGGCGACGGTTAGAGAGAACGGCGAGGGACGATCGCGAGAGAGAGTGAGGGTTTGAGAATCACAGCGAGTCACCATGAGAGATCGAGAGAGACGGCGAGGGAGAGAGGCGAGTTTCTGGGTTTTCACAGAGGGAACACATCGTGTGGGAAGAGAGGGTAGAAACATCGTGTTCTTTCTTTTTTGTTTAGGCTTAGTGTTAAGAAAACCCCTTTTTGTTTATTTTTATTACCATTATATATTATTATTAGTATAATTACCATTATTATTATTTTTTATTACTAATCCTATTTTTATTACCATTATATTATCATGTTATTACTAGTATTATTACCATTATTACTATTATATTGCTACTAATCATTATTATTATTATCATATTATCATTATATACAAATTATTACTAATATTATTAATACTAATTATTTATCACTATTGTTATATTATATTATTGTCATTCTTATTCTATATTATTTATTATTATTATTGTATTATCATTATTAATATTATATCATTATTATTACTAATACTATTTTTACTACTAATATTTATTAATTTTGATCTACTAACAACCATTATTATTATTATTATTTACTATTATTAGTAGCAAAGCCTATTTTTTCCTAACCCATAATTATTATTATCATCCATAAACTCATAAAATATGTAGTAACATCCAAAAAGTACCAAAATGCTATTAATATTAGGAAGAGTTTATTATTAGGAATTTTTTAGCACTCTTTTCCTTTTTTCTATTTTTATTCCCCATTTGTAAATTTGTACCCCCATTCCCCACATGATGTAATAGCTAGTAAATATTTTATTGTTTATTTATTTAATTATTAGTCACAAAGCACAAACCCAAAAACATTTTTCAAACTAATACTCGTGCGAGCCATTTTTTTACCATGAGTTGACAAAGCTTTGAAGCGTCACAACAGCCACACATTTGTGCACACACCACGCTTACTCTTGGGCTTACAATGAAACTTTGATTGATTAGTTAAACGTTATTTAATTATCTAATTAGGTTATTTAAAATTAATTAGTCTACCTAATTAATTTTATTAAACTAATTACTTGATTAAGTTTCGTTTAATTAGTCGATTAAATTTATTTCGTGCATGCACCTACACAGTATAAATCGTTTACTTATTCGTGCAAGCCACCTTGTATGGGCTCTTAATTTATTTACTTGTTTCATTTAATGCTTGTATACAATTATTTGTTCATTTCCGTTATCACACCTTAGTCTATATGTTTAATTAATCATAACCTGTATCTCTAAAACACTTTCATAATTAAATTACAAACCTCGATCCAACGTCGAGTGCATTTTCTAAATTCTTTCATAAAGAAAACTCAAGTGTTTAAGCCGTTAGATGCTAGACTAATTGTTTAAACACTTGCAAAAAAATGAACTTCGAATCTTTAAGTCGTTGGATGCTAGACTAACTACTTAAAGATTCTTAATAACGTGAACCTTGTTTCACTTCACTCTTTCATAAAAGAAAAACTTTTGGGATGATAGACGACTCGTTGAACATTGAGTTCATCTTGTTTCTAGTATTTGAATCATAGGATGCTAGACTTATGGTTCGGTACTTTTCACCCGCATAAAAAACAACTCAACTCACTCAAACTCCTTTATCGCTCATATGCGATCATAAAAAACTCTTTTCCGACAAAGAGTGTGCAATAGTCGTTTCAAATACAAACGAGGACTTAAGCTTTTCAAACAAACAAAACAAGTCCTAGTTCAAAGTATTTGAAACGTCTAAATGCATGATTTTTTCTTATAAAATCAAAACAACAAACTTAAAACCTTTTTAAGAGGAACTACAGGGTTTTGACTTTCCCATTGCACAAGGGAATATGTAGGCACACGGTTTTGAAACCGTGCCAAACTCAAAATAATAACAAACAATTTCTTTTTCCTTTTGGTATTCATAACTTAACAATAAACACACACACAAACGCGTAGAATTAAATGGGTCCCGTCGAGTACAATGGATGTAAGGGGTGCTAATACCTTCCCCTTACATAACCGACTCCCGATCCCACCTTTTTGGTCACGTAGACCGCCTTATCCGCTTGCTTGGGGTTTTATCTATATTTTCCCGTTCTTTTTAGAACAAATAAAATTAGGTGGCGATTTCACTAGTTTTCGAGAATTAAAAGATTTTTGAAAATCGAGTTGCTTCACTTGGCGACTTCACTGGGGAAAATTTTTAAAGCGAGTTAACCCTAATTTAATTCTTCGCTTGTGTGTTTGTTTATTGCTTTGATGTTTACTATTTATTGCCTATTATTTCGTTATACTATCCTGTGATATATTTTGATATTTGGGCGTTTTTGGTTATGATTCGTAGATAAGCCCAATACCCAGGCTTCTAGGAAACATAAGTTTAGAGTGGTTGAGTAGCTTAGGTCCATTGGACATCCGTGTTCCTTGGATCGACGTGAAGACCACAACTTAGAGTTGGTCATTTTAAGGGGGTTGTTGCACCGTATGCTAGTGCGGGGCAGCAATTTCTAGACAAATGGCCTACAACTCTAAGTATTAGGATGTCCAAAATTGAGACCAACCGCTCAAAGGTTTTTTGAGTATCCCTTTAAGAGCCGTTTCTTGGAGTATACTTTTGAAAATACTATTGTCTCGACAATAATATTTTTAAAAGGGGATCTGAGACTCCGAGAAACATTTAGCAAAAAACATTAGAACCAACCTTGTTTGGGAAATTGTTGGGTAGGCGTCGAAACCATGGCCAACCAACCCGTGACTTATCATATGATCTACACTGTTATTGGGTTCCAGCTTAACTCATTTGCATTGCATGTTTACATTAATCATTCATGTTCATCACATTTGTTAACATTTTCAGGTATCTTTAAAGGACTCATTCTTGAAAGTAATCAGACGGTGCAATGGATTCCGGCAGAAAAAACAATCCTCACATCAACTTCAAAATTCCAAACATTCAGATGCTGTTGAGACTTAGGGGAAAGGTGAAGCATGCACAATTGAACAACTTTCATACCAGATATGGGTGGATCTTGGAGCTTTTGGATATTGACACTGATCACAATGCTCTGAAAGCTTTGGTAAAGTTCTTTGATCCTTCCCTGAGGTGTTTTACATTCCAAGATTTCCAGATGGTTCCAACAATTGAAGAATTCGAAAGATTGTTGAATTGGCCTCTAAAAGATAGTGTTCCTTTTACCAAGTTGGGGGAGAATGTGGATGCCAGTGATATAGCAGCTGCTTTGGGTCTTCCAATCTGAGAGATAGGGCCGATGTTAGTTGAAAGAGGAATTCCCAGGAGTTTCTTAGAAAAAAGAGCTGAAGAGTTGTCAGTGGGGGAAGAAAATTGGAGATCGTTCAGTGCCATTCTAGCCTTGTTGATCTTTGGAGTAGTATTGTTTCCGAGTCATGATGATGAGTATGTGAGTCATCCTGCAATCAATGTGTTTCTTTCAGAGAATCCTGTACCAGCTTTGCTAGCAGATATGCTCATCAACATTCATACTCGATACGCCAAAAGAAAAGGAGTAGTGATGTGTTGTTCCGCCTTGCTCTATTCATGGTTGAAGTCCCATATTCCTCAGCGAGGACCTTGGGTAAAGATTTTGGAAAACTTGATTTGGTCTCAAAAGTTAGCTTCTCTTACTGCTAGCGGCGTTTTCTGGTATTCTCCAAATTGGTATACGTGGGAGGTTATCACTCATTGTGGGGCATTTCCTAATGTTCCGCTAATTGGATCTCGAGGGTGCATTAACTATAACCCCAGGTTGGTTCTTAAGCAATTGGGATGTCCTATGGAAACCGCACCAAAGGAGGAACTTTTGAGGGAGTTTATCTTATTGGATTTTGGAAGAGATGATCCGAGTTTGTTGAAGCAAATACAGAAGGCTTGGACTCAAGTTCATAAGAAGGGTGCAGAGCTCGGAAAAAGAGGAAATGGGGATGGTGAACCTTATGAATCCTGGATACTTAGGAGGGTAATGGAGGTAAAATTGTCGTTCATTGTGGAAGTTCCATTTGATGTACCAGAACCCGAAGTCACTCACGTCCCTATTGAGGAGTTCAACAAACTCAAGTTCACTATCATAGAGATGCAAGCTGAAGAGGGTCGACAACAAGCCATCCTTACTCGTGTTACCCGAGAAAGGGATGATGTGATGCAAAGCCTCAGAGAAAGGGATGATGAACTGCTAAAGAGTCAAGAGCTGGTAGAAAAAGAAAAGAAGGCAAAGTTCCACGTGAAGGACAATCTGGATGCTGCCAACTTTGAGTTAAGGGAGTTCAACCGAAAATTAGCCAGGGCCGAACAACAAAGAGGGAAGGCCTACGCAGATGAAGAACGGGCCATCCAAGCAAAGTCGGATTTGAAAGCAACTCTCACTGCTCAGATTCTAGAGTTGAAGGCTGCGCTGAGAAACATTGAATCCAGTTTGGCGCGTGAGACTCGCCTCAAAGAAGAAGCTCGCTTGGCACGTAATGTAGACTCTAAAGAGTTAGCTCGAAAAATCCACGAGTTGGACACTGCAAGAGATCTTGTGGCCCGGTGGGAGGCATCGTATGGAGAGTTGGAAGTCCAATGTGAGGGATGGCAAGAAGAAGCCCGGCGTCAGAATGAGCTTTGGATAAATAGAGGGGAAACCATTTTCACTTTGGAGGAGCAGAACAAGAGCTTGTATGACAACTATTCAGCTTGGTGGAATTCTGTAGGCAACTAATGGTGGAGGTTCCGTGGAGGCTTCAGTCAGCCGTTGAGGATCTAGAGGAAGACCGAGTGCTTCCGGCGGTAGAGTACTTCATTTATCTCTGCAGAGACATGGTGGAGTGATTCCAACAAGAGATAAGAGATTTTGGGGCCCCGAAGAGGACAACACTTCTGATCTTCTGCTATTTTTATGTTTTCTTCAGCTCCATTGTACTTATTGAACTAAAAGCAGACCTGCGAGTCTTGCTCTTTAATTTCTCTACAAAGACTAATGTTTGTATTTCGATTGTTATGTTTGAATGAAGGAGCTGATTATCCATGTGTGTGTGCTAATTATTTACAAGTGAATGAGTCCGATAAGGATCCTTGAAAGTGGAAACACGGTCATAAGCATTTTTGCATTAATCATACATAATCATGTATTTTTCTTTATTAAAAAGGGGACGCCAAGCTCATTACTTGTTATTTCACCAGATCCAAGCTGACTACCCGACGCCCGTACGCGACAAGAGCTAATTTGAGAAGAGCCATGGATCAATACGAGACAAGGCAGACGGCCATGCAAGGCGGCATTGTTACCTTGAGAACCAGGATGGATCAGTTATTGGAGATGCTCACGGCTCAGCATGCCAGAGAGGAGGAGCAGGCCGCCGCCACTGCTGCTGTCGTCGTTACTGCTGCCGCAACCGCAACCGCTGCCGCTACGAACAACAACGCAGCTGCCACTGTTCCTCCCGTCATCATCGGAAACGCGAGGACTCTTCGAGGTGTTGCTCCATTTCCAGGAGTACAAGCACATGTTCCTCCGTTTTATGGGGTACATGCTGATTTCTTCAACGAAATGGACAATCAAGGGAATGTTGTTGCCGCTCATGCCGCCACCCAAACTATGGCGAATGATGAGCAAGGGCGAGAGGAGGACGAGCAAGAGAATCTGTGGTCAATAACTCCTCAAGGTGAGGAAGATCTGCAAGACGACTATATGAGGCAATTCTATCAGAATGCGGCACCGGTGGGTAACCCAACTCCTTTCCAGGACGTGGCCGCCCAAAGGATGTGTAAGGAACTTGCCGAGCAAGTAAGGGAGCTGAAAGGGAAGAATGTTGTTGGCCTGAGTGCCGCGGATATGTGTCTTGTACCAGATGTGGTCATTCTGCCAAAATTCAAGGCGGATTTTGAGAAGTACAAAGGGTGGTGTCCAGATACCCATCTGAGAATGTATTGCCGCAAGATGGCGGCACATGTTAATAATAGCAAGCTGATGATCCACTGCTTTCAAGATAGCCTCTCAGGGGCATCTTTGGATTGGTACATGCAATTGGAAAAAGCAAATATCTGCTCTTGGGACGACTTGTCTAATGCTTTCTTCAAGCAATACCACTTCAATACAACTATGGCCCCCAATCGGGTACAGCTTCAGAACATGTCTCAGAAGGATAGGGAATCGTTTAAGGAGTACGCCCAGAGGTGGAGAGAAATGGCTTCGAGGGTTCAACCGGCTTTAGCCGAAAGGGAATTGAATGATCTGTTCATGGGAACATTGCCCGTGCAATATTATGAAAGGTTGATTGGAAGCACTTTCTCGGATTTCTCTAATCTGGTGATGGTGGGTGAAAAGATTGAAGAAGGATTGAAGACCGGAAAGATTTCCGGAGGGAATGTAGGACCGTCTGCAGTGAAGAAGATGTTTAATGGTTTCAAGAGGAAGGAGGCTGAAGCCAACGCCGTATATGAAGCAAGAGGTAGAGGAAGAGGAAGACCACCAGCTAGGTCTGCTCCTGTTCAGGTTCCGTACATGTCATACCCCTATGTGGCCGCCATGCAATTTCCTAGCATGCAGTATCAGCAACCAATGCAGATGCCGATGCCGTATTCAAATCAGGTTCCTCAGAATCAAGTTCAACAACAACAACAGATCAAGAATCAAAACAAGGGTGCGGTTCAACAGAGGAGCCCGCACTACCACAAGTATACCAAGGAGGAGATCCAGCCTATCCCAATGACCTACACCAGTCTACTACCGTACTTAATCCAAGATGGAAAAGTGGTGCCAAGAGAATTGAAGCATGTTCCAGGGACTCCTAAACCATGGTTTAATGAAAATGCCAGATGCGTTTTCCATGCTAATTCTCTCGGGCATACCACCGAAGATTGTTTTGCTTTCAAATGCAAAGTCCAGGAATTAATTGACCAAAAGCTGTTGACTTTCGCTGATGTCCCCAACATTGCTAATAATCCATTACCGAGGCATGGGTCATCATCAGTAAATGCTTTGATTGAAGAAGGTGGTCTGGTTATAGAAGTTGGGCAGTTGAAAGTGTCTTTGAAGAAGGTGTTGGAGAAATTGAAGAATGCCGATTTATTGGAAGAAGGTCATGATGGCTGTTTGATTTGCCAAGACAACCCAGAACATTGTGAAAAGTTTAAAAAGTATTTGCAAGGATTGATGTATCAACATTTGATCCAGTTTAGCTGAGTTCCCACTGAAGTGGAAGTGGACGTGGTGGTCCCTCTGATCAATAATAGGAGACTTCATGTGTCTCCAATCCAAGAAGAAGAGCCTGTTACGGCGGTAGAACCAATGATGGTTTACCCGCCCATCCGGATCCCTTATGAAAGCACAAAAGCAGTACCTTGGATTTATGAACCAGAATTTGTCGTTGGAGGTAAGCCATTGGTTTTAGAGGAGTCTACTGTGGAGAACATAACCGGTATGAGTGGTATGACCCGTAACGGTCGAATTTATCACCAAGATCCAATGAAGAACCGGGCTGCAGAGAAAGTATCAGATGTTCCTCCAAGAAAAGATGGAGTTATTGATTTGAATATGGAAGAGCTAAGGGATATCTTCAAGCCGAGTGATGAGACGTTAAAGATCATTAAGAGGAGTGACTACAAAGTAGTTGACCAACTTAGTCAGACTCCAGCAAAAATCTCAATCTTGTCCCTGTTGAAAAGTTCAGAAGCCCACAAGATGGCTCTGTTGAAGTTTCTTGACAGCTCATACGTGGCTGAGGATATTACAATCAATCAATTAGATGTTGCAATCTCGAGCTTAAATGATGGCAGTTGTTTGTCATTCACCGATGCTGATCTCCCTCAGAATGGAGGTAGTCATAATACGACCCTTCACATTTCTGTTACATGTGGTGGAACAACTCTTGCCAGAGTTCTAGTTGATACAGGCTCAGCTCTGAACGTAATCCCGAAGACGACATTGGCTCAGCTGCAGGTAGAAGGGGCAATTTTGAAACCTAGTTCTCTAATTGTGAAGGCTTTCGACGGATCGCGCAGGATAGCGGTAGGGGAGATTGATCTTCCAGTGCTCATCGGACCTCAAATCTTCAATATTACTTTTCAGGTGATGGACATCTTTCCAGCTTATAGCTGTTTGTTGGGAAGACCCTGGATACATGGTGCAAAGGCCGTCACCTCAACCCTACATCAGAAATTGAAGTTCTTGTTGAACAACCAGGTTGTGGAAGTTAGTGGTGAAGAAGACTACCTGGTTAGTCACTTGTCTGAATTCAAATATGTGGATGTCGGAGATGAGGTGCATGAGACCCTATTTCAAGCTTTGGAGATTGTGGGGAATATGCAAAAGGAGGTCAAGACTGCTGAAAAACCTAGAGGTAATATAACCCGTTGACAAGATGTCAAGGCTCTCATTGAGGCCGGAAACCCTGAAGGTTGGGGTACAGTGATAAACGTGGCGGAGAAGAAGGACAAGAGTGGACTCGGCTATCAATCATACTCCGGGATTAGCAGAAGTTCAGAGATAGGAAAAGGAATTATCCCTCGTCTAGAGGATACTTTTGTTGCAAAAGGTTTCCGCTCTGAAAAGGCTATCAATGCCATTGAAGATGATGAGCGTGCAGTGGAGCTTGCTCAAATGGTGTTTCGTACTCCTCCCGGTGTGGCACTTAAGAATTGGAGCGTCAAGGATGTTACCCCTCTCATTTAATTTTCAAAGTAATTTCTTGTTTTTTAATTAAAAAAAATCATGTGCTCTGCCCAAGACACAAAGGATTGCTTTGTAGGGCTTGAACTTTTATCTTCAATAAAAAGCGCATTTTGTTATTCAGTTTGAGATCCCTTTTATTGTTTTTACTTTTGCTTTCCAGTGCATCTTGAATAAAAAAAAACAACAACATTTTCATTGTTTTTCCTGCTAAAATGAACATACATGTCTAAAAGATAAAATCAATCATTTATGCAGATCACCTGAAACTGAGCTTATTGAACACAACCATGCTATAACTCCTTTTGACTTCGATTTCCCGATCAACCAAGCCGAAGATGGCGGTGAAGAAGACTATGAACTCCCTGAAGAGTTAGCGCGTCTGATTGAGCACGAGGAGAGGATGATCCAACCTCATCAGGAACCAGTGGATGTGATCAATGCAGTGCGAAGAGGATCTCAAAGAAGTCAAAGTTGGAACCGCCTTAGGGCAAGAGATAAAAGATGAGTTGGTCAGCTTACTGCGAGAGTTTGCAGATGTGTTTGCCTGGTCGTATCAAGATATGCCCGGACTCGATACAGATATTGTTGTGCATAAGTTACCGCTAAAACCCGAATGCTCTCCCGTGAAGCAAAGACCGAGGAGGATGCATCCTGAGATGGCTAAAAAGATCAGAGACGAAGTGAAGAAGCAGTTCGATGCCGGTTTCCTAGCTGTGTCGGTGTATCCAGATTGGATTGCCAACATTGTACCTGTCCCCAAGAAGGATGGAAAGGTTCGAATGTGTGTAGACTACAGAGACTTGAATCGAGCCAGCCCGAAGGACGATTTTCCTTTACCTCACATTGATGTTTTGGTCGACAGTACAGCTCAGTCTTCGGTGTTCTCTTTCATGGATGGTTTCTCCGGGTATAATCAGATCAAGATGGATCCTGCAGACATGATGAAGACAATATTCACCACCCCGTGGGGCACCTTCTGTTACAAGGTCATGCCTTTCGGATTGAAGAACGCAGGGGCAACTTATCAAAGAGCCATGGTAGCTCTTTTCCATGATATGATGCATAAAGAGCTACCATGGCTCTTTATGCATCATATCTATATTTTCCCGTTCTTTTTAGAACAAATAAAATTAGGTGGCGATTTCACTAGTTTTCGAGAATTAAAAGATTTTTGAAAATCGAGTTGCTTCAATTATTATATGATTCTTGATAATTATGTGAATTCTCACCCCTTCTTTAGTGATGTTGCCTCTACGTAGGTAACATGCAGATTCTCAGGAGTAGCGTTGCTGAAGTAAGTGGAATGATAGTTCTTGAAGTGTCTTTCATTTAGTGTCATTTATTTTAGAAGGGTCATGCTCTACTCATGTAACATCGAGATGGAAACCGTTTGATTTATGTTTTGAAAGATACTTTGTATACTCTACTTTATTTTGTTATTTCTTTTGATTATGTGGAGAATTGAATTTTATGTCTAAGCTGATTAAATGAATAAAGTTTACTTGAGACTATTAGAAAAGTGATTTCGTTGCGACATGTTTATGTGAAGTGTATAAAAAATATGAATTTAATTTAGTGTTATTGAGCATGACAGGTGTTTTGTGATGTATGGAATATGTGTGACACCCTTATGTGATTTGCATGATAATTTACTCTGATTATTTCTATCTTATTTTGCGAGATTTTAGAAGGGTGTTATATTAGTGGTATCAGAGCAGGTCGGTCCGTTGACCAAGGTTTTAATGTGTATATTTGATAGGTGTATTTGGCACTATCGATATTGTTGCTCTAACAAGAATTTGTTGCTTGAAACACTCAGAATAATAGTTGGAGACTTGGGGAAAGGATAAGGGGATCGTATTCGGATTTGTTTGCATGCGGTAATTTCCGAGGGCGAAAATTCTTTAAGTGGGGAGAGTTGTAACACCCCAATTTTATTAGTTAGTGGTATAGTTTATTAATTAGTAATATACATTATATTAATTAATTAATTAATTAATTGATTGATTGAATAATTGATTTTATTAAAGTTAATTGATGTGTGTTATGTGACGGATTAGTTGGGTTGAAATGGAGAACCGTGGAAGTATAGGGTAATTTTCAACATAGGGTAATTTTCAACAATAAATTCATTGACAGCAACCCAGTTTGGTATCAACTACACAATCTAACACAAACAGAAGCAATTTTACAAACCCAAATCCCATATACTATTCATCATATACCCTATTATAGAGTCAGAACCCCACTCTTACCTTGGATTGGAGACCGCTATATTCTACCAATTGAATCCCAGCCTTTCCAAAGCTTTCAACCTTTGCCTCTTTCCTCTTTTCTCCTCTGCAACTGTTCACGATCAATTCTCCAAGACTTTTTCTTCTTCTCTACCACTTCCCCGTACAACACTTTCTTTACTCATTCTCTAAACCCTAATTCTTATCTACTGATAAAACCTAATTTCTATATCACTTAACCAAACTTCATAATTCTTAATAATACTAATGGGTCTAACTTTTCACTCCCCCATTCTTTTTACTACATACCACCACAAAAATAGCCCAACAATAACCTTATATCATTCAAATATTATCGCTAATATTAATCAACCAATTAATCAACTAAATAATAACTTAGCAACTTACATTACAACTCACAACATTTCACAAATAATTCAAAAATAATTCGAAAATATTTAATTAAATAATTAATTAAATATCAGGCGTTACAACTCTATCCCACTTAAAATATTTTCATCCTCGAAAATCTACTAGCTGCTACCACTTTTAATGTGAATTTCGCATCTAACTTATTGGTTTGCAAGTCACGTTTGGCAACAGTTCGACCACGACTTTCCGGACATAACAACATTTCAACATGATATAAATCAAATACACATATGTTATTCATTCAACACCTTTGTGACATAATCGTTAATAACTTATCAACCACTCCAACAATATTTTGACATATCAACATTTAAAGTAGTAGCACACTTATACTTGGATATACAACATCACATTAACATCTTAACAACATTTTCAACACCAACAACGATAATGTAAGCGAATTCTCATTTTAGACCCTGGTAACGTTTTTTTTTAATCGCCCCTTTGAAATGTTAAAATTCTAAGTCTTTTACCCCATAGGCAAAAATATTACCCCCTTGTAAAATATATTTTTTTGCTTTACCTCCACCGTTTCGCTTCGTTTTTACACGCTTAGGGGGGTACCCAAAAATTATAGGGGGTAATTGAAAAAAATAATTTTACAGGGGTCTAATGCGAATCTCGCTAATATTACAGGGGGAGTTTATTATTTTAACCATATATATATATATATATATATATATATATATATCGGACTCCCCGAACGCCTGTCGGGCCGAACGCTGTCGGGCAGGTCACGTTTATCGAGATACAGTCTTCGATAGAGATATGTGCCGACATTGGGGTTGTCAGTTACTCGGAACACATAGCACACAACGTCTCCTGCTCGGCGCCTACCGAGAAGATTCGGTACTCAGTGCATCAAGATCTATGCTTGTGACACTCCCTTTGCCTGACACAATGACTAGTTACGGGCGCCATTACTCGACTTTGACCTAGTCAACCCGGACGACTATACTTGCGGACCCTGTAACACGGTGGGAGAGCTGACTTGTTTATTTTGTATTTTATCGCAAATGTTGCAGATAGTAAGAGTCGCCACCGACTTTTCTTTTATCCAATAAAGGGAAGGTGAAAAGAACAGGAAAGACCTTCGTTAGATTCTGAGTACATGAGGTAATTATGAAAAGGAAAGGTATTAGCACCCTTTCCATCCGTAGTTATCTATGGGCTCTTAATTGCTTAGCTCACTTTTGAAAACTTGCTTTTTGTGTGTGCGTGATTTGAAAAGTATTTGAAAAATATTTCGCTTTGACTTCGTAATGATTCTCGTTGGAATGTATATGAATTGTTTGGAAATATTTGTTTAGAAAATGTTTAAAGCTTTGTAATGATTCTCTCTGGAATGTATACAAAGTGTTTGTTTGAAATATAGTTTAAAAATAAGTATGAGGTGTGAAAAGTATTTTGATTGATTGGAGCAAGCAATAAAGACTTATTTATCTACTCAGAATGGTCGTTTTTTTGTTATTTTTCTTCTCCTTTAGGACAGCGCTATCCATACCATTAGTTGGTAGGTAACTCTATCCGTTGGATGTGAAGGGACAATTGAAGGGTCATCGTATGACCATTGAAGGCAACATGGTAAGGATACCTTAGCAATTTCGTAGGTACGATCATCACTTATTCGTAGGCAACAACCGAGGGAAGAGATCATATATTTGTAGGCAACATCGAGGGTCATCAAGGGACTATGATCTTTGTGATGATTTAACTGAGGGACTTTGCTAATGGTACCCCTACGTTCGAGGGATATGACCATTGTATTCGAAAGGCAACAAGAGAGATTACCCTAGAGGGTGCAAGTGTGATAGAGTGTGTTAAGTTCAGATATTTATCTTCGAATTAGGGTTATTCTAATATTGATTTTAATCTTCCCATATAAACCTTAGTTATCATACATCTAAGCAGTTAAATATTTGCAGAAAAATAAAGTGCGAAAAGTAAATGCGGAAAATAAACCTACGCTATTATAAGGCTTTGGGGCAGATACATAATATAGGTGCGGAAAGTAAAGGCAGAAAATAAATCTACGCTATTACAAAAAAGCTTTGCGACCTATACAGTAATTTCTAAAATTTAAAGTGCGGAATAGTAAATAAATAATAGAAAAAATGTTATAATATTAGTAGAAAAAAATATTTTTTGGATTTTTTTATTGATTTAATTAGGAAAATAAATTAAAAGTTAATTTTAATAGTTAATTAACAATTAATTAAAAAAAAGAAAAATAAAACATTTTTTGGATGTCAAAAATAAAATAAATATTTTTCTAACCTAATTTTGAAAATAAAATATTTTTTGTGATTTTTTATGTATTTTAGAAAATATTTTAAATGAATTAAAAAGAAAATTGAAAATATGAGAAAATATGGAAAATAGGTTAGTTTTGCAAAGTGGTAAAAATAAGGTTGGGGTGCCTAGGTTCGAACCCCTGACCCTAGGGTTGTCAAGCAAAACGCGTTGCCATCTGAGCTACCTGTCATTAGTGTTAATATAATGAAACAAATATAATATATTAAAAACGAATTTTAAAATATACTAAAAGAAAACAAGCGCGAAGGGGCTTCGTCCCCGATTGGAATTTTCTGGGAATTTTACCCACGACTTTTCTGTGGGTAAACCTATACCGACGGTGCTCATCTGTAGCTACATCCCTACAATTTTCAAAAATTCAATACACGAAATATAAATTCATGGTAAGGGTATGAGTCGATCCGGTTTGACCTCGTGAGCATGATGGTATCACTGCTTTCCTCCAATTTTACATATTCTCATAACCTCCAAATTGGAGCTTATGAACCCTAACAATGGTGGTTCTTCGTTCCTACACTTAAGCTTAAATCAAACCATCTAGATGGCTTGCAAACAACATTCTAAGCATGAATATACAATCAAACAACATTCTAAGCTTAAATCGAATTTGAAAAATATGAGTGTAAACCGTGATTCTGAAATAGAGTTTCAAGATCTTTTGGTTGCTTGTGAATGGATGGAATCAATCAGAGGACACCAAGGAACGTGATGGAATGCTTAGAACAACCTGAAATGATCCAAAACTCTGGCATCTAATTGCTTGCAAGTCACAGATTTTTTGAGCTTTGTTTAGGGTTCTTGGCTGCAAAATTTCGTGTCTTGGCATCTGGAAGTCTTGTGTATATATAGTAGAAGCCAATTAGGTCAAGATATGTGAAGAAAATATATGGCATTGATGAGAAAATATTTGATTGTTCAATCATTCAAATTTGCATCAAAAGTTTCCAAATTTGCCTCAATCTTGTGCAATCAAGTCTTGAACGAAATTGGCCAGCTAATTGATCTTGCTTGGACCTCAAGAGTGACAAATATCCAGCCTTGCATCAATTAATTTGATTTTTAGTATTTTATTTTAATTAAAATTAGATTTAAATGAATAAATTCCAAAATAAAATAAAATAAAATGAAAGGAGACATGCAATTGGTCTTGGAGGTCATGGATAATCTTAACAACAAGTTTGGATCACAAAAACTTAGGCCCATTTGGAAAAAAAAATGATTTTGCTAAGTATTTCTCTTCATGCACTTCTTCAAATTTCCCAAACTTGCACAAGTTGTATCTTGCTCAATTTTCAACATTTTGAAGTGTTCTTGGACTTTTTAGAAATCTCAAGATGTCCTCTAAACACTCCTTTTGGTTTCATCTTCATTTAAGCTTCCATGTTCATGTACACTTCTTTACAGAAAGATGACGTTTTGTTGACTTTTAGGATGACCTATAATGTCTTGATCCATAACTCTCAAATGAAGCACTTTTGGCCAAAGCTTGTGAGACAAAAAGTTGTAGAGAATTGAATTCTATTTAAAATCAGATTTCATGGAAAAATTTCTGATAAAGCATGTGAAAGTTATGCTTGGTCAAAGTTATGTTGACTTTTTGTCCAAAAACCCTAATTTAGAAACTTTGACTTTTGATCAAATCTTGAGTTTTCTTGATGATTCATGATTAACCCTTGATCAAATGATGAGCGTGACTTCAAAATCTCTATGTTGACCAAAAATGATGAAGTTTGACTGTATGTTGACCACAATTGACTTTTTGTCCAATACAACTGATTTTCAATCATTTGAGCAATTGACTAAGCAAACTTGAGTTGTGAGGCTTAAAACTTGACATGGTGATCCATTGAGACATATGAGGAGGCATGATGATCACTTGAGGCAATATAAACCATATTTTACTTGAGAGAATCAAAACCCTAGTTATGGGTTTATTACTTAAGAGATGGTTCATATGGTCAACCCTTGAGAAATTCTTTAGTATTGAGATGTGGACTGCCTTGAAAAATCCGAGAGAAAATTTTGGGGTAAAATAGTTTCCCCTGTTCAATCTTCTTGTTCCTGAAGGGTTAGATTAGTATGCTTGCCTTTCGTGACCTAAAGGTAGAAGATGATTGAACACTCGAGTACACCTGAAAATTTGCACTCGCTGGTGTATGGAATGAGATCGTCAGTTGACGATGTAATGGAATGGGCTTATAGATGCCACTCGGTGAGGCTAATGTTGGGGAGTGTGTCGTACGTTAAAATCCATGCTTGTATTTGAATGAAGTTACTGGTATACATTAATTTTTCACCAGACATGCAACATTCTACAAGCGGAGAGATATCGACGTGTAGTTGGAGATGGGCTTAAAGATGTCATCTGGAATAGTTTATGATAAGAGGGAGTCAGAATAAACCTTCGTCTTGGCTTTATCTGAAATGAGTATTCGTCATATGTAGATAGTTTTCCCGTCTTGTTTCGGGCATTAATCTGTATCCTACTGTTTATTGGTAAACCCGCCTGGTCGTTTAGATAGTTTTCCCATCTTGTTTCGGGCATTAATCTTTGACCTTCTGTCTAGAAATTTGTGAATAACTTTCACCTGTTTGAGAATTTAAGCTGAGAGAACGGGATTAGTTCTATGCGGATTATGATGCATGCAAGTATGTAATGATGTTTATATGCCTATGTTATGATTTTTTTGAATGATGTATAAATGTAGATGTTATGGTATTTCAAAACATATCCATCTTGAAGAAGATGGGAATGTTCTATTGGGGATCTTTGATTTCTGCTTGGAGATGAGGATCCCGACTAAGGATAAAAGAGATGTAGATTCCTCCGATGCACTATCTGACCAAGTTTTAAGTCTGGATATCGATACCGTTGGGGAATGATAATCCTCGAGAGATACTCATCTGGGGATGAACATCTCGTGTACGAGTCTGGATGGGGAATGATGTAATCTTGTATAACCTATTACTGCTCGGAGACTGATATAATAAGTTGATTGATGATTGGTTACTGCTCGGGGACCAAGTAACAATACGTTCACTACACGGGGACTGATGTGACAATGTAGATAATCACTACTCGATGACTAACATGATGAGTTGATATGATCCCTGCTCGGGGACTAATATGATGAATTGATAGGATCACTTCTCAAGGACTAATATGATGAATTGATGTGATCACTGCTCGGGGACTAACGTGATGATGTTGATAGGATCACTGCTCGGGGACTAACGTGATGATGTTGAGAGGACCACTGCTCGGGGACTAATGTGATGATAGGATCATTGCTCGGGGACTAACGTGATGAGTTGATAGGATCATTGCTCGGGGACTAACATGATGACTTGATAGGATCACTTCTCGGGGACTAATGTGATGACTTGATAGGATCACCTAATGTGATGATTTGATAGGATCACTGCTCGGGGACTAATGTGATGAGTTGATATGATCACTGCTCAGGGACTAATGTGATGAACATAAGCGTTGGACACTATTGGAAGAAGATGATAGAGTAGTAGTCTTGTTGGGAAATCTGTTTCTATTGAGGGAGCGATGGCTATATGGGGATTGTTGATATTATTCTTGTGAGAATATACCTTTGTGAAAATGACTCTGTGGGGATGTATTGGTGACTTTAGTTGTTTTTTGACGTGGTTAGAAGTTTTTAGCTTATTGGGCTATCATCCAACAATCTAAAAACTTCAAGTTTGTTTAAACCATTAGGCTATCATCTAACAATTTAAACAAACCTCATCCAAGTTTTTTATGAAATTCATTTTTTGAAACAAATTCAATTAAGTTAATTTAATTTGAAAGTGTTTTAAGAGATTTGGTATAAGACCAAGAGAAATTTAATAATGTTATGATTAACCAAGTATGTGGACTTGATTAATCTCGTGAGGATAGGTGCTCTTATCCCTAACTATGAAACTCTTGTGCATGGACAATTGGTATATGGACCATTATTTATTCGGGTTATGATTAATCAATGCAAGGGCATCAATTAATCTTGTGAGAATGGCCATGCCCATTCTCAACTATTTAACCCTTTGGGAAATTTGGTATAAGAACCAAAAGCCGAGAAGATAATTAAATATGTCAAGTATGTGGAGTGTACAATTGGTGATAATTCATACAAGCATATGAGAGGCGAGTAAATAATTAACACACAATACACATCCAAATTCTTTAAATAATTATTAGAATAACAATTTTATTTTGATAAAATTAATTAATTTTTTAATCAATAATATCGAATAAAATTATATTAAACTAATAATTATTTAATACAAAACATAATTTATTTGCACTTGCAAAATAATTTTAAATAAAATAAAATAATTGAAAAGAGGTAAGGGACTAGAAATGGCCTGTTTTGAAGCTAGATTTGGCGGGTGTAGATAAGAAGGAGAATCACATTGTGTAGGCTTGGGATGTTAGGTAAGGGGGTAAGAAATCAGCTAAGCTCAAAGTATCGGATGGAAGGCGGGTAGAAGTCCCTACATCAAACGAGATAAAATCAAAACCAACAACGTGAAGAAACTTACGAAGCTCAAGTATCAATTATTGCACTTTATTAAATTAAATTTAGAATAGATTCATGTAGGAATCAACTCTAAGAAGACAAATAACATATTTGTGTTCATACGCATTCGAAAGTCAATTCGAATTCAAAGTTCGAAATCACAACACAATGAGGATCATTACAATATAATTTGAATTTATTTACAAATGAATTAAATAAAGTATGAGAATAGAAGTAATATGTACATTATGTATTTACAATATTAAATATAAAAATAAAATTACTAAGTATTTTGTATATACATTACTAAACATTAAATAGAAATAGTAATTCAACATTAAAACTATATGAGCAAGTGTATGATGTGCTAATTAAAAGTGAATGTTTTTTGAACAATTCTTTGATGTCTTCACAAATAACAAACTTGTTAGTAGCATAAGTGGGATAAATTTGAAATGAAATGAAACTGAAACAATCAGAACATGTGTTAGTAATTACAAGATAAAAATCGAACGAAACTTGTGAAACATGCATGATGTACATGAGCAAATGGATATCTCTCAAGCAAAACCAACATGGTATACATTGTTTCAAGCATGTTCAATCAAATAAAAATCAAGAATAAACATGATTATTAATTCACAAACGCAACATGAAGTGAGAAGTCACGTTGGAACATCCAAATCAGATTCAAAAATGAGCTTTAAACCTTTAAATAAACTTCGGGAAGTAACTATACAAACTATTATCACACCATAAAATCGAATAAATCAATGAACAGCAAATCAATGAAATAACAAATAATGCTCTGAACACATTCAACTAACATTGTTCGGATTCAAGATGAAATAACTTCCTTGCTCAAATTCACATGACAGAAAATAATGACATAATGCCTCTCTAGTTTCTTGGTTATGATCTACATGAATAAATGTGATATCGACATCAAACCATCATCGAAACCACCTAGAAGTCAATCCTCACAACTTCAATTAGGCACAAGCGAGAATAACACATTAACATGGTATCCCAACAGTTTCTTGGTTAGATTTACCCGCGAGTAATGCAACGTCATCATCAAACCATCATCAAAACTAAAACACAAATATCACTTCATAACTCCAACGTTTTCAATAAAGTCACGTAATTTAAGTATTTTCAATCAAGTAAACTTAAAATAATTTTGGTTTTTCAGGTCACAGAATGAAACAAGAAAACGAATGAAACCTTGATATCAAAACTTCGCTCAAGTTTACAACGCATAACAGGTATCTACAACAGAACTTTAACATTCATTTTAAACTCAATGCAACATCAACAATTCAGACCTCATTTGACAACATAATCGACACCAACTTAACACAATAATATTATTAGCAACATCAATTCACTACTAGATTAAACACAAACAAAATCCAGAAATTGACAAAGCCATTAAAATTAATGTGCAATTTAACTAAAGGCATCATAAACTCTTAACTCAAACAAACATGATCTTAAGAATAGACATAATCTTAAAAGTATGGAAACGTACAGAAAAGCCGAAAGTTGCTATGAGGCCAAACGAACAGAATTTGAGTTGGTGTTGTAAGTAATGTGTTGAGAAGAGATATGCTCGGTGATTTGCAGATGATGAAAAGACGATATGAAGATCGTTGGCAGTACTTGGCAGTTGATGAAGGTTGAAACGGAAATGGATCGATGATGGTTACAGATTGTTGAAGGTGTTAATAAAGGTGAAAGAGCTATGATGATTGTTGGAGATGTCGTGGATGGAAGTGACGGCGAGTTTGTGAGATGCGTGATGATGGTGTTTGTTGAAATTGTGGTTTGGATAATGATGGTGGTTGTTACGGAAGGAGGTTGACATTCAAGTCATTGGTGTTCCCGTTCTCTACTAAAACCGATTTAAATGGAGACGGAGAGAGTACGGTGAGAGATGGCCATCAACGAAGGTTTGGTTATTGAGGGAAGTTATGGAGAGGGAAGGATGAAGGTGAGAGAAGGGAGTTTGAACGGTGAAGGAAACAGAATGAGGATGAGGGTGGCGAGAACGTGAGAGAGTATCACGAAAGAATGAGGTGAGTTTTGGATCGGAATAGGGTGATGACGATGGTGAGATGTGAAGGAGGTGTTGAGGGGAAGTTGGCGGAAGGGAAGGCGGATGGAATATGAGGAATATGGATAGAGTGTTTATGGTGGTGGTGATGAGACGGAGGGTGGCGCTAACGGCGGTAGTGGCGGTGGAGGACAGAGGGTTGCAGAAGGAGAGAGGATGGTGGGGGTATGTGTGAAGATGAAGAGGAACTATTTTGTGGATCTGAGTTTTTTATATGCCTCCGCCTCTATTTTTTTTTTGTTTTTTTTCAATAGTAACCACACACCAACGTATATACACAAAATTAGGTTAATGCAATTTTTATAATACCTAAAATGACTCTAACGGAAAAATAGACTATTAGGCCCAAAAGTATAAAAATTAAACTATCCGAAAATATTTTTGTTTTGATTTTTGGAGATAAAAATTAGACACTTAAAATTGTCAAAAACGATATAAATTCGAACACTAAATTATTTGAAAAAAATAAAAAATGAGTACATTAAAATAAACTACGGGTTTCAAAGATTAAAGAAAAACTATCAAAATAATTAAAATCGAAATAAAATGATAATAAAGAATATCCAACTTTAAAATGCTCACGGTTAAAAACGAGACTTCGAAATGTGTCGAAAAATTAGAGATAACATATTTTCATGATCTACGCGACACGTATATTCATAAAGCAATGAGTAAAAGGCGAAAACTTGAAATATTTTCTCGCTAATTTTCCATATAGTGTCGAATTGCTTTTAACGGTCTGTCTATAAAACTGAAATATCAATATCATCGACATATAAATAACTTAACACGATGCAAGAAAGACGTAAGGAGATAAAAATGAATGAAGTGGAATATCAATTATTTTACAACTGTAAAATGATGCATATGTCGATTAAAACTGAGTTTTGGTTAACTTAAATATGACTAATGATGCAAATGCGATGTGTAAATGATTGTTTAATGTTAATGGCCTAATGGAAGCATATGCAGGTGAATGTGAAGCCTAAGCCATATTAAATTGAGATAGGAGGGCAAATTTTGGGGTGCAGCACATATGTCCGCCCGATAGTTGTGTTCGTGGGGAACATATGTCTGCCAGGCAGTTCTGTTCGTGTGGAACATATGTCTCCCAGGAAGTTGTGTCCGCGAGGGACATATGTCTTCCTGACAGTTGTGATTGCGGGGACATATGTCAATCCGACAGTTGTGTTCGCGAGGAACATATGTCTGCCTGACAATTGTGTTCGCGGGGAACATATGTCGGCCCAACAATTGTGTTCGTGGGGAACATATGTCTGCCAGGCAGTTGTGTTCGCGTGAAATATATGTCTACCATGCAGTTGTGTCCGCGGGGAACATATGTCTTCCTAATAGTTGTGTTCGCGGGGAACATATGTTTGCCAGGCAGTTGTGTCCACATGGGACGATTTGTTTATGCTTTCCCGTCGGGGAGGTTGGCGAGGTCATTTATGTTGCAATGTCGAGCATAATTGGCAACCCCGTTCTCCTCGTATTGGATGTATGCCTGGGCCTTGAGGAGGAGGGCACCCAGTGTTGCCGGTGTTTCTATGCCAACTGCTTTGGCAAAATCACTGCAGGAGCGTAATCCTTGTTCGAGCAAGTACTTCTTCATCTCATCGGTCGTGGAGACCAGGACGACCTCTTTGTTGAACCTCATGATGTATGTTCGGAGAGATTCGTTTTCTCCTTGTATGATTGCTTCTAGTGAGGCCTCTGTCTTTGGGTGACGACGAGAGGCAATGAAGTGTCTTGAGAACATCTTTCCCAACTTCTTCCATGAGGTGATGGACTCGTTAGGGAGGCTTTTGTACCAAGACATTGCCCCTTTCCTCAGAGTTGTTGGGAACAATTTGCACTTGATGGCACCCCTAACGGCTCGGTAGTCGAGCAGGGTGTCAATATTTTCGATGTTCTCATCTGTATCAGTTGTGCCATCATACTGTCCGAGCTTCGGGGGTTTCTCCAACCTGGAAGTGATGGGAATATCCATGATCGCCCGACAAAGAGGACCACAGTGCTCGTGTCCGTCGCTTCGACTTGGAGAGAAATAGGGGAGAACAGTTATTCATGATGCGCTGGGGTGGAGAAAGGTCTCGATGTTGCTTGGGTTTTGGATACGGCGATCGTTTGCGGGGGAGACGTGGCTCGCTCTTTGTCTTCTTGTACGAAGGAGATCTTCAATTTTTCCAAGGAGGGGTGTGTCCCCTATTTTTCAAGAAAGAACGATCGAGGTGAGCTTCGCTCCGAGCAGGTCTTCTTGGCGAGGGGCTGCAGGATATGGTCGTCTTAGGTCTTTGAGGTGGAGACGAGGGACGATTCTTTTCTAGAGCCTTGATACGTTTACCTTGTTGGAGGAGGAGGCTGTTAGTGTGATTAAGGGTGGACAAGATTACACCTAATGCTGGATCGTTGTTGGTCAGTAGTGGTGCCGAGGGCTGAGGGATGACGAGGTCGTCAACCAGGTTCTAGGATTTTTGATTATCCAAGGGAGAATCTTGGTCTTCATCTTCATCGGAATCAGGGGAGGCGGTCCTGCCATCCCTCTTATGCATGAAATCCTCGAGATGAGGAAAGACGTCGTTCATGTCTGTCTTACGGACAGGCGAAAGGATGGTCTTGCCCAAAACAAACAGGTCGTTTTTTTCGGCCATCTTCTCGGAGGTGTTGAGGTATCTTTGGTCTTCTAGATTCTTGATGAGGAATGAAGACGGGGAAGATAGTTTCCCACAGACGACGCCACTGATATGAATAAATGATCAGAATCGGAGACGGACGGAATAGTTGATGATCCTTTGCGCAAGTTGATGTTGAGGAGGGGTGGTGTACCTGCAAGGCACTCTGATGCTAAAGTAAGAAAATGTTCAAGGAAGAAGGTAGAAACTATTAGGGTTTTGAGTGTAAGAAAGTGATACCTTACCCTCAAAGATGTGAGGGTTTATATAGGGATCTTAGGAGTGCTCTCATTGGTTGTTATATTTAAGCCTAGATATGCGGACTCATGGATATAGCTATTCAAACTGACCTGGTCAAACCGAGCAAGAGTGCTCGAAACTAGCCGTTATGTCGACCAGATGGGGACATAACGGGCATAGCCCTCGATGGGGAGAGTTGGTCTGATCTCCTCGACACCCGTCGAGTAGACGGGTTCTGACCATGTGCAGAGCGAGCAGATGATGCCTTTTGGAAGCCTTTCGATCTGTTCGACTCGCTACTAAACTCGAAGAGATGGTTTGCCCGACAGTCATTCGAAAAGTCCAGAACAAAATCCAAATTCAATATTTTAAAATAGCTAGAATAATATGAATCAAGTTATTTGCAATGTATAGAAGTTTAAGAAGTATTTCAATCATTTTGTCATGTGACCATAAAAAGTTATATATATAATATTTTTCTTGTGTGAAAATTAAATACAATGACTACTTTCTTGCTCGACTCCCATCAAATAAACTTGTTGGATCTTTCACTGCCTTCTTAGTTCTTACTACTTAAACATCAATAGTGTCCAAATAAACACTATAAAGCATAGTCTAGTCAAAGAAATCTTGCTAGCTCCTCCTTCATCGCTTTTAGGTGTTTCTGCAAATTGGTAAAACAAATAGATAAAGTTCTTTAGCTTGAAAAAAAATGAAAAATGAAAAATGAAAAATGAAATTGAAAGGTTTTTACCTGAGGGTTGCACTAAAATCATAGGAAGAATTGGAGAAGGTGCTGAAAATTTCCAACATAGTAAAACAAAATAAACATAAAATTGGTGATTAAAATCTAAAACAAAACAAAACTAGTACTAATGTTTAAATTTGACATACCATTGCAGATACTAGGATCAATTTTGACACCACATGAGTGTAGAATTTTGAAAGCTTGAGCTAATTTAAGACCATAAGCTTCAAGTAAACCTGGAGTTAAAGCAATTTGACAGAAACATGCTTCGTAGGTTGTGTTTACATCTTTAATTGGATTGCAGCATGTAGTGTCAGGTGGATTAGTGGTCTTAGCGTAGTGAATGCATGGTAATAGTGGATTAGCACAAGGTGGAAGCACTTGAGAATCTACTAAGCTAATTACACTCATGCTAATTACTATTAACCACATAATAATATACATCATTCCACAACTATTCATTTTGTTATTATTGATGAGACGAAAAGTGTGTGTAAGTATATATATGAATATATAAATATAAATGTATATAATATATATGTTGTTTTGGCTCACTGAAAAGGTTTATTTGTGTTGAATTAGAATTTGTTAATCAGGGCCGGTGTATATCTTTGAGGAATGGATTTGATTTATTTTCCTTGACTTGGCACCTGTTTGGGAGATTCTCCACTTATATTTGGTCAAAAATATATTCTTACTTTGTCTTTATCTATAGTCGATTGTTTCGCTCTCAAATCCATATTTCTCAAATCACAATTACTATTTGTTCTTGAAATAAAAGTGAGATTCAGCTAGCTGACCTGTGAACAAAGTCATATGAGTTGATAAGGTGGAGTTTTCTAGTAGAAAATTAATAGAGTTTTGTAAGTATTGGGATTTGATGGTAGCTTTTACAAGATTTGGTATTTTCTTACAATGTTTCTCTATGATTTTCACTATCTTCCTCTTTGTAAATATGTATGATTTCACTTTAAAAATGACAATATTTGAGCTTTATATAATAACAAACGTGACAATTCGTTTAAAAATCTCTAATTACAATTAACTGAGTGAATATTCTTCAAAAATTATTTATATTGTTCAAACTACCTTAAATCCTTCGTCAAAATTACAATTTGCTTAACAAATTGTGCCCTACCAATTCAACAAATTTTCAAACTTGATTAGCCAAATTAAACTAAATTTACAATTCTTTTAGAGAAATTTTTTGATCCAAAAGAAAATTTTCTAATTTGATTTCTCTTAGTTATGTCAATGTTTTTTTCAATTCCATCTCAAATAATATTTGCTGTTTTCCTCCTAATGCCTTATTTTCTCTTTACAAGTTATAAAAAAATTGCTTTTTAAATTTGAAATAAACAAATATAAATATGATGACACTCTTGTTCTTCAAGCAACTCGAAAAGACTCTTCTTTTTTATTAAAAATAAAATGGAGATTGATAGAAGATTAGTTGAGATTTGATAGATAGGCATTAGAAACAGAAAAGATTGACTAGATAGATAAAGACAAAACAAGAATATTTAGTAGACCAAACAAAATCAAAGAATCTCAACTCCATCAAATAAAACCTTTCAAGTGATTCAATGGCAACTATATATAAACATGTTCATGTTATGTTGTTAAACGATGAATTATAACAAAATGAACAATAGGAGAATGTGTATTTTGATGTTAATGGTAGTAATTAGCATGAGTGTAGTGATTAGTTTAGTAGATGCACAAGTGCTTCCAAGCTGTGGTAATCAAGTATTGCCATGCATTGCCTACGTTAACTCAAGTAACCCACCAGACATATGCTGTGATCCGATTAAGGATCTATATGAAACACAAAAAACATGTTTCTGTCAAATTGTTTTAACTCCTGGATTGTTTGAAACTTTTGGTTTTAAAATTTCTCAGGTTTTTCGAGTTATACACTTGTGTGGTGTCGAATTCGATACCACATGCAAAGGTATGTCAAATGAAAGCACACTATGTTTAATGTTTAGTATTTATTCAGGTAAAAACACATTTGGGTTAATGTATTTATATCTGAAATTTTATTTCAGCATCTTCTCCAACCCTTCCTATGGTGTCAGCGCAACCCCCAGGTAAAAACCTCTTAATTTCAGATTTTTAGTTTATGTTATGATTTATTGTATTTCAAAATTATTAGAGTAATATTTATGTGATTAAATTACTAATAATATTGACTTTTTTTACCAATATGAAACAGCAACTCGAGGGGATGAAGGAGCAGCAAACAAGATTGCTTTAACAAGAGCTGGCTATGTATTGTTTTTTTGGGCATTTGTGTTGTTTCATTGAAAAGAAAGGCATTGATGGGTCAAGAATGTTTTTTTGGTGGGAGACAAGTAAATAGTCATTGTGTTTTGTTTTCACAGTGAAAAAATAGTAGTATAGTTAATACCGAAACTTCTATATAAATTATAAATGTTTTAATACATGTTTCCATATTTTAAAAATGCCCATGTTTTTTAATTGTCAATATTGTGTATTCAATAAGACAGTGGCTTATCTCTCATACAATCAACTTTTTATTCTCTTAAAACAAAAAATAGAAGTTGGTGTGATTATTATAAAAGAGGTGTGATATTCGAACACTGTTCTTAACACCAACATCAAAATAAATTAGAAAGAAGATGAATTGTGCACAAACCAATAGATAACAAAAATTATCAAGACAATTTTGTCAACACGTTGGTTGGTTTCTTTCTTTATAAATGTGAGACATTATAAAAGTATATCCCCACGATTTCATAAAAAGTGTTTTATTTATACTTAATTTACTTTTTCTATGTGTCATGGAACAATGGAAGGAGACTTGAAATCTAAATTGACTAATTTTAAACTTAATTCTAGATTTACTTTTTCTATGTGTCATGGAACAATGGAAGGAGACTTGAAATCTAAATTGACTAATTTTAAACTTAATTCTAGAAGTATAGAATTTGAGATTGTTTGGTTAGACAAAAGGAGAAATGATTGTAGTTATATAATTGATTCTACTTAAACTAGAAATTGTAGCTTATATCAACAGATTTGATTCTAGATGATATGATTTTTACAAATGGATGCAAGTGCTCTATCAATTATATATTCAGATGTCGCAAATTAAATTACAAATACTACAAGCCAAGAAATACATTTAATTGTGATTTTAAATTGATTATAAATTTTTAATTAATAATATCAAAATATTTCAAAATAGCATTGAATACATGAAAACTTGATTTTGTATAACGTTAATAATGTCAAATGTTGTTACTGTGCCAACTAGAGCTGTTAGGTTTGGCATTACGGAATCCAGATATGAGACCTAAAAATGAACTCCCTAGTATTATTTTTCATTTTCCCAGTGTGAAAACCTGAAACAGGCACATGATCAACAGAGTAACGATTGACGAGGACAAAATAACAAAGGTGGAAGTGATTAGAATGATAATTTCAGGAAGGTTTGAATGAAAGCTCCTTTCCCCTGTGCAAGATCAACAAGCTCTTAATTAAAAATCCTATGTTACTTTCAGGACATTGCGGACATAACATACACAAGAATGCAGAAATACAAAAATTGTTTAAAATAACTTTAAGATGTTTCATAAGTTTACTTGAAAACAATTAACACACTAAATGTAAAATAATATCTCTGCTTAATCAAAAGTTCTCAACAAAATAAGAAATTGCATGGTCCATCTAAACTCCGGACTAACATCAAAATGTCCCAGCAGATTGACAGTGGAGCAACCAGAACGCATGCAACATGAGCACATACAATCTTTAAGCAACTAGAGTGCTGGCAGTTGTTGATTCACTGCAAATGTCAAAAGTCATTAGTTGCAGTTGGAGGATAGTAGAAATGTAAATGAACAAAATTATCTTTCAGATGTGAAAAGAAGATTAGAAAGTATCTATCAGACATTTGCAGTTTAACAAGTACAAAAGAAATAATTACGCAAGCAAGCACCAAATTTTAATAGCATATTGAGAAAAAATAGGATGCATATTAATCAAACATAAAACATAACAGAACATCTGCAACAATTAGAAAAATGTTGAAGTAACTGCAAAACCCTTGGTAACAAACAGAATAAACCAATAAGACTAGTATGTGCTTGGGTAACAATGTAGTTAGTGCCAAACAATATTAGAATGAAAATAACTTCACATTTGGTAGAAAAACAGAAAAGAAGACTGGTTGAAAATCATTTCTATCTAGGCATGCTTACAACAAGCTTGACAGGGTATTAAGTCAGGATTAAACTGTGAAAAACATGAAAAAACATGAACACATGGGAAGGATAATAAGCAATTTATCCAGAGAACTAATACTATACCCAAAATGTAATAGTTAATTAACTGCAACATAGATCCCTAGTAAGTTTTGATGCACGATTTCATGGGACGCCAACTAAAATGATCCTAATTCCTATGATTATTACTTCTTTTTTACTAGAAATACCAATACCCCATTATCACGTCCGTGTAGGTCCACAAAGTTTGAAACCATTCAACAACTTAATTTTTATTTCAAATAGTACATACACGAGTAAAATTAATTCAAAATACTAAGTGTACTATAACATAAATTGCAAAATGCATATAATCAACATTAATCCACCCACAAAGCTTAGTATCAAAATTTGGCTTATGACATAAACAAGGATAACTTCTCCCATTTGTTCAATCTATATGACAAGCAGAATGAAATATAACACAAACAATAAAATTCATAGAAAACATAAAGTATAAAAATCTTACTATTTCCAGACAGGGGGAAGCTTCTTAGTTTTCTTGTAATAGCGAGCAAGCCTATGGATTCTGCTCTCAACAAGAATGAGCCTGAACTTAGAGTCCTTGTCCTTCCTGTTCCTCTCCAAATGCTTGCGGATTGAAACTGCCTTCTTGATCAAATGGTATAGATCCTCAGGAATCTCAGGAGCAAGTCCTACAAACAATCAAAACAATGAATCAATAAATTCACTATAAACCCCAAATTCAATCTCAAATACAGACAAACCAAAACAACACATATACCATGAGCTTTGAGAATGCGGAGAATTTTGCTACCAGTAACACTCTTGACCTGAGCAATACCATGAGAATCACGGAGAATAACACCGATCTGAGAAGGAGTCAAACCCTTCTTAGCAAACTTGCAAATATTTTCATCAACCTGAAAAAAAAACAGTGAAAATCAAAAAATCATGAAATCAAAAGTGCAATGTGGATGATTGAAGAAGAGTTAGTTACATCTTGTGAAGAGATCTTGAGCCAGCTAGGAGAAGTTCGCCTGTACGGCAAAGCGGAAGAGGATATACCCTTACTGCAATCAAAGAAACGGAAAATCGATCAAATTGATGATGAAATCAATGGAAACAGAATAAGGTTGTTGATGAGAATGAATGGAAGAAGAGATGCGAACCCGCTACTGTGCATACGCCCCATGGTTTCTGGTTTTGGATGAAACTCTACCGCGCCGGTCAAGTATTGGCTATGGATACTACAAACCCTAGAAAGCAAGGTTTATTTGTTACTATGTAGTTTATAATTCATTCTTATTTTGATTTTGGGCTGGGCTTGTCTCTTTTTTAGAAATGCTAAAGGAATTTTGAGAATTTTGACTCACACCTCCCTTAGTTATGAGAATACCAGAAATATTCTCTCTTTTTTTCATTAATTACATGTTGCATGATTTTATTTTAGTCGCAAAAAATCAGGTAGTTTATACAAAAAAAGATTAGTATAGGTTATTATTGATGTTTTTGAAATGTACGGGTGCGTATAAAAAGTTTTATTGTTTTTTTCAAAACAAAATCAAGTATACCGAATATTTCTCTACACCCCTTAAAATTTGATAGTGTTAATTTTGAACGGTTATGATTTTTTAATACTTTTATAGGATTGTGATTGCACTGACAATTTTGTGTGGTCATGATGATTTAAAGTAAGTATAAATAGGTCTCATATGTTGTTGATAAAAATACCTCATCGTGCAATTACTCATAATCGAACGTGAAGATATATTGTGTCGTGACTTGACTAAACACAATTGCAGTTTCATCTCTTCAAGATTCAGATTATCAATTTTCACCTTCAACAGATATGGATGGATCTAAGGCCCAAAGTTGACTTTGCACAACAAAGTTGTCGACACTGCCTTAGAAGCAAGTAATCAATTGCCTCTTTCTTTGCCACAAAATGCCTTAGGTCTTGGAGCAGTAGTTTCGTAAGAGATTTTTGACGCAATTCACGGATCGAGAGCAACATCTGATCATCGAGGCTTTCTTATATAGGATCATTTAGAGGAAAAAATAAAGCCTATGATCGTATATCGATCAGTTTACGCAAGCATTAATTTAGGTAGAGGGCTCAAGAAGGCCTTCAATGTTGGATTTTAGAGAACAACCTTCTTAGCGACCATCTATTTAGACAAAAGTTGGGGAAAACAAGGTTAAATTCGTCCAAGAGATGCTGACCAAGCCAAACCTTTCAGGATCTTGAAAGAGAAATTGACCACACATTTTGATAAGTTTGTGACTAGTCAGTCTCACTTTGGTCGCTCAACTGCGAAAGAGCCTCATCGATGTCGAGACGATTCTAATTGAAACATGCAAAGGAAGTATGACAGATACATCCCACTAATGGTCTCCCGTGAAAGAATATATCAAGAATGTGTGAACACAAAGCTTCAAAAGGCATGAATTTGAACCCCATATCCCGTCAAAGAGACATCTCCGATGAACTTGTCAGTATACAATGGGTTTCATAAGAGTTACGGCCACAACATCGACGACTGCATCTAACAGAAAGATGTCCACAACATCGACGACTGCATCTAATAGAAAGATGTTATCAAAATGATGATTAAAATAGGCTGACTACCTGAGTACGTGAAGGGAAGTAGTCAAGACAGATAAAAGTCTCATAGGGGAGAACAAAAAAACTAGCAAAGGCAAGCTCCCTTACACTACTGCCATAACATAAGGAGCACGTCGAGAAAACCTCTCATCCAAGGGCACTATGAAGAGGAAAATCTCATAAATGATGGTTGTCTGCGATATGGAAGAGAATGCTTCGATGAAGATCCCAAATCATCCTATGTTGTGATTTTGGAACTTTAAAAAATTTATGGGCATTCCCAACAAAATATTTCCCCTTGTGATCATCGCTGCGGTCAGACAATTTGATATGTCTCAGATCTTTATTGACCGCATAAGCTCTTGAGACATAATATACTTATAGATATTATTTAAAAAGATGGGGACTTAAGCGTCCTACTATCGTATCAGGGTTTTAACCTCCAAGACTTTAACGAGACCATTACTCGCCCATGGGGATACATATAGCAGATGGTTTTTATGGGTGATGGAAGATACATTTGAATGTTAAATACTCAATTCCATCTTGTTCCTTGAATGAGTGTTTACAACTGCATCTTGTGACGACCCTTCACATCTCAAATATCATAATATGCATGGAGACCTAGCCACCATCGACGACGATGTAGAAGAGACAAAAAAATATATAAGGATCTCGAAAAAATCAAGTAAAAGGCATAGCCAAGTAGCTCAACATCATTTACCTCATAAGTCAAATCAACATGATGGGCATTCACCCTCCAAAAATTGGCTAAATATGCCATAAATAACAAACAAAGAAGCGACGCGGTCCCGCCTAGTTGTGTTTCCTATTTTTTAATCATAAGGAATATTATGCTTCAATTATTTTTCATTTTGTATGCATATTGTACCACCAAAATTATCGATATCCAACACACAAAGTCATGGATGTTGTCTTAGACACTTTGCACATCCGACTTAAGTAATTCATTCCCCACATAAAGTTATAGGTGTTGTCGAATACACTTTATGTGTGTGGCTAAAGCAATCAATTGTCCATGTAAAGTTAGAGGTGTTGTCGGAGACGCTTTGTACGTCCGATTAAAGCAGTCGGTTCTCCAAATAAAGTCATAGATGTTGTCGGAGATACTTTACACACCAATCACAATACTTATTCAACACAACATTATTCTATTTGATACTCTTTTTGTTTTTGTTTTTCAAAACTTTTCTCTTTTTTCTTTCTTTCACTTGTCTACTTTTTTCACTTTTTTTATTTTTCTTTTCTTTTTCACAACCACATAACAACGAACAACATAAGTGAACAAATATTTATCTCCCCAACTTGAATTCAACCAATATCAATGTGTGAATACTCTCAACTTTCTAAGGCAGGGTAAAAATTCAAAATAAAAATCATAGTTGAGGATTCAAGAAAACAAAGAATCAACATTCATTCAAAAAAGTGAACTAACACTCATAGACAATCATTAAATTCAAAAACAAAATGTACATTGACAAAAAGGTTCAAAGGGGCTATTAATGATCACACACTCACATGATGAATTGACTATTTGACTAGGTAGTTGTGCTCATAATCAAAAATAAAATAAAATAATGTCATTAACATTTTCATGCTTCTATAAAATCATTAGAAACAAAAGATTAAACATAATGAAATCCAGTTAAAACACGAATTATGGTCTCCGAGATAAATGAATAATGGAAAGCTACCTCACATTTTGGGGTAAAAAGGAACTAAAGTTATTCAATCAAAAGTAAGTAATGCAAAAAGAATGAATGACATGGTAATTATACAAATTTTAAGCTTCCTAAACATGTTATGCTATAGAAAGCGATAAACGAGTACCTAGCGTGTACTAACTTTGAAAACTGTCATTACCATACAGTTGAAACAATCAAACTCGGAAAATCACCTCAAAATTTTTCATGAATTCGACCCAAAATTGGAGTCCAAACACAAACAAAAAAATCAATAAATATTAATATTACGTACTCTAAAAAGCTTGGGAAAAAGTGGGAAAACGGGGCAAGTGAAACAAATCTTTCATAAACAAGCTGCAGTAGGGCACGCTTAGCGCGCTACACCAGAAAAACAAAAATGTGTTAAGCTTGCAAAGAAAAACCAGAATCACATCTAATTCTCCTTGCAATCATCCACTACACCAAAATACCTCTACTACACAACTATATAGAATTTATAAGACATTAAAACAACTAAATAACCAGGTGAAAGTGAATTAAACAAGTTGAAAGTGAAGATTTTTAGAATTTTAAGAATTGGTCCAATTGTAACTTGTTTAAACAATAATAGTAACACCCCAAATCTACCCATTGAATATTAATAAAATCAGAGTGCAAAAATTCATCATACATAGGATGCCACATTTACTTCACATAAAAACAATATATATTGATCACAATTATTCAGATATATAACACTTAGAACATGGAAGAATTTGTAATAAATTAATTCAACTACAATTCACTTAATATTTCTATTCGACTAAAACAACTTCCAAAATAGTACGGTACTTCATAAATTCGACTTAAAGGTCAACAACTTAAAGTAATAACAACAATTAATAAATAACATCAAGTGTTCATCCCTCCGAGTGCTACGTATCAGAGAAACTAAACCAACTTGGACTAACAGCAACAAATTCTTCATTCTCGAATACATGCACGTTACCAGTATAAAGACAACAGTGAAACAAATGAAAGGGTGAGATATCAACCAATATAAACAAGTGCATGATAAACAATATATTATTAGGCTAGATCATACAAATATTACCACTTCATTCAACCGACATAACAACTTAAATCAACACAACTTATTAACAACAACAACTTACAACAACAACAACTTATAACAACAACAACTTATAACCACAACAACTTATAACAACAGCAACTTATAACAACAACAACTTATAACAACAACAACTTACAACTTACAACAACATCTTAATTAAGCAACACAACAACAACATAGCAACAACTTAATTAAACGATACTGAATGCGACTCAACATAATGCATATGCATGTGGTACCATTTGGAGCAGAACTCCTAACTTAAAATCTTCTAGTTCATCGAGGCATTAACAAGGCATAAGCCTTCAAATTTCAATGTGGTTCCATCAAGGCCAACATAATAATTTTGTTAATCCAGGCCAACGTGGTGTCAATCCAGACCAACTTAATAATGCAATAAATGTCATGCGATATCAACTTCAACAACAAATTCACAACAACGCAACAACAACAACAACAATAACACACAACAACGACAATATTACAACAAGTTAACCGCAAATCAACATTGGTCATAGGCCTACAATATATTATTTCATCAACTGCAAAACAACTTATCAATGTTGGTCATAAGACCTACAACTTCATCAACGTATCAACAACAACTTATTAACAACAATAACTCACGGCAACTCATAACAACACAATTCCATAGACTAGAATAATTCAACTTCACCTGCAAATCAACTTATTCGAAAAAGGTTCAACAAATCGAATCAACCAAAATTAACTACACTCATATACAAATTATTCCTACAAATTTCAACTAATTTCGGTTAACCAACTATATATCGGTTAAAACTACTAAATTTACTATTTGGTACTACTTTCATCAACTTCTATTTATTTTCTACTGATACGTACTTGATATCCTTCGGCACATGGCAGGATGCCTTTCTCCACCATGATCACTATGTGCCAATCGACACATGCTTGGATCATACTCCCTGTTGTTTGGTAGGGCTTCTTGAGAGGAACAGTTTGTTTTTCTTCGACGCATATTTTTCTAATTCCAGGTGCCTATATACCTTTTCGATCCCAAATATACAAATATGAAGAAAATGTACAAAATAGACAAGTATGAAGAAAATGTACAAATATACAATATAGACATATTTATAGAACTTAGAAAGCCAAACTATTGCGATGTAATTAATATTAACACCAATCCCTGACAATGGTGCCATTTTGCTTAAGCGGACAAGCGGCAAGCAAAAGTAAGTATTTTATAGGTTATTTCATATTGTCTACATAGGGATTAATGTGAGGGAAAAACTATCATTCAACAATTTTTATCTCTCTAAGTTTGGATTTAGGTTTTAGGAAGGAAATGCAGAAAAATTAAACAAAGCAATAAAGAAAACGATAAACAATCATCTGTAGCCAAAGAAAATTCATTTTGGAACTACATATCATTCTACCCGTCAAATACTTAAACTTATATATCAATTATGCTAAACCTATAATACGCGTCAAAATCGTCAAGCATTGTCCTAAAGGTGCCACAACAGAGGTTATGTCTAACACAAAGTTAAGACAACCGTATTGCTTATGTCGGCGGTCTCTCAGTGCAACACAAACAACACAGAGACATTAAGCTCTGATACCCATTGATGATTATTAGCCCTAAATATATCTCTAGAGTTTAGAAACTAATAGATATCATTCCCTAACCAAAATTCATGAAGTCTATCTCTAGAACAACCAAAACCTCAAACGTAAATGCAAAAAGGTCAAGGAAGAACATCAATAAAGAGTTGTAAAGCAAGCATATATACAATCCCATGATCAACAAATGTACATATAATAAAAGTAAAATTTACATATAAAACCCATAATTAGAATGATACATAGAGAAGAAGGAGATGAATAATAAACCTCTCACTGTGTGAATGCGATCTGCGCCAACCTATAGGAAATCGATAAGATGCACCTCCCTATGATGTTGGGTAAACTTCTAAACTACAAAGAATCATATCAGAGCTCCTCCATGGAGAGAAGAGATGATAAAAACCTAAAAAAATGTTTTGAAATATTTATACAAATCTGCAAATTCGCAAACAACGCTAAGCGCGGAAGCGGCTCTAAGCATAGAAACGGTGCTAAGCGTGTACTCACTTATGCAATTAAACTGCCTTAAACGACACTAAGCGCCAAACTCACTGCATCTTCTCCAGATTCCGCGTTAGGAGTGTGCTAAGTGTAACATCCCCTTCTATTTACCCGCGTTTTATAAATAATTATCAGAGTATTTAATTATATTCAAGAAGGCGTCACAATTTAAAATATAAAAATTTGACCAAACAGCGTCATGCTTCACTGAAGAATACTCATCAATTAAATCATACTCAAAATTATGTTTAACAGCGGAAATGAAACATAATTAAATCCCGAATACTTTACTCAACAGTTATTCCAGGATAAGAAATCAACAAAATTCCACAATTATTAAAATATCCATAAAAGGATTCCAAACAATCGTTTTCCCCCAGTGTTACATCTACCAGAGCACAACACTGACACGCGGACAAAGACTCGAATCTAAGGCTATCCTCACCAACTCCAAGCAGCTAATCACTTCGGATCTGAAATGTTAAAGTAAGGGTGAGATTTCAATTCAATATAATATGTATTATACGTTCTTAGATCCAACAGATTAATTGAATATATCAGTTCATCAACCAACACAAGATCATAAACAATACAGAAACAATTCACACAATGATCATGTATAAATATCAAACAATGGCAATTGTAACACTGGAAACCATCCTAACATGTTACAACTCCATATGCAATGTAGACTCTATGCATGTGGTACCAATCGTGAACCGCGTTCACCCACTGCTCCGTTTACTCGTGGAAAGACAGTGCAATCCATGATTCGCCCACACCATTGGGTCAAGAATCTAGCCTCACTACCTCTACCCAGGTCAGTCTCTTGGCTCTGCAAGCTCACTTCCGCACAATGGGAATGAACCAATTAACAAATGTATATGCATGCAATCATAAAAGCATGCCACATTATTCCACTGATCATAATAAATCAACATAACCACACGATGTCATTTCACCAATACATCACAATCAAATCACAATGGACATCAAAATATAACATGGTATGCATTAGTTCTCAACCGGTAACTCAGACCATTCGCATTGATTACCATCTTCCGTATTTAAATCCATATTTTCAAAATCGGGGACTCGGCTCTTTTTAAAATAATTTTCAATAAAATAATATTTTTCTTTTCCAGGAGGTAGAACTTTAAATTTAAAAAATAACGCCGAAAACGACACTCGAATCGGAGTTACGGTTTAGAAAATATGCATTTTTGAAAATTTAGAAGTTTTGGAAAAATACACAGTGGTAACCGGTTCCTCACTGGGAGAACCCGGTTCCCACAGTTTGAAAAATACAAGCTCTTGGAAATTTGTATGGGGAACCCGGTTCCTCCCCACAGGGAACCGGTTCCCAGGTACAAAAATTCCCAGAATTTGAAATTTTACGCTGGAACCCGGTTCCTCCCCACAGGGAACCAGTTTCCACGACCTGTAACAGCAAAATTTATCATTTTTGACAGCTTTATGCATCCATAACCATTTTCAATCTTTCCAATACGAATTATAATATCATGAACACTATTCTAACACCATTTCACACCATTTTGACATCAACTAACATAATTTATCCATTCCTAATTATCATCTGACACACTAGTGATCAATTTTTCCATCCACTGACACAATTAGGGTTTCATACTATAATCTACCATTCCAATTCCTAACATACCCAATCATCCCATTGGTTCCCAAAACCCATAAGACATATTAACCAAATAAAATCACCCATTACCTCGCGATGATTCTTCGGTTGCTCTCGGCGTCGGCTTTTCCTCTCTTCTCTTCTTCCTCCAACTCTACGTGAAATGATTTCCAAAAACCTTTTCTTTTTCCTTTCTTTTCCTTTTATATTTCCTTTTAATATTCCAATTAAAATAATTAATTAATACTTAGTAATTAGTAGAGTGTTTTACTATCACACCCACCGTTTACTCTGCACACTCGAACCTTTCCTCATTAAATAATCCAATTAATCCGGATGAATTAAATATTTAAGACTTTAATCAATTAAATAATTAATTCTCACTTATTTAATATTGAATTAAATCGGGTGTCACAACTCTCCCCACTAAAGAGTTTTCATCCTCGAAAACATACCTTAGGCGAAAAGTTCGGGATATGAGTCCTTCATCGACTCTCCGGCTCCCAGTCACATTTCCTTGTTGGTCCTCCCAAGCTACTCGTGCAGTGCTATCTCTTTACCTCAGATTGCTTCACTTTTCGATCCTCAATTTTCGAGCACTACTTCAATCAAATTATCTCGTGCACGAACATCATCTACTTGAATCTCATGAGACGGATCCATGATACCTCCTCAACGAGATACATGGAAAACATCATGCAAATTCGCAAGTGGGTAAAGCAATCGATCGCAACTTTCCCAACTCTCTTGGTAATCTGAAGCGGACCAATAAAGCGCGTCAACTTCCTTGACTTGGCTCGACCAATACCGATCATCGGAGTAACTCTCATAAACACATGATCTCCTTCATCAAACTCGAGATCCTTCCTCCTCTTATCGTGATAACTCTTACGACTCGAGAAGTCCTCATCTTCTCTGAATCATCTTAATCTTTTACGAAGTTTGTTAAGCGATCTACGGTCCAATCACACTCTCTCCGGTTCGTACCAACACAACGGTGTCACATCTCTACCATACAATGCCTCAAATGGAGCCATACCAATGCTCGAATGAAAACTATTGTTGTAGGTAAACTCTATCAATGGCAAATAGCTATCCCAAGCTCCACCTTTCTCTAACACACAGCTCTTAACAAATCCTCTAACGACTAAATCGTCCTCTCCGTCGACCATCATGCATGGATGATACGCGGAACTCAATCGTAACTTAGTACCCGAGCTTCTTGCAATCCTGTCCGAACTTAGAAGTAAACCTCGGATCTCTATCGACACAATGCTAGGCGGAATACCATGCAAACTTACAACTTTCTCAACATACAATTACGACCTCTCCATCGGATAATCCATTCTTATCGGAATAAAGTGAGCGGACTTCGTCATCGATCGACAATCACCCGGATAGAATCACGGTTCTTATTTGTTCTAGGCAACGGACACAAAATCCATAGAAATGCCATCCATTGCCATTCGGAGCGAATAACGGTTCCATCGGTCACGGCCGATGCACAATCTTTGATTTCTAACAAACCAAACATGCATACACAAACTCGGCGATTTCCTTCTTCATTCCACGGCCACCAAATAACTTCTTCAAGTCATGGTACATCTTAGTAGCACCGGATGAATACTCGATCCACTTGATGTCCTTCCTCCAAGATACTCTTCTGATCTCAAACATCCGGAACACACTATCACCAAATCTCATAACACCATTCGTCGATTCGAACTCACCTCCTTGACCTTGGTTAATCAATGTCGACTTGTCCACTAATCCAACATCGGACTTACGCCCATTTGAATCTCTTCCAAAATACCACTAGTCGAAACATGCCCAACTTCACCTGTTAGGTAGTCTCACAAACCAAACTTAAGTCTGAATTGCTCGACCAACTCTAGCTCACGGACCATCAACATCGACATATGCAAGGATTTCTGCTCAAGCATGCTGACGTTTGCCTTACCGGATGGTAGTTCAAACCAAAATCGTAATCCTTGAAATTCCAACCATCTCCTCATCTCATATTCAACTCCGATCAAAGAGATACTTGAGGCTCTTATGATCGTGAAAACTTCAAATCGTGAACCATACGGATAATGCCTCCATAGTTTCAACACAAACACAACGGCCAACTATAAATCATGAGTCGGGTAATTCCTTTCATGAGTCTTTAATGTCTCGAAGCATAAGCCACAACCCTTATCTTGCATCAAAACACCTCCTAAACCCATCAAAGGCGCATCACAATACACCACAAAGATTCTTGGGATTTGGCAAAATCAAAATCGAGCACTAGTCAACCTCCTCTTCATTCTTGAAATCCCTTCTCACAATCTGCATCCCAAATAAATACTTGACCCTTTCTCGTCAATTTAGTCATGATAGCTAACTTAGAAAACCCTCAATGAACTTCCCGTAACCGGACCAAGAAAACTACGAATCTCGAAGCATTCTTGACACTTCCCGAGATACCGCTTCTACTTTTGTAGGATCAAGCAATACCAATCTTGGATATCACACCCGAAAACTCACTTCGCTTAACAAAACTCACACTTTGACAATTTTGCATAAAGTTTCTTTTCCTTCACACCTCATACAATTACGAGATGCTTTGCATGCTCCTCATCATCCTTTGAGTAGATCGAATGTCGTCAATAAACACCACCACAAACTTGTCAAGATACGGATGAAATATCCTGTTCATATACTCCATAAACACACGGTGCGTTAGTAACTCCAAATGGCATAACGGAATATTCATAATGCCCGTACCTCGTTCTAAGCGATCTTACGAATATCTTCCGCCTTAACACGAATCGATGATATCCGGACCTCGGATCAATCTTGCTAAACACAGCTCCAACCAATGATCCATCAGTCATCCTCGGCGGTGGATACCGATTCTTGATTGTCACTTTATTCAATATGCGTAGTCAACACACGGTCTCGTTCCTTCTTCTTAACCAACAACAGGCGCACGGCGAAACACTAGGCGAATAAATTTCTTTTCAATAACTCTTCCAACTGTTTCTTGATTCGGACAATTCGGATGCCGACATGCGATAAGGCGCCATCGACACCGGACTAGTTCGGGAATCAAATCTATAGTAAACTCCACTTCTCGTTCGGTGGTAACTCGTTAACATCCTCGGAAACACCTCAAAATTCATTCACAGGAAATTCACCACTCTTAGCCTTCCTTTCACTTGTTGAAGAATATAACATGAACACTACACCATCTCGACAAGCGAGTTCATACGCTTAGCGACATGATCTCATCTTGACCTTAACTACTTGGAAATATAACCATCTTCTCAAAAATTGATATGAACACGGTTGAAGACCAACCGTTCATTCAAGGATAATATCAAGTTGTTCTAACGGTAGGCACACTAAATCCATACAAACCCTCTCGAAAATAACGATAGGACAATTCCTACACACATCTGAGTAGTCGAACTGACAGGGTGTCAATAACCATACTTCCATCCAAATTAGAAATTTCTAGATTCAATCTCTTAGCACGGTCAAAGAAATAAAAGTGTGTCGCTCTTGTCAATAATTGCAATCAAAGGTATGCCATTAATAAAACATGTACCTTTAATCAATCGATCATCCGGCAACATCGATCGACAAGCGAACACCTTTCCACCACTTGCTCTTTCTTTGGCTTAGTACACTGACGAGTGTGTCCTTCTTCACCATTGTAACAAGTTATCCTTGGGATCTACACTCGGCTAAATGACCGACTCTCCCACAATTGTTGCACTTTATCGCATCGCCTTGCATTCAAGAGCTCGGTGACCCAATTCACCACATCGCAGCACTACGGAAGAACCGGAAGAACCGAGTCTCCCCACTAGGCTTCTTCCAACCTCGGATCTATGATTATTCCTATCATAAGGCTTACCGCGATCCATCATCTCTTACCCTTACGGTCGGCATAATTCTGAGCATTCGCCTTAGTACTAGTAAGATCTTCTTCCAGAATCCTACTACAATCCACCAAATCAGGAAATCTCCTAATACGTTGATACCTGATACCCTGCTTGATCTCATCACGCGTCCATTCTCAAACTTGATACATTTGGAAAACTCTCCATCGCATCGTTAGGGTAATTAGCATAATACTTTGCTAACTCAGAAAACTTGGTCGCGTACTCACTCACAGTCTTGTTGCCTTGCTTGAGCTCCAGAAATTCTATCTCTTTCTTACCCCGAATATCTTAGGAAAATACCTTCTCGGAAAGCTCTTACGAACCGGCCAGTCAATGCTCCGTCTTCTTCTAATTCGATCCGGTAGCAACCCACGTTCGACTTCCTCGCCAACATGTGAGTACCATACCTCACCTTGACCCTCGGCACAATCAATAACTCGAAGATCCTCTCGATCTCCTTGACCGCCGAGCACCCTCGGGATCATGTGCACCTTTGAACAACGGAGGATTATTCCTCGAAAATTCCCCGATTGTGCATCGGCTGATCGCGACTCCTGCTGATTCCTCCGAGCACTCCAGCTAACATTCCCAAAGCCTCGGCAATAGCATCATCATTCCTTCCGTTACCTCTTCCGCCATTGTTCGTAACATTACAAAACAATCTACATCACCACAAGTATTGATGTTACTTACACTAGTCGCATCTTGAAGGGATAACGACACTAAGACAAGACCGACTATGCTCTGATACCACTATTGTAACACCCCCTTCTATTTACCCGCGTTTTATAAATAATTATCAGAGTATTTAATCATAATCAAGAAGGCGTCACAATTTAAAATATAAAATTTGACCAAACGTCATGCTTCACTGAAGAATACTCATCAATTAAATCATACTCAAAATTATGTTTAACAGCGGAAATGAAACATAATTAAATCCCGAATACTTTACTCAACAGTTATTCCAGGATAAGAAATCAACAAAATTCCACAATTATTAAAATATCCATAAAAGGATTCCAAACAATCGTTTTCCCCGTGTTACATCTACGAGCACGACAACGACACGCGGACAAAGACTCGAATCTAAGGCTATCCTCACCAACTCAAGCGGCTAATCACCGGATCCGAAATGTTAAAGTAAGGGTGAGATTTCAATTCAATATAATATGTATTATCGTTCTTAGATCCAGCAGTTAATTGAATATATCAGTTCATCAACCAACACAAGATCATAAACAATACAGAAACAATTCACACAATGATCATGTATAAATATCAAACAATGGCAATTGTAACACTGGAAACCATCCTAACATGTTACAACTCCATATGCAATGTAGACTCTATGCATGTGGTACCAATCGTGAACCGCGTTCACCCACTGCTCCGTTTACTCGTGGAAAGACAGTGCAATCCATGATTCGCCCACACCATTGGGTCAAGAATCTAGCCTCACTACCTCTACCCAGGTCAGTCTCTTGGCTCTGCAAGCTCACTTCCGCACAATGGGAATGAACCAATTAACAAATGTATATGCATGCAATCATAAAAGCATGCCACATTATTCCACTGATCATAATAAATCAACATAACCACACGATGTCATTTCACCAATACATCACAATCAAATCACAATGGACATCAAAATATAACATGGTATGCATTAGTTCTCAACCGGTAACTCAGACCATTCGCATTGATTACCATCTTCCGTATTTAAATCCATATTTTCAAAATCGGGGACTCGGCTCTTTTTAAAATAATTTTCAATAAAATAATATTTTTCTTTTCCAGGAGGTAGAACTTTAAATTTAAAAATAACGCCGAAAACGACACTCGAATCGGAATTACGGTTTAGAAAATATGCATTTTTGAAAATTTAGAAGTTTTGGAAAAATACACGGTGGTAACCGGTTCCTCACTGGGAGAACCCGGTTCCCACAGTTTGAAAAATACAAGCTCTTGGAAATTTGTATGGGGAACCCGGTTCCTCCCCACAGGGAACCGGTTCCCAGGTTTTCAAAATAGAGTCCCCCTGGATTTTTGTATGGGGAACCCGGTTCCTCCCCCGGTTCCAGTACAAAATTCAATTTGAAATTTCTGTTGGAACCGGTTCCTCCCCAGAACCAGTTTCCACGACATGTACAAAATTTATCATTTTGTGACTTTATGCATCCATAACCATTTTCAATCTTTCCAATCAATTATAATATCATGAACACTATTCTAACACCATTTCACACCATTTTGACATCAACTAACATAATTTATCCATTCCTAATTATCATCTGACACACTAGTGATCAATTTTTCCATCCACTGACACAATTAGGGTTTCATACTATAATCTACCATTCCAATTCCTAACATACCCAATCATCCCATTGGTTCCCAAAACCCATAAGACATATTAACCAAATAAAATCACCCCTTACCTCGCGATGATTCTTCGGTTGCTCTCGGCGTCGGCTTTTCCTCTCTTCTCTTCTTCCTCCAACTCTACGTGAAATGATTTCCAAAAACCTTTTCTTTTTCCTTTCTTTTCCTTTTATATTTCCTTTTAATATTCCAATTAAAATAATTAATTAATACTTAGTAATTAGTAGAGTGTTTTACTATCACACCCACCGTTTACTCTGCACACCTCCAAACCTTTCCTCATTAAATAATCCAATTAATCCAGATGAATTAAATATTTAAGACTTTAATCAATTAAATAATTAATTCTCACTTATTTAATATTGAATTAAATCGGGGTGTCACACTAAGTGCGACATGGGGCAACTTTATTTCTTGAATTTGTCCAAAAATGCATATCTAGGTCCGTGCCTTCAACACCTTATTCCTCGATGCTCCAAATATGCGACAATACCCACAAAAGAGATTAAAATATCAAACGGTACACAAATGAGTGGAAAACTCAATTATATACAAAGTATACATATTTATGTGTAAAGCGGAGAATTATTCAACAAATATTAGCAAAAGAACCGATAGGTGCCACAGATTACATACACAAAATACTGATATTTTAAAACTTATCAGCGTCTATGATAGCTTGACCTACAAGATTTTCTCCCTAGAAAGTATCAAAAGTTGTGAAAATAATGTACTTGGTCCAAAATATTTTCTAATGACTGTGAAAATGTATCAATGGTGGAACTCGTATAGTCAACCAACTTTTGAGCAAACGAAGAATTTTGAGAATGAAAAAAGCTCGCATTGAAGCATTTATTTGTGTTTTATTATAAATAGTAGTTTCATTACTAGAATTAGTGATATTTTAATTTACTTTCAAACTCACACAAACTCAGAGTACTCGGAGAAACCCGAAATATGTCTCTCGAGTGCAATATATAGATCACAAAATTTTCATTTATGGAACGTTTTACATTAAACTTTTCTTTACTTTCCTTTACGATTCATGGTCGAAAACTTTACATTTCCAGTCAAGACTTTACTTTCACTTGCTTTAAAGTTTACAATGTTATCTTGACCACTGTCAAAATCACCTGAATTCTTGCCATCTTTGCTATATTTGAAAAACTCCGAGCACATTGTTTTGAGTTTCACTAGTCGATCTCGCAAGGTAACCATTAATAAGAGATTGGAGTTGTTTACCAAATTTCAGGGTAAACAAATTGGCACCCCCAGTGGGATGTTGTGCTAATATTTTTCAAGCATTTTGTTAAAATTATTGTTATTTTTCATGGTGTGGGGTTTATTTTTCAAATCACTAATATTTGCTTATGTGTGAACTTGAGAATAGGGAAACAATTATATAAAATGTTGTGTTATAGCACAAACATTAACACTCACAACCCCATACAAAGAAATTCTTACAATATTGATGTTATATCAGTTGGTACGACAATGTAAAATGCAATGATGTTGTTCCCTGTTAGGACTTTTGTCGCTACTGGCTCAACAACAACGGTTTCATCGATGCCGATATAACCTGGGAGTTCACTTTTTAACCCTTCAAGGACACTTTTTAAGTTAGGATAAATGCAACCTCCAAGGTATTATCAATTTTACATACCTCAATCGATGATGGCAGGCCTTCAGTCGAACATGTTGTCATATACTTATAATATGATGGCTAACGGGCCACCTTTTAACCATCAGAAAGATTATTCTAGGACCTTGAATACTAGCAGTCGACCAGGAGGATATGTTATATTCCTCAATTGACACCATCATTGCATACGACTTTTGTGATAGCCGTAAGGCAACATATGAACGAGAGTAATCTCGAGTTGGTAAATAATCTTTCCTAACAAATGGGTATTATATTTAACACTATGATCGACCAAATGAGTTGGTAAATATTCTTTTGATCCTATCTTGAATGTCATACGCAAGCCGACCAAATTGGCTTTGTACTCCGCCTGATTTTTGGAAGTAGGGAATCAGACTCTTACCACTACTACAAATAATACATTTCATGAAATAGCTTTCACTTCATCGAATAAAAAATTGAGGTATAATTCTAGGAAGAGTCATGTTTTATTTTTTTATAAAAAAATATAAATATATTCCCTCCATTTTTAAATATAATCGAGTGGAAACTAATTCAGGAAATGATCTGAATCCCAACAAATATAGTTTATATTTTATTTCTTTAAAAGTGGTGTAATTTTTTAAATATAAAATAAAACATCTATTCCTTCAGAATCTCTAATAGCCGAGGGGTAAGATAATCAAATTTTATTATAAAAGCACTTGTTAATATAATTTTACTCTAAACCTAACTCATTTATAGTCGCTCCAAACTCGTACACGTCATTTTTTAGATGGAACGCAAGATAAAAAAATCTTCAAGATTTTGTATTGTATGTTGTTATTTTAACACATACCTTGAAAAAAATATTTTCTGCTCTTGAAATCTATCTCACATAATGATGTTGTTGTTGTTATTGTTGTTATTTTCACCTCTTGGAATGCCATTGTTATATTTTTGAATAACATTCATATGTTGTAAAGTAAAGAAAATATTCTATAACTTATTACTTTCCTCAGTTGACAACATTAAGAAATTTATTCCTAAACAAATTGTAAATTGCAAACAAACAAGTCATTTGTTTGAATACCCGCATTTGCGAGAAAATATTGCAAAGATTTGAGAAATATAAAACTAAAAAAGGTATTTTCGATTCAACATATAAGGTGTCATGTAGATTCTTTTAACGTTAATCGACTAGGGTTGGTTAATAAAGGTGGAAATTGGTTGGGCCGAGTTAGGATTTGACAAGCCTAAGTCTGGTCTGCTAAAAATTTCAAAGCCTAAGTCTAACATGTCATAGACGGACCTTTATAAATGTATGATTAACCTGTTAGCTTACTTTAAAATCTATTTCATTTGAACATATGTAAATTAGCAATTCAACTAATGTTTATATAGACAAAAAAAAACTAAAAGATCAATAATACTAAATTTTGTTTCAATTGATCTATGTGGGCTTATTTGGTAGCTTAAATTTTGTGAGACTATTTCTTTAGGAAAACAACTTATGACATTGTTAATAAAGAGTTTTCATCATATTTTCACAAGTTCTTCTAGAAAGTTAAATTTTAGTTTTGTAATTTAATTCAAAGTACAAAATATAACATAATAATAATAATAATAATAATAGTAATAATAATAAATTATTCGTTATATTTAAATAGGACTATCTAATAGACTTATAAAACCTTTTTTTATGGCCTAAGGTCTAACTATTTTAGGTAAACATACTATTAAAAAACCTAAGCATACTATTCTAGATCTATTAATTATCTTGACTTATTCTCGCCTTATTGGTGAACTTGGGCCATGGTTTATTTTGGATCTCCCAATAATTGCTTAAAGGTCGCAACTTCTGTGTGTGTTTTCTTCAAATTTATGATATACCCTTACTAGTATATATCTTTAAAACATACTTAAAGATAAACCCTTACTATATTCCAATAGATTTTAATATATTAATCTATTTTCCTTCTTTTAATTAATATAAAATTTATGATTCATTTTTAGACCATTTTCAAAAGGGTTAAATACCTTTTACCCACCTGCAAAAGTAGCGAGATTCGATTTACCCCCTTTTAAAAAAAAATTGTCTTCGGCCCTTAAATAAAAAAGATTCCAAAATGGAAAACCTTATAGAGCCAGATTCCCTTGGACTTGAATACGTGGCCAGAATCTAATTGGTGACTTGACAATGGTTGTCATGTTGGTTGGATGATGTTATAATTAGGGATTTAGGGATTCATATATTGCACGGGGTATTTTCCCCAAAATCTAGGGTTTCACTCCATTTGTGCCCACCTTGCAAATTGTTGTGTTTTTTGTTCAAAATCATCCTTCCCTTTTGTCGTCCTCATCTTGCTCCCCCAATTTCTTCATTATAATTGATTATTGTAACCCTAACTGTGTACAAATGGATGTGAGGAAGAGCATGGGAAGCTCCAATTCGTACAATTCATACGAGAAATCCAAGGTTCCTAGTTGTAGATGTTGTCTTCCGATGAAGATGTGGGTTGCTAACACCGTAAAAAAATCGTAATCGGAAATTCTGGAAGTGTAGGAATGCAGGGGTAAGTTCTTGAGTATTTGTTTTGTTAAATATTTATAATATATTATGGGGTTAATTGTTACTCTCCTTATAGATGGACAATAATTGTGAGCTATTTATTTGGGAGGATGAAATCACAAATTAAGAAAGTTTTTGAAAACAGTGTGAATTGGCAATGGTGAAGTATGAGTTGATAGAAAGAAATTTGGAAAATCGAAGTTGAAGCAAGTTGGGTTAAAGAGGAAAATATTCCAATTGAATGTGGCATTGTTGATGTCTTGGATTATATTTGAAATAATGTACAATTATATGTAATTTCATGTGTATTGTATTCTTGTTATGAATTCGCATTTTGATGTTTTTGTTTAAAAAGACAATATGATGTTTGTGTAATTTCAAGTTTGAATGAATAAAAGCGTTAGATTTTTGTTACAATTTTGCTTTATGAATTGTAATATCAAATGAAATCATAGCCTAACCATAACGAAGACACAAGTAGTAATGAAGGTCAAAGTCATTAAGCATTGCATTAAGGCATAAGTATTACATTAAGGGATACATAACAAAATATACAAATTCAGTACCAACAAAATACATAACTAGTGGTTTAACAAAGGATCCAAATTCAGTACAACTTAGCAAAATACATAACTAGTAGGTTAACAAAAGATCATACTAAATACATAACTTATAAGCAATACATCACTTAATTCCTCTTCTTATATTTCTTCTTTGCACGCTTTGAACTACCACCATTATCTTCATCTGTCAAAGACATAGGCTGCTCTGGGTTTGAACCTGGCCCTGTGATTGGTTTTTTTAAACCAGGACGTTTTTGTCTTTCACTGCATATCCTTGGCTTGGAAGATGTCACTTTTTTCTTTCCATTTCTCTATGCTTTATCATCCACAGCAGAACATTGTGTAGTGATAATGTCAGGAATGCTTGAAAGGAAATCATCAGTGATGTCTCCAAAATAGTCATCTGTATCATTTGGTGTAACATTTGAGCCAGTTTGGGAAGTTTGTGCAGGATCATGGCTTGCTCCAGCTTGTGTATGATCATGGCTTGCTTCATTTTGTGCATTTACATTGGTTGGCTCAGTTTGTGCCTCAGTTTGTGCAGGATTATGGACATCATCAATTTGTGCCTCTGTTTGTGCAGGATGAGTTTGTGCAAAATTATAGACATCATCAGTTTGTGCCTCTATTTGTGCATGATCGGTTTGTGCCTCTATTTGTGCAAGATCATAGGCTGCATGAGTTTGTGCTTCAGTTTGTGCAAGATCATGGGCTGCATGAGTCTGCGCTTCAGTTTGTGCATATCATTGGCTGCCTCAGTTGCTCCACTTTGGGTTGTTTCCTGATTTGTAGCAGTTTATGCATGTTCCAGGTTGACCTTCCTCTACATGATTCCAACACAATAGTTGTTAGTTCAATATACATGTCATGTGAGCAAATTGTAAGTTGAAAAACAAAACACATACCTTTCTCTTTAGTGCATTAGGATTTTGTGTTGTGCTTTTACATGTTTGAGCATTGTGACCAAACTTGTCACAAGTAGTACACCTGTAAGAAACACCTGAAATCTCCTCCTTCTAGCACCCTCTTCACCATATTCTCTTATCCTTAGATTTTTAGGTCTACATGGACCTTTCTTGTACATAAGGGGCAAAATTGGCTCTCATTGAACTTCTGGCCACATTTCTTCACCATTGATTTGACTGACAGCAAAACTATAGCATATTGCATACTTGTCCCTATGATAACACAAATCTATAAAATCTTTTGGATTCTGTTGTCTGAAACCTAGAGCAGGAATTGCATGCCTACAAGGGATACCAACTAAATCCCATAAATTACAAGTACATGATCTCTTAGAAATGTCAACTATAAATTTCTGACTATTATAGAAATGATTCACCTCGAATGTTTCATCCATTGCCCAAGTGGGCAGCCAATGACCACTAAGTATAACCTCATTATCAAGTCTTTTCCTATGAATTGGCATTACCTTATGAGGCCTTTTTTTAAGCTTCATGGAAGAGGCAGAGCATCTGTTCATTAAATACTTACTAATCTACTCACACATTGTTAAAATTGGTTTATCACAAACACTTAATATGGTGGCATTAAAAGACTCATAAATATTATTCATAAGAACATCACACTTAGGGTAGAAACTAAAAGCATTCTTACACCAAACCTTTGGAGGAACACCCATTAACCAAGTCCAAGCATCAGGATCTACCAGCTTCAACTCATTCATCTTTTGAAGCCAACCTTGATAGTATGTGGACTTTGCACCCTCATCATTAGATCTCTAATCAAAGCTCCTCCTCCAAACTTTTTTTTTGAAATTTGCATATAGATTCCTTAAGCACAATCTATGCTTTATCCTTTCAAATATCTCCTCAAACACAACTATCAGACCCTGAAATATTTCAAACATCTGTCATGCATAACTTAAAGAATTTCAATGAAAACTAACTTAAAGACAATAACACATACCTTTTGTTGGTCAGATATAAACACAAATCTTTTGTCATAGCCCACATTTGTCATCAGTAACTCAAGAAACCACCTCCAACTTTCTTTTGTTTCAATCTCAACCACCCCAAAAGCCAAAGGAAAATACTGATCATTTGGGTCCCTACCTACAACAATTAGTAACTGACCCTCGTACTTTGTTTTTAAATGGCAGCCATTAACTCCAACAAAAGGCCTACAACCATTTATGAATCCCTTTTTACAGCCATCAAAGAAAAAAATAAAATGAACCAAATCTTGGTGGGATTGTTGGATTTGGTCTGTCTACAATGATAAATATGGTGTTCCCAGGGTTAACTCTATGAATTTCTGCAGCATATCTCCTTAAGATTGCATAACGCTTATCTGCATCTCCTTCAAGCATCTTTTTGGCTATGAGTTTAGCCTTCCATGCCCTAGCTACAGTGATTCCCACAGAATAATTTTGCCTCAAATCTTGTATAATATCAATGATTCTTACATTTTATGAACTTTGCATCTTCTTCAACACAATCTTAACCACCCACCTTGAATTTGCAAATTTGTTGTCTAAAAACCTAGCACGTGTATGTTTGTCTACTATGGTTTTTATAGTAAAAGTGCGCTTATGGTCCACTTTAGAGCACAACATTAAAAACCCACAATTGGCCCTGCATACTACCCTTACCCTATCACTCTTATTTTTTATAAAAGAATTTTTCCTCCCATTTAATACTGACCACTCACGTATGGCATATCTAAATTCATCTAGGTAGTTGAATTGCATACCCCACTAAAATTTAAAATCATTATTTAAATGCTCTTTTCTAAACTTTTCAAATTTTGGCACTTTTCCTTTCTCACTATCTGACAAATCCGGGTCAGAGTTATCCAGCTCATCACTAACATATTCATCATCCTCACAAGTTTTCTATTTGGGTCCACTCATAAACTCAGCAACTTTAGGGCTCTCATTTATTGGGGCACTTACATCAATCCCTTCAAAACCATCAAGGATTACAGTGACCCTTTCATCTTCACTATCACCCAACCCTTCTACTACATCTTCATCACTTCCTTCCATCTCAACAATATCATTGACACACCTAAGACTACTAATTAATGCTCTCATATCATCAACATCATGCTCTATGAAAAGTTCCCCTTCTACTAGGGTCGCACAACTATATGCAGCAAAATCATAACAATCATTATCCTTTCTAATCTGGAAAAAAAATGTTCATCTATTTCACGATTTAAGGTCCATATTTTATATGTTTCTTCCCTATAACCCCAACCCATCACCAACCTATGGATACTAGCCATTGTAAACTGATCCAAACGGAGCTCCAAAACAAAGGAAGATACACCCCCTCTATAAATTATATCTCCATTGTTAAACAATACAAACTCACCACCATATTGGATTACAGCATTAAAGACATCATTAATTTGAAATCATATTAGAGAAACATTAAAAACGTAACTTTCACCATATTCTTCACTAAAGGAACGAAAACGTAGATAAACTAACCTTTTCAGCATCAACAAATTTTCCTTCTTCATTGTGCTTCTTTGCTTGCTTCGCTTGCTTCAACTGTACTGGTTCCTTCTTCGTTTGCCTCGCTAACTTCGATGTTGACGGTTGCTTCGATTGCTTCAACGGTGGTGGCCGATTCTTCTTCTTTGTTGCACGTTTCTTCTTCCCCATTTTTAATTTTAAAGAATGATAGTGAACCCTAGATTTTCAAGTGGGGAATCAGTATATGAAGTATGTTATAACATTCATCCAGCCAGCATGACAACCATTTCCAAGTCACCACTTAGATTCTGGCCACGTATTCAAGTCCAAGGGAATCTGACTCTATAAGGTTTTCCATTTTGGAATCGTTTTTTTTAAGGGGAGAAGACAAAAAAAAATTAAAATGGGGTAAACCAAATCTTGCTACTTTTGCAGGGGGATAAAATGTATTTAACCCTTTTCAAAAAGGTTCATCTCACACAAACCCATAAAATTATATTAGTTTAAACTCGTAAACCAAAAAATTAAAATATTTTATATCTTATCTTTTGAATCAAACTAGTAGAACTCGTTTTGTTCTAAATAAAAATTCTCTTCAATTCAACCATCCAAACCCTAACATTGGACCTTTATGGTGAAGAAGAGTGTGTTATTTCAATGAGCTAACATTCTTGGCATGCCTTTCCCAAGCTTTGAGTTGTCCAAGCTTTCATACCCTAAGATCCTTAGTTTTAAACACATCACAATTTTATTATGATGTGCTCATCATGTTTCCTGGTTATAAATCGAAATTGAATAACATAATATTGTACCACGCAATAACTGTCGTGTCTCTATTTTTTGGTCAAAGATATTCTGGTCTCTTAAAAAAGGCTAAATCGAGACATGGTAATGATGCAGATGAATGTAAAGTTATGCATGTAAACTTTGAAACAAAACTTGATTATTCTAGTACTATCAAATGGATGCATTGAGAATGCACTTGTCAGGTGAAAAGTAAAAATAGAGGAAAAAGTATACTGTGATTCCTTTTATGCATAATATTCAAATTTACATTATTATACAAAGTGAATGCGTAACAAATTTAATTCCACAACTTTTTTATTCAAGATGGAGGGAATACAACCCACTAACTTGAGAACAAAAAACTTAATTCAAAGGCTATGCTTAGCCAACACAATATCAGGTTGTGTGGTTAGAGCTTACACCCACATAAGAAAAATAACGTCATGAGTCATAAATCAAACATCATAAAGTCATTTGGGCACAAGGTATACAAATCGATCTTTATTTACTTATTAGTGAAAAAAATATGTGTACTCATGAATGGGTGTGTTCACTACGACTGCAGAGAATCCAATTTTCAGCATCAATATAGTGCATGTACAAAAAAAACACGCCACTTGACATGTTACAAAAACACTAGAAAATACTCAAGCAACTCACTAGATAATACACCTAATAAGAAACTTAAAATGTAAATAAACACACTAGTGTACATACTTAAAGACTCAAACGTAAATACCATAAATGTTGAGATTATGAGGAACATGTTATTAATAGAAAACTTCTAAGCACAAACAAAAAATAGATGCAACTTCAGTATTAGAATGGCGACAAGATTGATCCTAGATGTTTCTGTACAAGCAAAGCCTAAACTAATGGTGTGGTAACCGCTCGATGTGAGCAATTATCACTATTTTGGTAATTTCTGCTTAAATCTAATTCGACGGTGCTTCCGCATACAAACTATGATCCATGGAATCTACGAATCTAGCAATATATATAGAGAGTAATATCTTTAGAAAGTGATTTGAAATCGTGTAAAACTTATTGCAGAAATATAGGAAAATGGGCTGGAATGAGTCAAGCTTTATGTTCATGGTTTTCTTCTTTTTATGGTCCACAGCGACAATCATGAGGCTCATGGTGACCGCCATGAACTCGATTTCTTTAAAATACGTGGCAAGCAGCCATGACAACCGCCGTGGTACTGGTGGCAACTGCGACACACAAGAAAACATGTTTTCCTTCATATTTTTCATCTTTTTTTCCGATGTCGACGTGCATCTGCTTTCAAATCCTATCTAGCATACTCGAATTAAAAAACATGGGCATTAGCCTTGACCGAATACTCTTTAACTTAATGCCCTTAAAATCTATGAAAAGGCAAATAGTTGCAGACTTTATAGTCGACCACTATGGTTGAAGCTCCCCAAAACTTGGTGGAACTTGAACCTTGGAAGTTATACTTCGATGGTTCAACGCAAAAATATGGTACTTGAGTCGGAGTCTTGATTATCTCTCCTAACAAAATTCCAACAAAATTCAAGTACAAAATAAATGGCCGCCTTGTTCGAACAATGAGGCTGAATACGAGCCTTTAATAACTGGCCTTGAAATCTTGTTGGAATTGGGGGCAACTAGATTCAAAATAAGAGGATAATCTGAATTAGTTGTAAAAGAAACAACCAAAAAATACAAATGTGTCAAAGAAAATTTGATCATGTACTTAGTTGTGGCAAGCAGGTTATTACAAAAGTTTGAATACACGAATATTTGACACATTCTTCGACTCATGAATCAAGAGGCCAATTATTTGGCTCATATAACATTTGGTTACATGACGAAGGAAAAATTAGAAGACTTGATCAAGGTTCGAGGGAAAGTAATGGAAACAAGGTTATCTCCCTCATATTTGGAAAAGAACAAGTTATGTTATGCAAGCGAAGACCATTTCGAAGTTTTTGCTATTGATCGAACAAACATAGATCGGAGAAAGTCAATAGTGGACTACCTAAAAATTCCTACAACATATGAAGAATAAAATATCATGTATCATGCTTTAAGTTATACTCTCATGGGAAACAAACTATTTAAGAAGACACCAAAAGGAATTTTGTTGAAATACCTAAGTGAAAGTAAGACATATTTGGCTCTTGCGAGTATCTATAATGGGGCATGTGGAACCCATCAGGTGGGCCATAAAATGAAGTGGCTATTATTTTGACAAGGTTTGTATTGGCCAATAGTGTTGAAAGATTGTATTAAGTTCGCTAAAGAATTCCAAGAGTTTTAGGTGCATGCAGGCATTCAACATGTTCGTGCAAGCAAACTACACTTAATTGTTAAACCTTAGCCCTTTAGAGGTTGAGCCTTGGATCTGATTGGTGAAACTAGATCAACATCTTCAAAAGGCCAGAGATACATTTTAGTATGGATTGACTACTTTACTAAATGGATCAAAACCATCCCTTTGGCAAATATTGATCAAGAAGTAGTGATTGAGTAATATTCTGATACTTTGATCTGGAATTTATTAATCTTATGTTTCTTTTGCCTTTGAAAATAAAAAATCACAACACAAAGACAAACATGTCAAGACAAATGTCCAAATTATAAGGACTTTTCATATCGACTATGCTCAATTCAGGAAATAATAACCGTTTATCTTATTCTAAAAAAAGAACACAATTGTAAGTTTATTTAAAATAGGTTTAAATAATTTTTTTGTCCTAAATATTCCATATTTCGTTTTTAGTCCCTCCAATATTCTCCTTCAAGAAATCGTCCTTTCAAAATTTTCCATCTGAATAATTGATCCATAACGTCAAATACAACTAATGATTGCTTATGTGTCAAGACATATGGATTAATTTGTTAATTTTTTTACTGAGATGGATTTCATTTACTTAGGTGGCATTTATTATACTGATAAAAATCCCTTATAAAATCAAAATCCCTAAGTCACATTCACTTGTTGTCCATGTGTTCTCTCTCTCCAAAACAGCATTCGCGAAGCTCTGTTCTTGTGGTCCCAACATTGACGAAGCTTGAGTTGCTTGTTGCGGTCTCAACAACGATAAGGTTAGTCCTACTTGCTAATGTTTAATCCTTTCGAGTAGTATTGTCGATTATGTTCCCTCGTTGCTTTGCAAACCATACATCTTTGTTTTATTGTGTTGACTGAAAAATCTAGGGTTTTTGCTCTGACTCTGATGGTAATGTTTGATTTACCCTAGTTTATTCTTGTAATGTGTAGGATATTGGGTTATTTAAGGTTGTATTTTATACCAAATGATCATTTGTAAAGGATGTAGGGTTAAGATATGAAGCGAGTGTTTATGCTATAAGTGGGCAAGACTCGTATTTTTTGCCATAAGTTGAAGCATGTGACTTTATTATTGGGGTGGATTCTTCGTTTAAAATTGTATGTGTGAAAATTTGGTGGGAGGTTGAACATGGTTGTCTTGAAAATGATCTAAAAACCTTTGTTAATGATGAGTATGCAACAATGTTAGCTCTATGTTCTGAGAAGACTAAGTGTGATTATGAGATATATACAGATGCAAGATTATCAAGTGGTGAGAAGACTTATATAGAGAGATTAATAGAGAAAGAAAAAGGTCATTTTAATGTTGAGGAAAACGAAGATGTTGAGGACACATAGTGAAGATATAGGTGAAGGGTTAAACAGTAGAGTGGATAATAGTGTTGGTACAGGTCATGCGCATGATGGTGCTGGTACAAGTCAAGTGGATAATGGTGCTGGTACATGTTAAAGGTTAAACAATGGAGTGGGTAATGGCACATGTCAAGGGATACATAAAGTTTTGACTACTGTTGGGATAGATAGGGAACATGTAATTGAAGAGGATTACCTGACTGATGAGCTTGATAGTGGGAAAGATGATGATAGTGTTGATGATTGACCTTTAGTGAAAAGGTTTAATAAAGATGTAAAACTTAGGAAAAAAATTGTATTCAGGGTGGGAATGAAATTTTCATCTTTGAAGCAATTTAAGAAGGTTGTACTGGAACATAATCTATTGAATGATATGGAGGTAAGGTTAGCAAAAAATGATGGGAAAAGGTGTAGGATTATTTGTAAGGACAACAACAATGTGACTACATAGTGCTATGGAGCATAATTTTGAGAACAACATCATTTAGGATAAAAAACTCTATTTTAGAAGCACAAATGTAAAAGAAAGTTCTTCAACAAGAATGTTAATGTTGATTAGGTATCTAGAGTGATTGTTGACAAGTTGAAGAACAATTCATGTATAAAATTGAATGAAGTTGTAGTAGATGTAAGACTAAGGTTTGCTACATAAATATGTTATGATCAAATAAAGCTGAATTGAGGAAGACATCAAAAGGAAATACATTTAAGTTAAACATTTATGGCTTGCCACCAAGGTTTGAAAGGTGCTACATGTGCTTTGATGGTTCAAATAAAGCATTGAAGGTTCGATGTAGACCATTCATATGGTTAGATGAATGTCAACTAAAAATCAAAATATAGGGGAATCTTGTTGATTGTTGATTGTTGTTCGTAGGGATGCCAATGACCATTACCTTCCACTTGCCTTTGGGGTTATGGATAATGAAACTAGGGACTCTTGGAGTTGATTTGTTAGGTTACTTCTTGATGACATTAGTTGTGATAGTAAGTGGCGCTTCATGTCTGATCAGTAAAAGGTATGATTAAGTATATTCAATGTTACTACTTAATGTAGTGTTCAAGTATAACTGCTATAACTATTATGTGTACAAGGGCTAGTGCATGTATTTGTGGAAGAATATCTTGAGTTCGAATACATGTTTTACCTAAGGTATTTATATGCTAACTTTAAGAAGTGTGGAGGTGACACACTATACAGAGATCTCATTATGGTGGCAGCAAATGCAACCTATTTGAAAGCATGTGAGGATAAGATGAATGTGATTAAGGAGGTGAGTTTATATGCTTTTGAATGGCTAAATGCTATACCCAAACATAAGTGGTGTAAGCATGCATACCCTTGTACTTTAAGTGTGATGTTCTGATGAACAATCTTAGTGAGTCATCCAATGCAACTATTTTGATGCAAAGGGATAAACTTATTATTACCATGTTTGAGTGGACTAGGAACTATCTTATGGGTAGGTTTTCCACTCTTAGGGAGAAGGTAGAAAATTACAAAGGAGAGATCATGTCTAAACCACTTAAGAAGTTAGATAGAGAGATAGAGAAAAGTGCGAATTATAAAAAAATGCAAATTGGTTGCCAACATATGCATGTAGATTAACATTTCAAGTAACACATGTAATGTTCAAGATAGTTTTGTTGTAGACTTTGCCAAACATACTTGTTCATGTAACTTTTAGGACTTGGTTGGGATCCCATGTATACAAGTGTTATCATCAGACTACTTATGTATCATGTTACAATGAAGTTATCACTCTCATTGATGGCCAAGGACTGGTGACCCCGACATATTGCCACCAAGTTTCAAGAGAGGTTCAGGTGGACCAAAGAAACTCCAAAGAAGTGAGTTATACGAGACATCTCAAACAATATGGCAATGGACAAACACAAGCCATAGATGTAAGACATGCTTAGAATATAGGAAAAATACAAGAACATGTAAGAAAAACAAACAACTAACAGTTGTTGAAGGTGAACTGTCAAGAGATGTTGAAACACCCACCCAATAAAGCCAGTTTAAGATGGTTAATAACTCAAATTTCCAACAAACTTTACTTCAGAATTTCATTTTATAGTCCAAAAAAGAGGGTTCAGTACATTAATTAAGTTCAAGAACTACATTGCAACGTTAATCAAGTTCAACAACTACATTGCAAAATCACTACATCACACCTAGTTCATCGATGTCATTTCATAATAAAATAGACATTGATCATAAAGGACGCAACAACACACAAAATCTTCAATCTTCCATGAAATTTCTTTTCTCTGTTTTCAACTTGGTCTTCAAGTTCTTGTTTTTCTTCCTTAAATCTTCATACAAGGACTTCATATATCTCACATATGTCATGGCTTCCAACTTTGAGTTTTCTACAAGATCTTCATTCCATATGAATAGATTACACATATCAACACTCCTCCAATAAGGACATTTCCAAAATAACCTTCCTTTATTTGATCCATACACTCCTCCAATAAGGACATTTCCAAAACAACCTTCCTTTATTTGATCCATTCTTGCATTAATACGAGACCATCCAAACCTGACATCCACAAGACTTTCCAACTCGCTATTTTACCGAAGCAAAAGACATTACGTTATCCAGATGCAAGAGGATCAAGGTGAACTACCTAGATGAACTAAGGAAGAAGATGAACAAAGAGAAAAGAAATTAGGTAACTGAAATAAAAGTACTCTTTAAATTGGATAAGTGTATACCTTGTGTTTCATGGGGAAAAAATACTCTTTAAATTAGGTTAGTTTACACGCTATATTTCATGAAAATATAATGAGTAATTATTTACTCCACCTGTCTTGCCACATAAGCAACCGTGAGTGATATTTGATGCCAAGGATCAATTATTTGGACCAAAAATTTTAAAGGTATGATTTATTTAAGGAAAATATTAAAGGTACTAAAAACAGAATCTAGAATATTTAGAGTAGCCAAAAAATTCATTAACCCTTTAAAAAAAATAACAAAAAAATTAAAATAAACATTGTATTATACAAGAAACTCAATATTAATTAGAACAAAAGTAATTATCTATCGTGAGGTTGAGCCATGTTATTTCAAACAATAATATTACCAGTAAGAAAATTACTTTTCAACATGATAAATAATCACAACTTTTTTCAAACAACAGTTGTACATTATGGAGTCAAAAATTGTTGATGGCTAAAGATCTAGAGCCGAGGAACATTACTGCTTCATCATATTTCAAACTTCTGTATCAAGTCATGGCACCCAGTTCCCATCTTCACGGGCAAACCAAGACAAATTCTAGAAGAAGGGGTCTCCAAGGTGTCCACCTGCCCATGAAGAGCTGCTTCAACAATGAAGTTAGATGCAGTCTCAAAAGACATTTTGACCAAAGGAGATGTAGAATCTTCTATCCCCTTTCTGGTCAGAGGTCGATACCCACCAGTATGTGTCATATAGTCGGCAATAAGCATCAAGTGTCGGATATTTACCGATATCCCATATGATTTGAAAACATTTTGCACTTCCCTGATGATGATTTCTTTGGCTGCTTCCACCCCATAGGTCCTTAGAATAGCATGCACGTCATTTGAATAAACATACCTAAGATTAAGGTCTTCTTCCATCTCCCAAAAAGTTTTAAAATGTATACCAGATGCTTGAAGCGCTGGTATTTTTTCTTTCACTGATGACGGAACATCATCCCTTTTACCATCAACTTCACCATAGTAGATTACGCCACTTTCTTTACATGTAATAGCTTTACATTCACCAACCTTACCAAAGTTTTGGATACAAACCTTCTCAGCTGCTTTCTGAGCAATCTGCAAAAAAGATAAATAGAAAACCATCATATTTATATGTTAAGCAAGAAGCTGAATTGACATCACTGCTTAGTTTTATTTCATTACATAATTTCATTAGAAATCACTTGATACTATTTCTTGTCCATATCTGAAAGGATGTTGAACTCACCTATCCCAACAACAACTAATCCATTGTCCACTAAGAACCAATTATATGGAAGACAAAATGGTAAAATGCATTGTCATTAATTGATCATAATGACAGATCATTTAAATACAGAACCCCGATCCAGAACAAGTTGAAGATGAGAACAACTCATTCAATAGGTATTGGTTGATATTGGAGTTACCCATAGTTAGCTATCACATAGGTTTGTCCATGCTTGGGGTTTAAAAGTAAAAGGTAATTGAAGATGCAAGAATTCCTATAAAGTAAGGAATGGACAAAAACGTAGAAAATGGAAATCCACAATCAACCCTATATAATATTCTTGGAGTTGGGCAACTTAAAAAGTTCACTACTAAACAGAAAATGAATTGCAGTAGTAAGTACCTGAGCCAATAATATGTGAGGTTCCGTAGTAAATTTAAAGTGGATCTCAAAACGCATCGCCCCAAACTTCACATGAACTCTCCTGTCGGTTTTTTTTCCTTTGGGTTCAGATTTCCTCCTTTCAGATTTTGAAGTTTCTTCAAGTCTTTGAGATTTATTTGCATCAAGTGTCACATTCTTATCATTGCCACTTAAATCAGGATCACTGTCCTCCCCATTTACTTCAATATCACGGTCATCTCCATCACCTTTCTCATACTCGTCATCTTTGCCATCCCCATCATTTTTCCCATCTTCTGACATTTCACATGTTTCCTCCTCAGGACCATCATCGTAATCAACCTCATCCATAGCTTGCTGTTTACTCTTTTGAGCATCATAATCAAGATCACCAGCATCCTCTGTGTCATTACCATCGTCGTCATCGTCGGTTTGGCCATTTTTGTTAGATTCTGAATCATTGCTATGATCATTTTCTACACCACCTTTGCCATGGAAAATTTTTATGCCACTAATTTTCTCACACAATAAAATGTGACTGTCAATCGCATCCTCCAACTCCCTCACAAAGCCAACTCTTAGAGTTTCCTCCCAGTCTTCAAGCGTAATATCAGTGTATTTTGGATAGTGTTTAGGTTTATGCAGTTTCATCATAAGCTTATATATACTGCAAATGTCACCGTCTTTTATGGCAACGGGTACAACAGAAACTTTCATACTTTCAATTATGTCAGCTACAGTTATCTTTTTCATTTTGTCCGCAAGGCGGATAGCATTTTCCCTGCAAACAACAAATTCATTAAACACTTTATGTAGAAAAAACAAGTCCACAGAAAGAGTCATGCAAAAACACCCCAAAAACAGACATGAGAGAACAGAAATGTCAGTGTCTCACATAGATTTATTGGATCTCAGGGGGCATGACATAAAGGGAGTCTTGATGTTATCTGAGGCTGCCACCACAATTTCGCTCAAACGAGGAATTCCAAGAGTCACATTCATTTCACCTCGACCAGCAAGATGGAAAGTATTCAAACTGAGTACAAAAAGAAAATAGGAAGCCAAAACGGTTTGTCAGCCACACAAAGATCGCTGATAAATTTTACAAAATAACAAAAAAGGAAAACAAACAGATATGCATTCCCAATAATACTGGCTTATATACAAAACACAATTTTCACATAGATACAGGTCTTCTTTTTTGCAATTATTGAGAATTTCATGGCCATCAAAAACAATATTTCCCAACTTCCAACTATTAAAATTCACTGTTTAGCACGTGCCCTCTTGCTCCTTCCAAGTATTGACAAAAAAACAATAGCATGCTCAACAAGTGTTGATATAAAATAGAACCATTTGTTCAGGGACAACCAGTGATTGGAATGGGAGGAAACGGCATTGCAATGCTCCAATTTAATAGACAATTATTTCTTTAGGCTTTATTTGGGTTGGGAGTTTGGATGGAAAGGGAAGGGGGAAGGTTTTGAAAAAAAGGGAAGAATGACGTGAAAGAATTGAGGGATTTAGGCGGAGAGGGTTTTTGAGAGTTCAATTTTATCCATAATACGACCCCTTAATTTGGGGGAATTAAAAAATTGTATTGGATGAGGAGTTTGAAGAGTTTTGGAGAGCTTAGATAAATTCTTCAATTATAATGTTGTTAGAATATTTTGAAAATTAAAAATACGTTAATGATAAACATTCATTTCTCGTTAATTGGCTCAAATTGCGTGTTTAATAAATATTAAAGATTTATCTATTATTATTCAAATATTCTTGCCCCAAACCTTGTCTTCTCCTCCACTCCTAACTCATAAACAGAGTCTTAGTTACATATTCTTGTGATAAAACCTAATTGAACACGGTCTATACTAAGTGAAGAAACATAAACATGGGTATTTAAAGCTATTTAGATAATAAAGAAAATTTATGCAAATGTCACGAGCAGCTATTTAAAGCTTTAATGAGCTTGTGACATTTGTTCAAGGACCTCTATTTCCCATAAATTATTTGTTCAAGCTTTTTGTAAAGTGTGTCTGTTTCGATTCAATTAGAACTCAAGATAACATTCCCTCTTCAAGCTTTGTGATTATCTATTGCAGCTACAACTCTATAAGGTTTTCAGTGACCATAAGAAACTGGTGTCACAATTTTTAATACCCATGTTATTGCATGAAATGGATTGAACAAAAATACATCTTAAGCTGTTACTATATGTGCAGAAAATGAGGATAAAAAACAATCAAATTTAATTAACTTACGTCATCTGTGTTGCCGGTTCTCCCAGAGACTGCGAAGCTAACACACCAACTGGTTCACCTGGTTGAGCAAGACTTGAGACATACTTGTGCTCCATCAACTGTAGAAAATCTTCTTGTTTCAATGAATTGGAATTTCTTTGTTTTGAAGAGAAATCACGAATGAAGTTTTCTGCTTTTCCTTTAAGAGCATCAGGCAACTTGTTAATATAAGGACTGGATCTATCTAGCTGACGACAACAGTTGCTGTAAACCAATTCTTTATTCTGAAAATAACAAACAAACACATAAACCATGGATACAAGAACTATATCAAATTTTATGGTTTAATTGAAAGTATTAAACAACTTCATACAATTGAAAGTGATTCTAATTTGGTGATAAAGCTAGTTTGATGTACATCCACACCATCTTCTCCATAGTGAAACTGAATAACTGACCCATCAGCATCACGTACAGTGTGATCATAGCAAACTTTTAGACACTCGAGGTTTTTCATAAGACATCTTTGCAAGTAACCACTCCTAGATGTTTTGACTGCAGTGTCAACTAACCTGTGAACAAAAGATGTCATTTATCAGGACATGATGACCAGAATACATTAAGCCTTCTATTGAAAAATATCAACATTTCCACAAACAGAACTTGGGGAGCCTGCACAACAATAGAAAAATGCACAAATACAAGAGAAACTGAATGCAATTCTTTCGGTTGGGAGAAAGGGAGTGTTGTATTGTAATCTAGTAACACCAAGTTTTAGTCTATAAACTGGAGATTCTAGTTTAAGATAAGTTGCATTGTTGCAGTTATACTATTAAAAGTTTTCATCATTTTTCACCTAGCAGCTTAAGCATTGGGGAAACTGGTTTGTGGCATATTATCAAAGCCTAACCCAACAGCTAGAAGATACTCTAAAATAATATCAAGATATTATAAGATATTTATATCTTCTAACACGAACAATGACATTAGGCCCCACACATATATCTAGTCCTACACTCTTCATGCTACAATAATGACTTGGGGAAAACGTCCTCCTAGATGGGGATCACATTGTTCATGACACCATTGAGCTCTAACAAAAAACCTACTTTTCATTGAAAATTTTAGAAGGTATTATTTTATGGTTTATCCTAGAGGAAATAAATTCAAAATATTTCTATTTCACACAATTAATTAACTCAATGGAACCTAGCTAGTTCACCTCTATTTCTTTTAAACGATCAATCCAAAATTGTATCGTGTAACCCAACTTCATAAATTGTAAACATTTAATCCCCTGTTATTCTGCACATTCAATGTAAGCTATACAATTTGAAAAAGTCCACCAGCTAATGTGAATAAAATATTTTTATCATATTTAAAAAGAAAACACATATAATGGTCGGTTGTTCTCTTTAAAAAGAAAAAAGATATTTGTGAAACAGGGCAAGTTGTATGCACAATCTAAACTCAGAAAATGTAACTAAGGGAAAGGGACCCAAGGTTAGGGGGTGCTCATTGTTGGATATAGACTCATCCAAAAAAACAGGTGTCAAAAAGGGCCCTGCCCGAACGACATGCTTGTTTTGCCTGCATTTTTCATGGGTTGAGCCAAGGTTTTAGATCCGCACTTTCTATTATACTTGCCCCGCCCCGTCTTTTTTTCAGGGACGGATCTTTCGCGGACGAGTCAAAATTTTGATGCCTAACTCATAACCTTTGAGAAGGTTTAGAAAGAAATAGAAAAACTTTTTTTTCTTTAGCGGTTTTTCTCGTACCTCTTGCGGGTTTTTTTAAATGGATCTCTTCCTTTTTTCGATTGACCGAGAAATGGACCTGGGCATCTTATTTTAAAAAATCATGGACTGGTGTAAAAACCTTTTTATTTAAAAAATCATAGACTGGTGTAAAAACCTTTTTATTTTACCTAATTGTTTCTTAAATGGTTGTGGACAAAAATCTGGTTGAACAGCCTAACATGATATTATGAACACCCCTAACCAGGGTAATACACAATCCAAGGGCGTGCATAGGAGTAGGACTAATGGATTAGACAGCTTTTAATCTGCAATAAACAGGTAAAAGATCAACTACCTAATTTTGGTTTTCTAACAAAAGACGAAGACTATTCGCTACCTAAAATCTATCGCAGAAGAAGGTTATATTCTGGTCATCCCATGCATCTGCATGAGACTGAGTTATATGACTAGAACATGTTTGTTTGCCACCCAGATGTTAAATAGAGAAACTTGGAAATTGGAATCTTTCTCAATTTCTCATCTTCTATTTCTATTTGATTTGATGAAGTGATCCATTTTGCTTATATTTCAAGAAAATTGTATCCATTAAAATTTAATAACAACTGAAGTGATTGGTATTTCCAAAACAGTGGTGCAGATTTTTTAACAGCTGCCATGACCAAGTTGTGAAGAAATGGGGCACACCATGGCACTTTATGGCAGATATGGAGGGCTTAATTTGACAGATGTTTTACTTTCTGCCATGGTCTGCCATCCACAATCGATAACACTGTATTTGAAACAGATGCAAGTGCTTTAGACTTTTAGTATTATGGGTCGTTATGTCTTTTAGACTTTAAATATATACTATACATAAACAATTAATAATATCATATTGATTCGTAATCTTGAAGCTTTTGTCTTACCCTTCTCGACCAGCCATACAATGAAAGTAATATTCCTGTGGACGAAGAGCAGTAAGAAACCGATCAATAATGAACCCCCCTGCCCTGGGGGAACAATCCCATGATGGAAAGCACGGTAAGGTCTTGCCAGAAACCATACGTGGGACTCGTTTTCCTTCCAACTCTTGCTGGCCAAGATGAGAAGATATCTGCTGGAAGTTGACCTGTTCAAAAAACACCGTCAAAAGCATATGAAATCACCTTCATATCACTAAATGCCATTGTATATAGTGTGTTCAAAAAACACCGCCGAAAATGGACTTATGATAGTGTGTTATTGAAACACCGCCAAAAGAGTTGTTCATAATATCCCAAAAAAAAAACTATAAAAACAATTGTCAGACTAGTTATTAATGTCTGGTTAATAAAAGAATTGAACAAAACCTAGTGCAAACAAAACTTAAATTACCAAACTGTTTCAATACCAGAAAAGAAAGTGTACAAAGAGTCCAACATCCTTGAATTTGCAATGCATTAGGTTAAAAATACAGTTAGCTCAATTAAAAAGTCAATTGGTTTAAACTTAATAGAAATCAAAGCCCGGGAGTAGATATATTGCTTTGTATCCTTATACACAAACAATTAAGATAAATAGAATGATGTAGATGCAACAATACACTTACCATACTTCCCTTAGCTCCAGATGTAGTCATAAGAGAAATCCAATTTTTCCCTGAAGGTTTTAATATTCCTTCAGATAGTAGCTCCTTCAATACCCCTGAGCTAGTTCTGGTGTTAAGATTACTTATCATCTTCCTATCTAAGTATGTTAAGGCTGCTTCTCCATTACTGCGTATTTTTTTCTCAACATTCAACTGCATTGTGATTGGATCTGAAATACGAAATATTCCTACACATTAATGTTTTACACAGAAATCTAAAAAGTAATAAGGAAATGCCAAGTACACCACAAAACAACAACAACAACACACAAAGTCTTATGCACTAAAGGGGGTCAGTTACATGGATCAAACTATGCCATAATGTTATATCAAAAACCATGTTTTTACCAAACTCATTAATCTCAGGATATATCTTAATAGGCTCTCTTACATTGTTTCCCTCTATCTTCCTCTACCTCAAAATGTTTGACTACTCTCCATTTGATCTACTCTCCTTAACTACATAAATCCACAGGTTTCTTTCCACAATGTTTTCCAAGAAATTATTGGCACTGTGACTCTGAGAGAAATGATGAGTGGCATCTGAGACAGGATACAACTAAGATGCTGCAAACTGAGAGTTGTTAGCTTCAGTACCTGAGATAGGCTTGAGGTCGTTTGAATTGAAATTGAGGTGTAGGCAATGAGGAAGGTCTAGCAGGAAATCCAGGGGAAGTCCGCGCCACTGTGCCGTGTTGAGTTAGTTGGTGCCAACTGTTGATGATCATGGCTTTTTAGAGGTGAGGATCAGTACTTGTGGATTTTATAGTGTTTTGATTAAGAATTGTAGGTTTTTTATTGTTTTTTTATTAAGCCGGGTGTTTTGATTTATGAATGTTTAATGGATTTTAAGTTAATTGTTTAATTTTACATGAAATATATGCTCATAGTAATATGCATGTATTTTGTCCATTAAATGACCAAATAGTGGTCATCCTCCTATACGCAATCTCGTATCTCACTTTTGAGGCCGGCCACTCAGCACCGCTATCCGGGATAGTCAGCCTAGCAATTAACCAAAATATTAGCATAAATGTTATCACATTGGGAAATGAGGCATTACCAATATTATCACTTTCCATGATACCAATGAATTCACGATGAACAATGTCACCAATTTCCTCACAGCTTTCAAGTTGATTTATTCTTTCACTGTCCTTTCCTTCTGTTATCAGAAGATCATCAACCCCACATGTGAACCCGTGCATCTGAATGACCAAATATATCAGAATCTTTCAAGATAATCAAATCCTATATAATAGAATATATCATATTTGAAAAACTAAAGAAATGGTGACTAACCTGTAAAAAGTTGGTGAACAACCGACTTAATGCCGACAGAAGAATGCCAGCAGTATTTGAGCCATAAAACTCTTGCACTGTATGCACCATTCCGTAGTCACCAAATTGAGCCTTATCAACTACACCACGCACCAAATCATTTCTATATATCAACAATTTATCCTCATTCTCATCCTTTTTTCTTGAGGTATCTTTAGTGCGTTTATTTCCCTTCCTCGTTTGAGTCTTAAAAAAACTAGATGGGATTTTTGCATTCTTCTCAACAGTAAATGGTGGGCGGCCTTTAGTGATATAACATAGCAATGCACTGATAACCTAGAAAGTAGAAGCAAAATTACTTCATACAACGATAATGGTATGTAAAACAATGAACATAATGTGCCAAGGAAAAAAAATAAAAGACCAGTTAGGACAAAGTCTAAACAAATCACTGTTGTTCAGTCACACACTTACTTAGGAGTTAGGACATAGTGTTACTTTCCGCGATCCGTGATTGACTAAGTGACAAGATTTAACACACGCATATTCAAGAATTTAATAAACTTTAAAATAATACACAAGTAAGAAAATGAAAACGAAAAAGGCTTCTCTGCAAGTTTATTTGAGGGGAGTCTGTTTCACAGAATCAAAAATTACTCCTAGGAATAACTTTGCCCAGAATTATGAAGATGGGAATTTGATTCCTAGATATATTTTAATTTAAGTGTTTGGCACACAAGTTAAAGTTCCTAGAAAAATCACCTTCTCACTTAGAAATGAATCTGAACTTATTGGAAGTTATCATTCCTGGAAACCTTTATAAGAATAATTTTTTCTCAACTTTATACAAGGATATACTCATCACTCCTTACCCAGGAGCGAGGTTCCTGAACTTGAAACAAACACTGCCTTAGATAGTAGTCTTTTATAACATCTGAAATGTTAAAATATATACTAACCTGTTTCCCTGTCCACAGTGGCTCCGGCTTGAATATTGCTGGAGGAAACTGAAACATTTCATTCTCGGAGTTTAACGTGAATATTTTCTGTCCTGGTTTGCAAGTGACAGAGCCCGACATAGTCATGGATACACCAGAACTGTAGAGAAGTTGATTGAACTCTTCACAGCTCAAAAAGGTATCTTTTTTGGTAAGAAGAGCAGCACTTACAATATGATCCTAGAAATGGGAAAAATAAACTTCAGAAACTCACCCAAAACAATCATTTAAATAATAAGAAAAGTCGGATTTTTATTAGACAAGTGGCACAATCCTATTTTTGCCAGCATAAGTGTCTACACACTCTAGTGTTTGTGTTCCCTCCATCGATTTATCTTTTCCCTTGCAACATACTGCACGGGTGACCTCTAATATATATAATAAAGCTTGCTAACAATTTAGGCAAATAGGTGCTAATAAATTAATTTGCTTGCTTTGTTGGTCATGGGTATACTTGGGAATTCGGAAAACAAACTCTCGGCCCGCTGGAGTTAAGCTGCATGCATGATGCATCTGATTCTCTCTCTCTCTGTCTCTCTCTCTCAGACCCCTATTATGTCGAGGTCCAAATGGAGTGGGCAGTCCTTTTATAATTATGTATGCAAATACCTGAATCAAGTATGCACAAATACCTGAATCAAGGCTCTGATTGGATCACCACTTGTAGGCTTCACATATTGATTGTTGGCATTTACAAGATTGTAAGCTTCAGCGCGCGAAATTTCATCTTGTGGAAAATGAACATTAATCTCATCACCGTCAAAATCAGCATTGTATGTACTGAGATCATGAAGAGAGGCAAAAAAATATAAAGTAATTGACATTATAAACCATAAACTATATTAAACAATGATATTATTAATATTAGTATGTGAAAATAAGTTATCGGGATACAGGCAAATGTATAAATAATAATAATAATAATAATAATAATAATAATAATAATAATAATAATAATAATAATAATAATAATAATAATAATAATAATAATAATACTCATCCTGCAATCTAACCAAGCTCAAAGAAAAATATAAAATGTTACCTGCAGTTTGCATAATGCATGCGCACTGTTTTCTCCCCCTTTAGAACACGGACTATATGTGCCATTATACTAGGCTTATGAAGTGTTGGCTGCAACAGAATGCAAAGTCCATGGCCTTGTTAATGTCACATATTTAGCAAGATATGACATCAGAATAATTGTTGCCAACTTAAAGAAAACAAAGATTTTAACTCAAACTAAAATGCATATACGTGTCCTTGTGTGTAATGATCATGCATGCGCGCACACACGCAAACGTGTATGTACATGGACTACATCAACTTTCCACAGATGTGAACCAGGGTAATAAAAATCGAGATTTTATGCAAAATCACAAAAGGGAAGTAAAATTGCAAATTGTAACACTAATTAAAAGATTATAAAAAATTCTAAAACTCATATATAAGCACAATTGCATTTAATACAGCAGTAGTAAGACAAAGAAAGCCTTAAATTACTTGAAATATTTGGGTAAATTTAAATTCATAAGCATAGCTCACAAGATAACTAAAGCCTAAAATCACACTTCAAATAGTTATAAATTTAAATTCATTCATAAGCATAATCAAAGAAATGTTTCAAAGATTGTAGATTATACGATTCAACAATTTACAAGGGCGACTCCAACTAAAATAGGATTATGCCTGCGTATACCCTTGATCATTGAGGGAAAGCATAATCACAAAATCATGCGATACTACAATTTAAATCAGGATTTCAACTACTAAGATGTGAACAGGCAATCAGCATAGTTCCAGCATTCTATTGTCATATACATATTTTTTTTCATGTTCTTTTTAAAGAAAAAAATATATCATAAAAGGAATGTAAGGGTGTGCTATATTGATTATGCATCAAATGAGATAATGCATTACCTGTCGATTGACAAGCACTACATCGCCATCCTTCAAGTGACGATACACAACTTTTCCTTCAAATTCCTGGTCACGTATCTTCCCATTATGCAGAATAACCCCTCTCGATGATTGTAATTTCCTTGATGTAAAAGAACGCAACCTCCTATCTAGTGGAAGCCTGAGTGTTGATGTTTTATCAGCATAGAGTGTGGCACCCGGATGGGTTTCAGGACCATTTAGGACAGCTTCCCTTAACTTGACTACATTCCATGGAGTCACTCTCTGCAATATATCAAAAAAAAGTCAATGCCAGGAAACAAAATATAATACAGTGCAGTCTCTTGATGTGCTATAGCAAACCTAATAAAGCTTTGTTCCATGCAAAGTCCAATACACAATTATACTAATGCAAAACGCCAGCAAGCATTACGATTGGCTTGTCAACATATTAAATTTACTACATTACACATTGTTTTCACTTCACTATAGATTAATATCTCAATCTATGTTTCTAATGTTCAGGAAGAATAATGAGGCCAAAATTTGGTTGAAGAGTGCAAATTATTAAACAGATGAAAAAGTATGCTTAAATTTAATTACCTTTAATCTTCTTTATTAACTTATAAAGAATGTACCATGGGAAAAGATGGTTTGTCTAAGACTGTCAGACTTATATAATATAAGCAGTCAAAAAAGTAATCAAAGGCATATTATATTAGATTAGAGTAGAAAAATGAGAGAGAAGGTGAAGATAATTTTTCTATACTTTTGAATATGAATTATTTATTGATCTTGAAGATCAAATTACAAGAGAATGAATATGTTTACTATCCTGCATTTACAGTGGTACTAACCTACACCAACTGATAACAAACTCTCAGAGGCATTAACAATTAGTTTAGGTTGATGTAGCAGCAGCTCCTGTAACACATGCTACAAGATGTTGATGACTCGGCTCTTGTAACTAACTCTTGTATCTAGTAAGGCACACTACACAAGCCGATAAAGACAGCTAAGCAATACTAAAACTAGTAGTAACACAAGGCACAATACCATATGCAGATGGCTAAATTGAATAAACACCTGAAATTCATAAAGGTGCTACAGCGCCACATTTACAGTGAATTGTGGTTTCATTTAAAACCTTGCTTAGACACCAGTTGCAGCTGTGCAGCGAAAATCATGTGCTCTGTTTGCGGTCGTGTATTGCGCCAAAATCACCCAATTGAGGCTGCAAAAAGGGACTTATTGCAGGAGTTAGTCAACTCCAGCCACGACATGGAGTTTCCTAGTCTTCAAATGGTGTTTACCATGTCTCTGCAAGCGCTGAGCACATGAGTAACAAAGATGACATAATTGTCCGTATGAGAATGGTCGGTCCTGACTAGGAAGGAGGACGGGGCAGAATAGGTATTCCACATATGAAGGAAGGTGCACTGTGAGGACTTCAAACAAATGGGAAGTTTGTTGATAAATTGTTAAGTTGGTTATTAGTTAGTCTTTTTGTTTATGTTGGACTTACGGATTATAAATAGGAACAGCTTTGCTTAAGGAAGGGGAGGATACAAAAAAATTGAGAGCTGTGAACACGAGAATGCTCTAATGTGAAAGGAAAGTGTTCCTTTGGGGTAGCCTTGTGAGCAAGGTGATCTTGCTTATTCGTATCATTTCCATTAAATTGATGATACCAGAAGGATACTCAAAGAATTATCTTGCTGTTCAAGCTTTATTCTAGTTAAAATTATTCTTTTGTTTATTCAATTTTTGTCTGGTTTGAGAATTCTTTCTTATACCAAAGAAAGGATCCTATAAAGAACCTCGTTTTTTCCGGCCAGAATCTCTGAGAAGTAGACGTGCCAGCACGACCACACCCCCACCTTTTTTTCTACCAGCTCTCACTGAGATTTGTATATTATGGGGTGCTCAAATCCCACATCGAGTAGTATGGATAAAAAAAAAATTACAGAGACGTGTATACAAATTAAATTACATATATAATTTAATATGCACGTACTGTCATTGTAAAACTTTTTCACATCAGACTATTGGGTTATGTACTCTACCACCTTACCAGCTATCTAATATTAACAACATAATAGACAGATAAAGTAAAAGAAATGCATATTGACAAAATATGTAGTTACAACTCTCACCTCAGGATATGTTAACCTTAGAGCAAAATATGGGGGTATCCCAATTTCATTGACCGCTAAGTAAGGATCTGGTGATATGACAGAGCGACATGCAAAATTAACCCTCTTTCCCATCATTTTCTGGCGAAAGATACCTTCCTTCTTTTCCAGCAACTGACATATTCCAGTAGTCACAGCTTTTTGGCCTGGGACAAGCAAAAAGCAAACGATAATTCTGTGTAGGTAGGAACTATTAGTAAGAAATTTGAAATAGTTGCAAACTAACATGCTTATATATTGATCCACAGGCTCATCTTATGGAACTGAAATTTTGTTTTCAAAAAAATGTTTTTGACTTTGGGTTTTTTTGACAATTACTTAGCATTTTTTTTTTGTAATTTTTTCCTCCATCATTATAATATTTCATCTCATGTATACTTTCATTAGGTGTGTTTGCTTTTTTACTAATTGAACTAGGCTAATTAGGCTGTTTTTTACTATCGGCCAAATTACAAGCCAACAAAAATACACTCAGCTTCATATTACTATTCCAAAATAAATTAAGCAATGCCAAAAGAAACCCTCACCTTTGGAAGCAGATTTGTTGTCAAACAAGAGGTTAACAGATCGTTGAAGATCCATCCACCGCCTTAGAATGAATGATGCATCTAACTTGTTATGACGGGCTTGTCCCAAGGATATGTTGGACTCTAAAACCTTACTCAACATAACAGTTTGAGGATGATCTGCCACCTACAAATAAAGGAACAATTAATTAAGTACGTGTATGAGGGAGTATTGACAAATAAGGTGTACAGATCCATCATAAGTCCCGCCATGGATCGCTCATCTTCCTATTAATTATGCCATAAAAATTAAGTCATCATAATTGTGGTCTTCCCCTAGCTGTATTAATTGAACAACTTTGGGATATCTACATTATGGAACTTGTGCACCCCATAATACCCAAGCCCCTATCATGTCCCTATCACACCCATAGACTAATCGTGTCAACAAACATCAGACATGTTAACAATAAAACATAAACATCATGCATAATATAACTTTCCAAGGTCAACCAACTCCACTAGTCTTCCCGAGTAACTGTGTAGTAGTGTGGAAAGATCAATTAGGAGAGAAAAAGAGACGGCCTACCAAATTGATAAGATGTAGTATACTAAATAAGCAGAGGGAATACAAAAGAATGAAATTCCCTAATAAATCTCTAAATTGCTCTAAATTTGTCATATTTAGTTTGTACTGTAATTCATAATACAAGTCATGGGCACCAACAACAACAAACACTAAAACTATGATATACCAATAGACCACAATACTCTTTACATGGTTCACAATGAATAAAACACACCAATAATCCATATTATGTAACAGTTGTAAAAGAATACAGCATATTTTCATTTGTTGGATAAAATAAAAATGCAAAGGAAAGACCGATAAAATAATAACTATAGCTATGAAAATACAAATAAAACTTCATCTTTATAAAGATAGAAATCATCTTCACGCAATTCCTTTCCTTGTTCAACAAGCTGAGCAAAAAGCTTGCCTCATGAAGTACATTCTCACCATATTACATGCTGTCAAAACACTAAAAGAAATTTATAAATTCTTGGCAACAGTTTCTTTTGGTTGTACTTACATTATCACCTGTTTTCAATGGGGGGCGGAATTTGATTGGTGCAACAAAAATGTTTTCCAAAAAGAACATGGAGTGACCGGCTTTCTTTCCAAAACCTTGATTTTGAATGTCACTGATATACGAGCACAGCTTAGCTTCATTTTTCCACAAAAGCTCTAGAATTTCCCTAACCTAAAATTTGAATAGAGAATAAAGTGATATGATCTATACACTTCAAAATGAAACACAAAGGAGTTATTATAGACACAGTAAGCCAATATTTTCAAGAAACTAACCTGGGAGGGTAGCAAAGACCCAGACTGTGTAGTTTCTTTAATAAGATTAGTAGACAATACTTGACTTTCATCATTAGTTGTTTCAAATTCAGGGGATTCATCGCTGCCTGTACTTTCTTTTTCTCTGTCTCGAGAACGTGGGGGAGCTTTCTAGAACCATCAACCAGATAGCAAATATGGAGAAGTAGCATGAAAAAGAAGAAACAAAATTAGAAATTGCACCAAGAAATACCTACAAATTTTGAATCTATGGACAAAACATTGTATCTTGTGATAGAAAGAATGTACACATACAACGAAAAATGCAGTAACAACAATAAAATTAAATAATTCACGACATTTGAATATCAAACTTCTCGAAGTCAAAAACCCATGGTTTTTAAATAAACACAGTTGACTAACTAGAACAATTTTTCTTTTCACACTTCTTAAAAAAAGGAACAATCCAAAACAAGTAAAAAACAAGAAGAAAGAAACAATATCGATAATGCATATTTGATACAATTGTAAGCAACAGTTATAATCCATGTCTTACAAACGTATTGAGAGAGAGAGAGAGAGAGAGAGAGAGAGAGAGAGAGGAGATTAAAATATGTTCATTCCTGGGTTTGGTAAAGCACGCACATCAAAGTATCAAACAGACAATTTAATTAAAGGATCATCGTGTGTGTGTGTGTGTTAAGTTCACGCATATAATACAAATACTGTTTGTAATCACAAGAAAATCAAAGTGTGGGCTCAATTTATTGATTATTAAGAAAACAAGCACCTTGTTGTAACAAAACAAACAAGGAAAAGAGAGAAAACAAATAATAGAAACATTGAAGACTTGTATCAGCCCATTCAAAAACAAATTCGAGAATGAAATGAAGCAAAGACAATATCGTCAAAAATTGGCGGTGGCTGGTGACGATAGCTGTTTTCGTATGGCAAGGTATGGCAGACATCTTGTAGGTATCGGCATTATGGATGGAAGAAAAAAAGGAAAAAACATTGATTTAGTGTGACGCCACTCGAGGAGATGGGGAACGGAAGCTGTAAGCTTGCTGGAGAGATGTTAGATGAGTAGAAAAGACATACATCGCAATGCTTTCAATGATTTGAAAGTGCATGTGATAGATCCAAGAGAAGGTTTTCTTAAGTCTTTAGAAAAGAAAGGAGTTCAAATGATTGAAAGAAAAAAAAATGTAAGGAGTTGAAGGCATGCAATATAACCTAGCAAAAACTAGAAAAATATCTCTAAGATTCGTAAATAAATTATAACTTCTGAAAATAGAATCAAGCAAGGAGATAAACAAATATTTTACCCCGTGAAACCATCCAAAGGTTGGTTTAGTAATTTTAGGACTGGTCTTTTTACAATTTTGACACTTCTTGTAATCCCTATGCAGAAATGTTCTTAGAACAGACATTGCCTCGGAAAATTGAATAGATGTCCAATTTTCGATCCGTTGCTCGGGTCTACTATATTGGTTTTCATCATCAACATCAAAATCGCCTGTATCTAGAGGTCCATCTACTTGAATTCCATCTAAACTTTTGGCCTCGCTAATATTCCCTTCCATAATTAACTTCAATTTGCACAAACACCTATGCACCTTGAATCATCATGAAACCATAGGAACAACAGTCAAGAAATACATTTATAAAATTTTATAAAAAAAATAAGCAACATGCAAAATTTCCGCATCAATGTATATTTACCACGTTTCTATTAGCCTTAAAACGATGACAAAAGAAACATGTTTTCTTTAAAATATTGCTAAGAAAAGTGAACATCAGGGGATTATAGACGGTGGCAACGAGCTCAATATGACCAAAATGACCTGAGCAGTGATCTTTGGGCAGACCACAGGTTTTACAGCTGCATAGATCAAAAGGTGAATCCAACATCAAATCAAAATAAACATGGGCAATTATTAAGAATAAGCAAAACCCTAGTAGAAGAAAAGGTGGAATTGAGATACATACGGAAACCTATCGGCAAAAGGACCAAAAGCAGGATCATATAATCCATTAGGTACGGGATTTCCGAGATTATCGACAAGAATGGCATCGGTAACTTTAACGCGACTACTCTGAAGTATCTCTTCGTCCGTCAGAAAACTGAAGGCCACGGCCTCCACGGAGTTTGTTGCGCCCTGCAAATATATGATAAATAGGTGAAACGTGAAGGGGAAGAGAGGTTGAGTGTGATGAGAGAGTTTATCGATTATACCTCGGTAACGAGAGCCATGGTGCTGCTGAGAAAGAGAGTCCAGAAAAGTAGAGTAGTGTGGAGGTGGAGGACGGAGCAGGAAAGAGGCACGCCGCAGTAGGGTTTAAGGATTGTGAGGGGTTCTCTCACAAGCTTAATGCATCACTCTAAAAATAAAATAAAATAAAATTATTATTATTATTTGTAGTAAGAAATATTAATAATAATATTGTAAAATAAATACTCTATTATTATTATTTGTATAAAGTATAAACTGATAAGTAAAAAATTATAATTATAATAATACATATTTAAATAGTTAAGTTTTCATCTGTTTAAGTGTAGCTATTTTTAGATATTGTAAAATGAATAGAACATAATAAAATGACCGAAGGGAAACGGAATGGAATAAGATGTTATTTTATTATTTAAATCTTTAATGATGGAACAGTGAGATTTTGTTATTCGCCCGAATGAAAGGATATACAAAACGATGGACATTGATATGAATGCATTTCATATGACTCTGCTCCATTCCATTTGTTTTTAACAAATCCAAACAATATAACGGTAAATTTATATCATTATGTTCTTTTTCATTCCACTTTCTTTCATCAATTCAAACATATAATCTCAATTATTGATATGAACGGATTCAAAAATTTTAATATGTGGGGTGAATATTAATTTTTTTATATAAAAATTAAAATAATATAATATAAATATTCAAAAAAAAATTATATAAATACTTATGTACAAAATGATGATAATATATATCTAAAAAATTAAGAGTGTGTGTGGATAAAACATTTGAATGAGGGAAGGTAATTTTTTGAAGGAATTTAAAATGATTTGATCAAAATCTATTGTTTGTATAAAATCTATTTTTTGAAGGATTATAATTGCTCTCTACGTGTCTTCATATTTTGAAAGTGTTGTAAGTTTTTTTCATTTTCAACACCATCAAATATATCACTCTCTATGTATGTTACCAAGCAATCATTCAAAAATTCATCCCCCATCCGATTACGCAGTTGATTCTTCACAAAATTCATAGCTGAGAAACTTCTTTCAACTATTGTTGTAGCCACAGGCAAGAGTAATGTCAACTTCAGAACTAAATACACCATTAGATAAGCAATGTGTTTTTTAGTCTCCACCATCATTCTTGAAAGATCACTAATTTTCTGTAAATTAGAAATTGTTCACTAGAATAAACATCCATGATATAATTTTCAAGTTGATTGTCGAGTCCCATGAGCTCTATTGGAGAAAATTCAGACGGATAAAACCAAGCCAACTTAATCAAATTTTCCTTATCAAATGCACAAAATGAATCTCGTGGACTTAAACTTGCTACACAAATAAGCAATTCAATATTCACCTTTGTAAATCTGTTATTCAACTCTTAAAGTTGTCTATCAATCACTTGATAAAATACATCGACTTGAAAGTGATGCAAGTTTGAAGCTACTTGAACATTACGTCTTGGTTTTCCATGTAACATGAAGGCATCATCCATATTTATAATTTCAATACTATATTTCTCACAAAAAGATGTCACTTCATCAAGTAAACTAGACCAACCACATTCTCTTATTTTTTACAATCTTTCCTTTGATACTTTAACAAATGTCATAGCATTTACAATATCTTGATCTCTTCTTTTCAATGCTTGAGACAAATCATTAGTAATTCCTAATATATTTCTCATCAAAAGCAATTTAAAAATAAATTTAAAAGATTGCAAAGTATTCCATAACTAATGAGTTTCAACTTGTTGCTCTACGCTAAGGCTATCTTTTAAGATTATATCTAGCATATCACACACATAAGGAAACAAAGAAACCAATCTTAGTAATGTTCCATAATGTGATCCCCATCTAGTATCGACAGCTCTTGTTAGTGTAGTTTCTTGATTCAAGTCGCGGTCTGTTCAAATTTCTCCATTCTCAAATACTTCCATTACTTTAAGAATTTGACTTTCTCTAAGAATATATCTCCGCTTGCATGAAGCTCCAACAACATTCGATAAATTGTTGACTACAAGAAAAAACCAAGCAATGTCATCATGTTTTTTAGCAACCTCCACAAGTGCCAATTGGAGTTGGTAAGCAAAACAATGAACATAAAATGCACACATATTTTCTTTTAAAGTAAAACTTTTGAATCCATTAAACTCTCCTCGCATATTACTAGCCCCATCATATCCTTGTATACAAACTCTTGAAAAGCTCAAATTGTACTTTTCCAATAAGGACTCCATTGCCAACTTTAAAGACATAGCACTTGTATTTGCAACATTGATAATGTCAGGAAATCTCTCAATGACACATTCTTTCTTGTTTACATAGTGTAACACAACAACCATTTACTCTTTAACTGAAACATCTTGAGATTCATCAATTAAAATAGAGAATAGATCATTGTTAATATCATCAATTATAATTTTTGTGGTTTCACAAGCAACAACTTTCACAATATCTTTTTGAATGTTAGGTGACACTAATTTGAGATTTCCACAAAAAAATTTAAATACTTTATCAATCTCTTCATTATTATTACAAAGAAATTGTAGAATCTTGAGAAAATTACCTTTATTCTTTGAACTCGTCGATTCATCATCACCACGAAATGTCAATCCTAACTTTAATAACAGTTGAATACAATCAACTGTTGCAGATAAATGAATTCGATATTCCCTCTTGATCAAGTCAGATTATTTGTTGATAGCAACTTCAATATGTTATTTTGATTCATTAGTGCATTACATTTTTTCCAAGCTTGATTGTGAGCACTACTAGGACCTCCCACACGAACGTTGAGTTTATCTTTGTGTTTCCAATTTGAAAATCCCTCAATTACAAATGCATCTCAACATTTGTGTTCTCCTATCTCGTATCTCATGAGGGAACAACATAAACAAAAGACCGCATCTTTTGATACACTATATTCCAACCAACTACCAAATTCAAGAAACCAATATGGATTGAACTTACGTAAAGACGTACCAAATTGTTGTTGTGGAAATTTATGCTCTTTTGGTTGATAAGGCCCTTTTTGTAAATAAGCTCTTCGAATTTCATCTCGATCATTTGGATGATAACATGACATTTGATTCCTCTCTCCAGGATCAATAGGAAGATTATCTAAATCAACATCTAAAATTTTTTTTTCAAAGATGGCTCTAATTGTTGTGTTGATGCATTTTCCATTTCATTAACTTGTTGAGACTCTGATGTTGATTTTCTTTTAAAATACTTTTCCATCTTTTCCACTTCTAACACACAAAAATATAACTCTAATTAGTTACTTGATTGATTCTAAAACAACTACAAGCATAAGCTTAAAATTAAAATCATGATAAATAATTGAGACAAAAAATATAAAAAACCACAACACAATAATATAATATACACAAAGAAAAAAAATGAATGAAGAAAGAAACTTATTTGAACTATTATCTTTTAGCTTCATTATGATAAAAGATAAAAAAATAAAAATTTAAAGTAGAAAACAAAAAATAAGTAGTGTGCAGAAGAAAGAAGAAGACAAGGAGAGAGTATAAATGATAAAGAAATGTGTTGATGTACACTACTGTCTACTATGCATATTTAGTTAAAAGAAACTATTCAACTTTCTACCTTTTAATTTTCATTTACTTTTAACAAAAACAAACAAAAAAAATTACTTTTAACAAAAACAAACAAAAAAACAATAAAATAAAATATATTGTCAAATTATTTATGTTTCCTAGAGATTAGATTTAAAGTAAATGAGTGGTGCGGAGATACTGAAATATTTTATGTGGGGTTAATATACCAAATATAATTATTATTGATATTAAAATAAAAAATCAAGTGGGGTCACTTGACCCCAATTTGTCTCTTGCCTGATAATTAATATTTGATAATTAAGATCTTTTGAAAAAGATATGAATCTTTTTTTTATATATGTTGATCATGGTCGTGCTTCTGGAAGTAAGGATGGAGTAAGGCAGACCGACCTATAGGATTTATAGTCTGATCTATTTAAGTTCGGTCAGAAATGTTTTCATACTACTGAGAAAAGTCTACGAACCGTTATAGATGAGTTTATATACGAATATATATAAGAAAATGATATAAATAGTATATAAAATACCTTAAGTCACTAGCCTCCATTTTTTCAAAATAAATAAATAATTCAGAAACCTTCCCGTATTTGTGGTAATAATTTAAAATATTAAACACATGACCGTTGTTTTGATATTTTTACTTATTTTATTAATTAAAATATTTAAAATGTATGTATAAAATCTTTTGAGAATATTTTATTTTATTATTTATAATGTAATTTGATATTGAAAAAAATAAAATAATTTTATTAAAAAAATAAATTTCACTAAATTAATGATAACAGAACAGTGATATTGGAGTCCAACTCGAACCTATTTAAAACGGATTTGGGATAGAGAACTTAAATTGTTTGAGAATTCGAATATTGTTCGATGATCCAGATTTTGTTTGAAAAGACAAAAGCAATCCCCACCCCCACCCGTTGCCATGATGCATACTCACTTAAAAAAGTGCTAAGGTGTTTACAAAGTGCTTTCTCATAGGCAAAATAGCATATTGCGATTCCTTTCATGTGTTCTGGAGACAAGAGTGGGTAAAGTTTGATTTCATTCATTAAATCAATCATTTAAGTTGTAGTCTCATGTTGATCTCCGAACACAAATAAATCTAATTATGATAAGATATTAGTATTCAATTGTATTATAGAGTTAAGTCTCAATTGTATTAGAGTTGGAAGACTTGTGCATTTTTCTATAATTTAAGTCTCAATTGTATTATAGAGTTAGAAGACTCGTGCATTTTTCTATAATTTTTTTCTCAAAAGTATACTTATGTCGTAGACCCAAAATACATCACAACCCTTCTTAAGTCACTAGCCTCCATTTTTTCAAAATAAATAAATAATTCAAAAACCTTCTCGTATTTGGGGTAATAATTTACATATTTGGGGTAATAATTTAAAATATTAAACACATGGTTGTTGTTTTAATATTTTGATTTATATTTATTAATTAAAATATTTAAAATGTATGTATAAAATCTTTTGAGAATATTTTATTTTATTATTTGTAATGTAAATTGATATTAGAAAAAATAAAATATTTTTATTAAAAAAATAAATTTCATTAAATGAATGATAACAAAGCAGCAATACTTGAACCCAACCCAAACCTATTTAAAACAGATTTGGGACAGAGAACATAGATAGTTCAAGAATTCGGTATTGTTTGAAGAATTGGATTTTGTTTGAAAAGACAAAAGCAATCCCCACCACAGATTTGGGACAGAGAACATAGATTGTTCAAGAATTCGGATATTAGAAGAATTGGATTTTGTTTGAAAAGACAAAAGCAATCCCCACCAGCCCCGTTGCCATGATGCATACTCATTTACAAAAGTGCTAAGGTGCTTTCTCATAGGCAAAATAGCATATTGCGATTCCTTTAGTGCAAAGTGAATTCGTAACAGATTTAACTCCACGACTTTATTATTCAGATGGAGGGAACGCAACCCACTAACTTGAGAACAACCAACATAATTCAAAGGTTAAACTTAGCCAACACAATATCAGCTCGTGTGCTGGAGCTTACAGCTACATGAGAAAAATAACTCCATGTTTAAATCACAAATCAAACACCATAAAGTTAAATCACAAATCAAACATCATAAAGTCGTCTGGGTACGAGTCATACAACTTGAATCGTATTTATTTGTTACTAAAAAAATATGTTCATACGCGAATGCGTTTTCCCTAAATGCTACAGAGAACCCAGTTTTCAGCATCCACATAGTGCAGGTAGATAATACACCTAATGAGAAACTTAAATGTAAACAAACACACTGGCTTACATACATACTCCTGTGTGCAAGGAAAAATAAACAAGCATTAAGTCATAGTTCGTCTGCATTCATGAATATCTAGAGCAGGGTCAAAAGTTTAGAGTATCACATAGATTCTTATACCGACATGGACAACCATTCAATAGACTACTACTTTGAAGTTCAATGTTTTATAGATATTTATGTAATTATCACTACAAAACATAGAAGTTCTAAATATCCATAATTCACAGACATGTCATCAACCTAAAGTCCTGTCACAAATTTTCAGTCCAGGTTCTATATACACAAACATTCTATCTCTTCAAGAGGATTCTCGTCTGCATCATCCAACATTCTATTCCTTCATTACAAACACATTAAAAGAACATGCAAACAGTCGTGGAACCAAAACAATTACCAATTCAAGCTCTTGCAATCACACAGAGCCAATTACACATACAAAAACACTAGTTTAAGAACTTATCAAACCTCATTGCAAGATATATTCTACAATGTCTGGCACAATGCGAGAGGTGGGGAGCCAGAGTACAACACAAAAAGACTTTCTAATTTTCTTTACCTATCTGAAAAGTGACAACAAATTATATTTTGTTGACGTCTGCATCTCTGTACCAACAGTTCAGTACCTCAGTTAATTACAATGAATGGTGATTGTTCACACGATAGTATCTTTCACTCTTATTCTTTACTTTACACCATGGAAATGTTGTATGACACTTGAGCAATATGTCAAATAGATTGAAATATGCATTATAAATATGGGAATAGTCTTTCCTTCGGCAAGAAGGAGCGGTACAAGTACAAAACACACGGACAAGAATGTGGCATACGATCTGATTTCACAATATTAAAAAGTGGAAACACAAATATTCCCAACAATGGCTCAATATCAATTACAGCCTTGGAATCAGATGTCATGATACAAATCAAGCAAAACAAGTAGGCAATTTGAATAAGAAAACGTTAGCTACATAGCACAAAAAGAAGCATAACTAGGTTAATTGATTGATCCATTGAAAAGGAAAATAAACAAGCATCACAAATAAAACATAGAAGATAGCGAAACAGTAGAAAAAGCAATTGAAATAGAAGGATCTGGGTGGTGTGGGCTCACTTAGCAACCATTCTAGCGATGAAATCCTCGTAGCGAATCTTGCCATCAGAACCAACATCAACTTCCCGGATCCATTCATCAAACTCAGCCGGCTCAAGCTTCTCACCGATACTTGTGAGAATGTGACGGAGCTCGTTAACGGAGACGAATCCGGTGGAATCCTTGTCGAGAACCTTGAACGCATCGCGTAACTGACGATCGAACGGCTCAGGTTTCATGTGTTTGGACATTAGATCCAGAAACCGATTGAAATCGAAGGGCGATGTGAGATTCTCTTCTGCGACGATGGATTTGAGTTGAGCTTCGGTCGGGTTTCCGCCGAGAGATCGCATGAGGATTCCGAGCTCCGATGGAGCGATCTTGCCGTCGCCGTCGGTGTCGAATAGAGTGAAAGCTTCTTTCATGGAAGAGATTTGATCGTCGCTCAGATCTTTGCCCATTTCGGTTTTCTTTCGGGTTTTGGGGATTTTTTAGAAGAAGATGAAATTGAAAAAGTTTTCCCACTCTCTGTTTTTCAGTTTCTGTTCTCAGATCGATGATTACGGTGGAATGTACTATTGAGAGTTTTATTATTTACGACGTCGTATGGGAGGGTGGGTTATTTTATTGGGCCTAAGCCCATATAGAAATGAAAGCTGGGGAGTAGTGTGGGGACGGGTGCACGGAGAAGGCTGCTCATCAATTATTTCTGTGATGAAGTGAAATGTCGGACCATTGGGAACTCATGTTTTTAATTGCATCTGGCATCTGCAATTCTGCATTCTCTTAACTTCATGTTTGACTCCTCGTTATAATAATTCAACAAAAATGTAATTATTTTTTCAATGCTTCCTAGGTTTTGTTAGGTTCTAAAATTATAATATGAAGACAAAATTAAATGAGGAAGACCGAGATAAATGAGTGGAAAAAATAAATAAATTATTTACTGTACTAGAGGGAACAGATAAATCAGAAAATAGAATAATTTTTGTGAAATATTTTTGTTAAATGAAATTGTTTTCATGATTGGATATGTTAAACGGAACATTGTGTTACAAGATGCGTTGGACGAGGTTAATCAGTAAGGTTAGTACTATGACGATTAAGTTAGGATAGAAAGTGAATAGAAATTTTTTAAATAGAAGTGAGTATATCTGAAATGGCGCAGTAACCTTGTCTTTATAAGGGAGTTTGTTGGTAACTGAAATGTGATACGAGGGTATATAATGCAATGAATGTTGGATGAATCAGACAATGTTTACTAGTTTTCCATGTGGAGTCCCGCGAGAATGACTTAGGACTATTTTTGACATTCTGTCATGCCTTGTGTTCGCTGAGGTTGGGCTTTGCGTTCTAATAGGTCATGGCGACCGACCCATAACAATTGTCTTCATGCATTTGTCTTTTGTCAAAAAGGGTAAAGATTTTGTAATAGTTATCTTGCATGTCGAGAAGAGTAAGTGACAATGACTGACACATACTCTCTACTTTCGTTGGTTGTCCAAATGATTATCCTATGGTGTTATAGTGTGTGCTCAACAATCCTAAAAAAATCATAATCGTTGATAGTTAAGTGGATCTAAATTCTTAGATGGTTTTGGTATAATTTCTCTGCGCATAACGTTAAATACTTTAAACCTTATTCTAATAGTATGAAAAACTTCAAGGAGATATTTTTCTTAGTGGTTCCTCTCAACTAAGAAGCTAATTCAAAAATCAATAATTTGAACTCAGATGTCACTTCTTCTTGTGATAATTTTATTTTTTGTAAATATTGGACTCAAAGTCATTTATTTACTAGGGTCGGGATGTGTCATTACAAGGATGAAGATTTGTTTGAGGAAGAACGACACCTAAAAAATCAATTAATGTATTTTTATAAGGAACTTGTCTATGTAGATGAGGTGGTTGCCTCTGACCCTGCCTCCAATAAATAGTTAAAAAAATGCATCCAAACTCATTATATTATATATGCCAAAATTAAAGATGAGATGAATAATATCTTTGGTAAGTTATTTTTATATTTGTGTATCATCTTCTTCTTATTCTTAGTATTTCCTAATGTTTCTTCTTTGTTTGTAGATATGATGGGGGATGAGCATACCATGTGACAGTTTAAAAGTTTGAGCTATTGCTGTTGTGGTTGGAATTTTGAGCACGCCCTCCATCGATGGAGCGTCTATTTTGGGTATTCATGTTAGCACCTTGTCTTCTCTAGTTATCGGGCAGGTTACTTAAGTCGCCCTTCTAGGTGACGCTGCTGTAAATCTAACTTCTAGTGGTTATACTTTGGCGGTTGGGAATCCCTCATCCCCTGCCCTAGAAAAGGAGGAGACATTATTTCCCATTATAGAATATAGAGAAGTTGAAAACGATGTTTCCCCCCTTAAATGCATTTGATGGTCTAGATTGGTGGGGGGAACGTCTTATACTCAAATGGATATCATCCTTATTTAGTTGATTCGGTCGACTCTAAGGACGAGTGGTGAATCATGTTCCTCAATTTTCGATAATGATTATTCATACTTTTTGGGCTCCCTTATGAGGCTCGTCGGGGCAAGTTGGCATGATTATTTTTCCATGTTTGTCGGACATCTATTGTCTTAGAATTTGGTTTTGTTGGCCAGAATGAGGTTTTCTTTCCCGATCGCTTTTGTAGGGGATAGATTGGTTAAAGAAAAATGTTGACGATCTTACCCTTGAAAGGGATAAATGTTTAGACGGGGTTTAATATTTTCCAATTTGTTCCTTACCATATAGACTACCCTATAACCATGTTCTTTAGACAACTATTGTATTAGAACTTGGTTATGTCAGCCATAATGAGGTTTTCTTTCCCGATCTCTTTTGTAGGGAGACAGGTTAAAGAAAAATGTTGACGATCTTACCCTTGAAAGGGATAGATGTTTAGACGGGGTTTAGTATGTTCCCAATTTGTGTCCTTACCATATAGGCTACCCTATAACCTTTGGGTTATTCTGGTTCCTTGACTGAAAGGTTGAAACAACTAGTTCATGTGGTACTTGATGAAAATGAAGCTCTAAGTGAAGCTAAACAATCTTTGGAGACTTCCCAAAAGTAGACTAAGAAGTTAGAAAAGGCCATGAAGGGGTCTCAGGACAATCATTGAAAGATTAAGGCCATTCTTACAAGAGGTTTTTTTGTAGCCGATGAAGCTTTTGAAAATGGTCTTCAAGAATTTGAACATTTTTATTCGACCAGTCTTATTTCTCAGACTCAGGGACGTCTTAGTCCAATGATTGAAAATTGGCAAATTGTTGCTTTGAATGAGTAGTAATCCTTTTTTTAGGTTGCTTAACATGAGTCTGGCGTATGTAGGTCTTCCCTTGTAATATATATGTAATTTTTATTTACTTTAATTCGTACCTTTCTTTATAAAGTTCAAGTCTTTTTTCCAAAATTTCATGCTTGGATGTCGTCAGACGTCTTTGGGAATCGTGCCTGACCAAGGGTTGACACACCCTTCCCAAGACCCCAAGTGTAAATCCAGTTCGAGGTTCACGTATTAACGAACATGCCACTACCTCTGAAGTGGCTAGCTACCAAGAGATGGGTAAGCCATTTATTTTCTAACTTAGGGGTGTGTTTGTCTTTCTTGTGTGTTGGTGTTTCAATCTCTTTACCTGTATGCTTTTATCCTTCAGTTTCTTAACCAACGAAGCCACATCAATTTCCATTGTGGTGGCTTCACCTTCCTTTTGTTCGTGTCGTAATGCTTGATAAATCCTTTTAGCTCATGTCAAGTTGGCACTGATAGTTACTAGTTTGTCATGGATTTTTTCACTTTCATGTTTAAACGAACCAGGGAGGCCATTGTGTCTAGTGTCACCACGAATGGATGTCCTAACATACAATTGTAAGCACTTCGGCATACGACGACCAAAAACTATGCGCAAATGGTTCCAATAATATGTATTTTCTAAAACACGGTTCACATTAAAGATGTTATGGGAGATGTTCTAACATGATGGGCATGTTCATTGAAGAAAAATGTTTTGTCAGATGTTGTGACATTCTATACCATAACATGTACACAATGTTTTAAATCTTGATAGATTTAATTGGATTCTAAGATATTCCTTTTGGACATGTCTCAGTAAATTTTGTAGGTCAATAAGATTTAATCTGGAACCACTTTTGTATCTATAGTTGTACATAAAACTATGCGCAAATGGTTCCAATAATTTGTATTTTCTAAAACATGGTTCACATTAAAGATGTTATGGGAGATATTCTAACATGATGGGCATGTTCATTGAAGAAAGATGTTTTGTCAGATGTTGTGACATTCTATACCATAACATGTACACAATGTTTTAAATCTTGATAGATTTAATTGGATTCTAAGATATTCCTTTTGGATATGTCTCAGTAAATTTTGTAGGTCAATAAGATTTAATCTGGAACCACTTTTGTATCTATAGTTGTACATAAGTTACTAAATCGGGCCTTTAGACAGTTTAGGAAACTTGGTGTTGTTTGTTCCAATATTTAAGGATATTTTGTTGCACAATTGATGCATCACCCAACTTGTGGATCAAGAAATATTGGATTCAGATTTCGAAGCCCATAGACTGCATATATTTATTTAAAGAAAATACATAAACCTAATGTATTAATTCTTTAAATTACGATTTTCATAATTTGTAAATTAAGGGAAGCTTAGAGTCTTAGGTTTTGATATTATCTTGTGTGGGTGTAAGTTACCCATGTATATTTTGATAATATGTGGTAGACTAGTTGTTACTTGACAACTTATCAAGTTATTGTTCTCACTCTTAAATCTTTTAAGCAAAAGAGTCGAGTTTTGCATTTGAAATGTAATCTTCTAAATTGGATTTTTCTTGATACATTCACTGGGATTTGGAATGTTAGATATCACTAAGGTGATTAGGAAATGAGATGGGGTTTCTCGTATCTATATAATGATTTCTATGTAGAAGTTGCACAAGGTAGTGATTAAGTGAGAAGTTGTTAACTATGATTGTTTAGGCTTTGAATTAATACTATCATAGTGAATTTTCCTGGCTTGGTATTCCCTATATGTAGGTGATGTTACACTTAACTAGGTTAACAACTCTTTGTGTTATTTATTATTCTGCAGTTTAGTTTCAGTATCTCTTACAATCTATCTGTCAACAGATGTTACATTGTTATGATATTGGGACATTAGTATTAACATGTGTTGCAAGTTCCAAAAAAATTCAATTGGTATCAAAGCTGACACCTTGGTCTATTGGGTGAGCTTCATGGAGGTGTATTCCTTCTACTATTTGTCTTTTGGAAAACTAGAGTGATATTATTTTGGTAATCAATGGATAGTAGAGCTACAAAGTCTTCTATGTTGGAAGAATCCAAGTGTTTATAAGACATAATGGAAGAGTATGAGTTGGGTATTTGTAAATTTGAAGTTATTAATACCATAATCAATGGAATTGATAAGTGTTTTGTTCCATACTTTTTATCCCCTGTATTATGGCTAAAGATACTTGGGAAATTCTTAAGTCCACTCATAAAGGCACATCTAAGGGTGTTTGGAAGAAAATATTTCAAATGTAAGGCTGATCAAAATGAAGATACTCAAGTCTCTACTTAAGAAGTTTGACATGAAAGTGGCAAGCCATTGAAGAAGGGCAAGAGCAATTTTTCAACTTTGTAGGAGCTTGTGTTATGGTCTCCAATGAAAGGTTTCTTATGGCTACTGTGTTTATTAGAAGGAAATCCAATCAGTTTTGAGGAGAATGGACAATATGTATAGACCAAATGTTCAGAGCATTTGTACTAGCATCAATAAGTCTATAATACTCAAGAAAAGGATGGAGATGTAGTAAAAGATCAATCATGTCAAAACATTTAATAAAATAAGTGTGATTATGTATGAGTTTTCTATTTCTTGGTCTAATAAGGAAAGTATTCCTGATTATGCATTTGCCAAGGAGGTTACTAGTTTGACTGAAAGATAAACTTATGATAAAGATTTTTGTTTTGAAGAATTATCTGATGATGTGCTGGCTATTTTGTTCAAAGATACGTGTATCTAGAATAAAGAGGGTTGTCAACCATGAAGAAATAAGAGGTGATTTATCTATTATCTCATGTATTAAGAGAAGGAAGGATTGTCTACCATCTATTATTTATAGGGTGAGGTGACTCTATCATCCTTCAAACTTGATATCATGATCAAGCTTGTAATATTAGTTTAGTTCTGTTGAAGGAGGTTCCTCAAGTGGAAATTTTATTGGAAGGCTAAAAGTGTCAGGGTTTTTAAGCTATAACTAGCAAATATAAAACTCAAGTGACAAAAGGATATTTTTATCAAAATACAAGTTGAGTCAAGGATGTCAATCTAAATGTCTCAATATTATTCTAGACATCAAAATACTTAAGCTAAAGGCATATACTTGCACTGAAGATGTATCTTATGTGAAAAGGTGATCTTAACCATTTTTGTTTACTTCCTCAAAGGTCAAATTCAGCACGGGTTAACCAAGCAGTGGTTAATACTCATGGAAGGTGATAATTTCCTTATCTCTCATACATTTCTTAGAACTTCAACTAAGATGATTGGTATTTTGGCACTAATTGTTACAGATATTTGATTGACGTAAAAGTGTTTTTTGGTTGTGTGTTTAGTCTCATTTTATCAACTGTTACTTTTGTTGTTGGTTCAAAAAGGGAAGTTTAAGGGAATTAGGTATCTAAAGAATAAATGATGTAGTATCTAAGTTTTGTTAGTGGTCTTCTTACTAAAAAACCGATGACTATTGTCTTAAACATATGTAAATTATGGGTTCAAGGTCTGATGGTAAATATCGTAAAGGAAAAATGTTTTATCTCTAATGATATGTATGGATTTCTTATGAGGATTTAAAAGCAATTTCTATTTATGGACTTCACAACTATTTAATTGCTTATCCTTTTGCTTGATGTTCAAGGAAGAAGAAGTCAAGATGTCACACCAGAAGGTGTAACATCATACAGTTGCAAAAGCTCTAGAACCTGTTCTATGGATCTGTTTAGTCCAATGCAAGGTGAGTTCCCAGGAGGATAGAGACATATATGTATGTTTTTTTGTGATTTATAACAAAGGAAAATCTAGTATATATGAAGTCTTCAAAGGTTCTTATCTAGTCCTTGAATGAGAACAATGTATATTTATGAGTTACTATACTGAGAGAAGTACTTTTAGTGATGTTAACTTCATGACCAAAATTAGTGACATGTTCATTGAGAAAGGTACTGATGTTCAACTATATGTTGAAACATCTTCTCAGCGGGTTGATACTCCAGAAAATGTGATAGACTCTAAAATACTAGCATACATTGAGTAAGAAAATTTTCTAGAAAGCAAAGTTTTGTCAAAAGGGGAGTTCATTATTTGAAGTTTATTAGAGTTTGTAATCATCATTTGTTTCAGAGATGAAGTTTCTAATGATGGTAAGTCTTGGAGTAAAAGCTTCTGGTCAAGTCTAATGGGTATAGTGTGAAAGGAGGATGTTATGTTTAAGAAAGAATTCTTGTCTCTTGGATCATAAATTATTTAATCCGACTATCTTTAAGGATAATTTCTACGTTGAAGGAAGTTGTATTTTCAATTGGTTTGGTTACTAAAATAGTATAATGTCAACCTAAGGTGATAAGATTCTACAATCAAGATACTCAAGGATCGTGTTTTGCTTACAGAATAAATTAATGGGTTCAATTCAACATCGTGTCAGAGGTTTGTTACAGGAAATTATTGGCACTCCTAATCCGGGTATATTTGAGAAGCTTTAGGATGTATTTTCATCACATCTTGAGATGTATGTTACATTGAGAATATGAGGAGTAATTTTGGAATTGCACTGTTGAGAAATTATGGTAGTAACTATTTGATCGGTTAGCCAACTACATTTCTTTATCTTGGGAAATGTGCAATCTTAGGAAAAACATTTTCAATGGCATGGAGAATGACATTTCAAATATTGTAACATTTTCTAGTAGTCAAAGCATTGAAAGAATAAAAGGTTGAACAACCACATGTCTCTCTCCTATGGTGAGTGGTGCACTATTAATAAGGATGCTTTTATCTCCTTCAAAAAACGCTTCCATTGGCTGGTTTATTATTACAACAAGGTTTCATCACAAACAAAATAATTCTCCTTGTGTTTAAATACTTCATTACCTTACCATGCTCATAAGTTGTATTTCAATCATGGGAAAATCTTTTAAAAGTGCTGATGTTAAAAGAGTCTAAGTGATGGAAACCAAAAAGAAAGTGAATTATGATCCAAAGAAGGTGGAGTCCAAAGCATGGTGAGAGATGTTGGAACATAAATTGGAGCATCTAGAACAAGGAAAATATATGTGACAAAGATGAAGTCCCTCAAAATAATCACGTTCAATTATATGATTCAGACTCAAATACTGATGAAGACTGGGTCAGCTTCACTAACTATGGTGGAAAGATTGGTTAGCTGGGTTCGTGTCACCTTATATTTGTATATATTTAAAAAAGCTACAAACTGTTGCCACGTCCTTGGTGTGGTCATCTCTAGTATCAAGTACCTCTTAATTAGATGGAATATGGGGTCTTCTAGGAATATATAATGTCATGATAAGGGCGTGACACCTTATAGAACCATATCATATAGTCGTCAATATAAGCCCATTGTACAAGAGCTGAATCCTTAAGATACTCCTCTGGTATCAAGTGACTCTCAAAATCCTCGAGTATCACATCAATATCTTTGCGACATTTGGAGGGAGGAGTGGACCTTGAGGGGTGTCTCAGAAAATTCCCAAATTCTCGCATCGCTCGGGCAGATAAGAATACATCATACTTGACCCACCTGCCAACCATATAGAGTATAACAAACTTGCATCCAACTGACATATATGTTGGTGACCTTCATATGGGCAGAAGGAAATGACATATGCTACATGATAGTAAAGATACACCTGAAATGGACCGATTGCCTGATTCATTCTATACGGGGAAAAGACGGATGCATGTGGCCAATCCTCAATGTAGTTAGGTACAACTTCTAACCTATTGATGCAAAGAATGTGGGAGATGCTCCATTCCTAAAAACGATTAAGATAAAATATTAATAACAAGTGTAACAAAATAATTATGAAAATATTAGTAATAGAAAATTATCGTAAGCAACATGTAACTTCCTGCCATATGATTTGTCTTCTAAAGACAAACTTCTCCCAACTTGAGTCTAGGTAAACCAAATAGGCGGCCCTCAGTTGTACTCATGAATTATCAAAATTCTATGAAGTATTTAAGGTGGATCAAGTCGATGTAGGTTGCACTTTTGTCCATAAAATGAACATGCCAACCATGAACAAGAGGTAACACCTTAATGCACAAGTTTGATGGTTCTCAACCTACATATCATCACCATTAGTATTCTCAGCCCACTACAAATAATCTTTTTAAAGTTCTTCCAAGAGTTTAAATTTAGCATGAACACCTCTGATGTCAGCTACCTCATTTGCGGCCTCTGTTGGATTAGCCCCCAAAATATGTAACCATTATTTCTTTGACTTCATCTCGACCGAGCCTTCTATGGTCCAATAATTTCCCCTTATGGGAAGATACAAGAGGCATGAAACGTCATCCAGGGTGATGGTCATATCACTTATAAGAAGGTGGAAATATGATGTGTATGAATGAAATATCTTTCCTAATGCTGCGTGCATGTCATGGTTTTTCAGTCATGTATGCAACAACACAATAACCAACAAGACCAGAATAACATGTAACATTTTTGAACTAGTCATCGTTGGGTTGTGCCAAATCCAATATCTTCACGCCGTAGTTTACTGATTTTAAACACAGAGGCTCGTGTAAAAAGTATCACCATCAGCCGCAATTTAATTAGTTTAAAATATATGTAATGAAATAAATAAATATACATCTCCCCCAGACATGCCTAAAATCAAAGTTGTTAAAATCTCGATTTAAAACCTAAATTTTATAGATTTCAGGTTTTTAGGTCAATATTTCATGTTAAATCATAGGTGAAAACCTTGTTTTGTAAATTCATATTCTGGGACGATTTTAAATGATTTAAATCACTTTGAAATAATTGAAATTGTGTAAAATCGTTGGATTTTACTATTTGACCTGATTTTATCTTATTTGTTAAATTTTATTAAACACATTTTATATTTCCCCCATGAAAATTTCTCTCATGCTTTTTAATTTTAGGGTTAATAAATTTTTTGGTCCCTCTAAATATCTCAAACTTTGTTTTAAGTCCTCTAAAATTTCCCTTCAAAGAATGGGTCCTCCTAAAAATTTAAAATTTAACTTTTGGCCCATCTTGCAATTTAGCCACGGTTTTTGCAATTTAATGATTTTAGCAACGATTTTTAATTTAACGACAAAATTAGAGACCATTTTAGCTGCGATTTTGTCGTGAGGGACCAAAAGTTAAATTTTAAATTTTTAGGATGACCATTCTTTGAAGAAAAAATTTAGAGGGACTAAAAACGAAATTTGAGATATTTAGAGGTACCAAAAAGTTTATCAAGTCTTAATTTTATTCACATTCATATCTTTATTATAGTATTGAATAAATTTTATCATCTAGATATAAATTTAATAAAGTTGAATATGAATACACTAATGAAAATGATATTGTAAGTGAATTGAACTTTTGATTAAGTTAAAGATGAAGATGAAAACACTTGTTTCTTTGAACTTGAGAAACTTATGAAACTCTTATTTTTTTGGGATAATCTTTTGGATGTTACTTTTTATGATTTGTTGGGTAATTTAGGTAGTTTGAGAAAAATTTGCGTGTATTACACTTTATTATGGTGATATAGTGTATTTTGTATTTATAATTAAGTTAAAAATTTAAATCATTGATGCATCTAAATATATATATATATATATATATATATATATATATATATATATATATATATATATATATATATATATATATATATATATATATATATATATATATATATATATATTTAAATTTAATATTATTTTAATATGATTTAAGCTCCATGATTTTACGTTTCAATTTTACATTTCGATTTTACCTAGGCAAAACGAGTCGAGGTAAAAACTCGATTATGAGAACCTTGCCTAGTATTATGGTCTCTATCGCGATGAAAAATCGAGGAGACCAAGCTATTGAGGAACTTGACTCATAATGACTTAAGAAGTCACCACCGAAATTTATTGTTTCCAAGGAGAAGGAAAAAGATCGAAACTCAGTTGTTTTAACATGCAACACGAGAAGTAAAGTTTAAAAGCAATGCATAAGGAAAAGATCCAAAATACAGGGGTAAGTTTATACAAAGGGAAAGTATTAGCACTATATGTATCTGTAGTACTCTACATGAACCTTTTATATTATTTGTTTTGTTAAAATTTGTTTGCTTGTTTAAATGAGTGTGGAGATGGGGAAAGAAAATACATTTTATTTGTATTTTTGTTTGGAAAGACATTGTCTTACATCTACGTACCAATTAAGGATCAAAACCTCGTAGTTCGTGGTAAAAATGACAAAAATGTTTGTTGTAGTTTATTTTAGGATAAAAAGATATTTAATTTTATTTAAGAGAGAAAGATCAACTAATACCACCACAAGTATGAGAAGATGGATATTGCATCATCATGAAGAAATGACTACTAACTTGGATAAAAATCAACAAATTATCAATTAACATCTCCATGTGGAAAGAATCACATTTACTTCAACAATTACTATGGGGATAGGAGAATTATATCTCAACTATAAAGAGGATTTATATCTAATCTTTGAGAAAAAGTTTTAAATTGAAAAGTCAAGTGGTAAAAAGATTTGGGTGAAGTTAAGTCACTTTAGTCTTTTGAAATTGTTTTGATATGTTTAAGAATATTTGAAGCATTTGATTAAAAAAGTTTGAAAATGCAATGACACAAAGTCAAAAATTTTATATGAAAGACATGATAGTTTGAAAAATGATTCTTAAGGTTTTAATACAAAAGGTTCCTAAAGTACATGAGGGTACATATGGTGGATATTTCACAAGGATTTTTTACAAAAGGGGATTGCACATGCATATGATTATAAAGTCAATAATATTATCATTTTCCTTTGATTTGGGGCACAAGTATGACAAAGTAGTAAATGACTAAACATGATATATACATCACAAGTATGTAAACATAAAGGGAAAAGTCATCATGCTTATCAAAGTAAAAGTTGTGATAAAAGGTAGAATAAACAAACAAGTATAAACATGGTAGCACTTTGGATTAATGAGAGTTTATGAAGGAAATATATCCTTAAGGGTAAGTAATCTTAAGACATATGATTAAACAACCAAGGGGATTAGAAGTGTGTGAAGATTTAAGGTCACGGGTTAAGAATTAAGATTTTGAAAATGTTATGATTTTTGAAAGAAGAGTTAAGTCCTAAACCTAATTAAAATCAAGTTTTTCATGGTATAAATGTATACAAGAGTTATGTTATCAAACCACATTAGGGACAATGTGTAGTTATTTTTAAAAAAATTTAATTGGAAGATTAACAAAGAAACCAAAGAAAAAGGTTTTTAAAACAACTAAAAATGACTAGTTTTGAATTAAATGAAAAATTGTTAAATAAAAATATTTTTGAGATTTTTCTCATCTTAATAAAATAGGATAGATAAATAAGTAGTGTGTAAAAAATCAACTCAAAAGGAGTTGTTTTGATGAGTTAAAAAAAATTGTTGAAGTTTGATTAAAAAACCAAAAGAATTTTCTGTTAAAAATATAGTTTTGTAGCCTAAGGGGCTTGAACTCAAAACCCTAGGGTCACAACTCAAAAGATTTACTACCAGGCCACACGCCTATGATGTAAAAGATAAGCCTCCAACAAAATATATTTAAAAACAAGTTTATAAATCACAAAACAGGAAAAAAACCCGAGAAAATACAAAAGGGGGGTTCCTTTGGTTCAAACCAGTGCCCTTAGTGTCCAAAGCCTTAGCATGCGCATCTCTTACCACTGGGGAGGCTGTTTCATCCATTTATTAGAACACAAATAGTTAATTAAGTAACAAAACATTTTTTTTTTAATTTTTAACTTCATCTTCAATCTTTTGTTCATCGTTAGTATACCATTTTTACAAAATATGGTAAATTTCTAACTTCTTCATTTCTCAAGCATTTTTAAAGATGTAAAAATCAAACTTGACTAAAATTTAACAAGGAATTCAATGGTATAATTTTTAGAAGCCATTAATCAAAGATCAACACAAATTTAATCAGTACAAAATAAACCCTAAATGTTGAGAGTTTCGATTCTCATCACACAAGCAAAATTAATGAGATATAACTACATGATTAGCTTCATGACAATCACATCTACATTTTTCCTTCAGAATGTATGCACAAATAATGCATGTATAAGGATTTCACAGTTTGAGTTTTCTTACCAATTGGAAAAAGTCCAATGCCCTTTCCACAAATTCCAGGTGAGAAATAAGGATGCAATGAGCTTCCTCGAACCTTAGTGAAGCTAATGATATAGCCATTTTGCTTTGAAATCTTTTGAATCACTTTAACCAACTCAAGTTATAAATGGCTAAAGTGAAAATGGAGGATGACGATGATGTTATTACAAAAGTGTAACAATGGTTTGGATAACTTCTATATGATGAAGTGTTTGGATGGTTAGATTGCACAAAACTTGCAAGATTTGAGAATTTCGAAGAAATAATTTATTGGAGCTTTAATGGAGTTTTTGAGCAATTTCAGAATTTGAGAGAGCTTAAGGGTGTTTGAAAGCTGTGAAGTGGTGTCTTTAAAGTGCAAATGAGCTCTTTACTTATAGAGAAAAATCAGAGAGGTAATGAGATGGACAAGTTCTCAAGTTATGGAGTTATGGTTTTGGTTCAAATTCAAAGATCAAGTTATGTGAAACTTCTATGGTTCCAAGGCATAATACAGAAGTTTGTTGGTATAGAGAGGTTGCTTTCCTTGATTTAGGGTGGAGTGTGATCAGAAGAAAGTAGAGGTATGGTCCAAATACAAGCTTTGTACAAAAAGCTTATTTTTCAAGAATGACAACGGTAACTTTCTTCCTTATATAACAAGTTATTTGGATAATGGCTTGTAATACTTGGATAAAGACCCAAATGCTTGTGTACTGTTCTAATCTAAGAAAGATTTAGATGTACTATGGTCTGAAAAGAGAGATTGCATAACATGGCTTGAAGATTTGATCATAAGGCTACCTCAAAAAATGACTTATAATGCAAGTTTGATCAACCAACTTCAAAAATTTGAAACTCCATGCTCAAATATGATAAATTCATGCTCTTGGACATTTTCGAAAGCTTGAAACAACATATACAACTTTCATGTTGAACACTTTTCATGAATAAACTTTGATCTTAATGAAAATTGGCCACAAAGTTGGTCACTTTTTAAGCTTAAAAGCTGTTTGATATTTTTTCGAAGTGTTGGAAAAAGTATCACACTTTCATGGACTCACATCTCTTGATTTATGCATTTTTTGGAGATCGACCCTCATTTACAAAGTTGTAGATAGTTACATTATCTATAACTTTCATGTTGAAAGTTTTCTTTGAATTAACTTGGATTTTGGTGAAACTTGTCCATGAAGTTAGGATTTTTTAAGCACAAAGACACTTAAATTTTTCTAAGTGTTGGAAAATCATCAACTTTGACTTTTGTTGACTTTTCTAATTTTCTTGATTCTTGATGATCAATGTGGATAAATTTGAATGCCTTGATGATGATTGACTTTTGAAGTTCAATGTTGGCCATAAGGTCCAGATTTGACTTTTGTGTGATAATTGACTTTTTATCAATCAAACCAAATCTTCCACTATCCATCCATGGTATCTTTGAAAATGTCTTGAGCCAAGTAATTATGTCAAGATGTTGCATTTGAGTTCTTTGAATCATGCTTCAAGCCATTGAGCCAAAATTCAATGATCCCTTTTCTTCAGTTAAAACCCTAGTTTGGTCAAGACGTGTGCCTGATGAAATTTTCTTGATTTAACATGCTTGACACAAGGAGCAAACACATGCTATTTTGTATTTTATAGAGATGCGATGATTCATATGAAGTAGGATCTTAAGTAAACAATTAGGGTACAACAGTCTCCATAGAGATGAAGTAAGGAGGTGTCAAACTGGTCTTCTGAATAACTCTATATAAAGGCTTTAGGAACGGATTTCTCATGGGCTTTAGGGGCTTAAGGGGTTTTATGTGCTTCGTCATCTAGGAACACATGGTCCTGTGAAGTAGAGGTCTCAGACAATCGACTACAAGAAGTAGAACACATGGTTGTGAATCTCGACAATGTGAACCACCAAACAAGTTATCATAGACTTGTGGCCTCGTGGTCCTGGTCGCAGTCCTCTCAAGTCGTCCAGAAGTGGTTTGGATACAAGGTAGAGCCTAATTCTGCCAAGATTGTTTTTAGCCATTGTACACACGTTTAACGAGAAACTCACAAAAAAATCAACCAAAATTCAGCCAAGTACAAATTCGACGATACATCTTTGAAAATAGTTCAGACAAATCTGGAGATGTATCTCTAGATAAAATAACGCATTCAACCATGACAAAAACTCCATTGTTGTTCTAACATCTATAAAAAAATGGCAATGCATGTTCATATTAGTATTTCTCTAAAAGTTAAGGACAATCCCCATCATGAACTATCTACTAGTACCTCTTAGATGAATCATAATCGAATTGCCTAAATTCCTTTTGCCCGCCCACCTCACCTCACCTCACCTCACCTCACCATCACGATGTATTGGACACTTCGTGAGTGAGGCAGTAGCTGGATGCTAAAAATGCTTAGATTTCTAATATTTTCATTAACTTCAAAAACAGTAAACAGTACAAACCAAGTGCACTACAATAGTAAGCTCACTAGAACGTTAATGATTGAAAAGTGAAAACAAAATAGTCAAAGATTATAGCCCCACAACACAACACATCATATTCATGCTTTAATTAACTCCACCAAGATTTTCCGCAAAGAGTGCTACTGCAGTCATTCCCACCAAACACTAATGTCATCATAAACTCCCAATTTCCCCCCAAAACTGTTCAAAGTCAAGACTCATGCAATGTGAACCAAACCACTACCTATATGTCTCTCTCTGTCATCAACTCATAAAGTTAAATCCATTAATTATGCACCCTTTTTTGAAAATTGCTTCTCCTTTTACTCACTTTCTTCTCTATCTAAATTTATCCACACAAACTAACAAAATCCCACACCATTTATTAATTAAGTCTCAAAACAAACTTCAAATTAGGTACTTGTCTAATCAACCCATAATCAAAGTTTGGTTTTTTAACATAAAACCTCAAAAGGGTGTCTTTTTTTTTTTTAAAACCCAAATTTAGAGATGAGTTTCTTCCATCTTCTCCTTTCTATGTTTCTATTGATTTCATTTTTAACTATACAAACTGTTTGTGGAAATGCTGAGCTCAGGGCTTTGATGGACTTGAAACTTTCTCTTGATCCAGAGGGGAAGATTCTTACTTCATGGATCAGTGATGGTAATCCATGTAGTGGTTCATTTGTAGGGGTTGCTTGCAATGATCATTGGAAAGTTGCCAATATTTCTCTGCAGGGAAAGGGACTTTCTGGTTCATTATCTCCGGTTGTGGCTGAACTTAAATGCTTGTCAGGCTTATACTTGCATTACAACAATCTTTCTGGTGAGATACCACCACAGATTTCAAATCTCACTGATCTTGTTGATCTTTATCTTGATGTTAATAGTCTATCTGGAACTATTCCTCCTGAGTTTGGCAACATGGCTAGTCTCCAAGGTATGTATAATTGTATATAGTACATAAGCACAGTCTTTTAGTTCCAAGTTCTTAGTAGTTGTTTAATTTTGCAAGATCAAGCTCTTGTGAGTTTAAACAAGACCAATATTGTGTAACTTTTCACTTAATTTCCGCTTACTACTTTACACCTTTAACTGTAAAGTGAAAAAAGAGATAAAAAAAGGTAGTTCTGTATTCAATGTTACTTTACATTTGTTAGGCGTTTTTCTTTGGTATGTGACTTTACTTGAGATTTTGTGTTACTGTGTTGGATTTGAATAGATTTTGAAATCTCACGTGTCTTTGTGGAATGAACCCTTTAGATGAGCCAACTTGTTACGAGTTATGTATATTGATCCAAGCTCAATTTTTAAGCGCGTGTTTGGTTATGTGGTGATGATGATTGATTTTGAATTGTTTTCCAGTACTCCAGTTGGGAGATAATCAATTGGTGGGGAATATACCTACACAGATGGGTTCCTTGAAGCAGCTTACTACTCTTGCTTTGCAATATAACAAGTTAAGTGGTCAAATTCCCCTTAGCTTGGGGAACCTGGAGAAACTAAGCAGGCTAAATTTGAGCTTCAACAACTTCAGTGGTACTATTCCTGCAACATTAGGCAATGTTGCTCACTTGAAAGTATTGGATATTCAAAACAATTCTCTATCAGGAATTGTTCCTTCTGGTATGCCTCTATCCCGTGTTCTGTTAGTAAAGTAGTATTTGAAGTTTAACCTAATGCCTTACCGTGCTTTCAAATTTTCTTGGTATTTCTCTGTCCCTAGAAGCACAGACACGGATACTGACATGTCCACACTCAATATAATTTGAATTTTTTTAAACTGAATATACTCACATGTGTCCGACATTTGATAGATCTTCAATTTGAGGTATCAGTGTTACAAAACTTTGTACATTATAGTGTAAATCCTAACTAACATTTTGAAATAAAAATGAAGCATTTAAGAGACTTGGAGAAGGATTCCAAGGGGGAAATAATCAAGGCTTATGCGGGGTAGGGCTTTCTACTTTGAGAGCTTGCAACAAGGATCCATATTTCAACGTCAGTGACATTGACACCTCAGATCAAGATCACCCCAACAATAGTAATCCTGCAACGGCTCGCCCGGAGCCTGCAGATATCCAAATGCATTGTAATCAGACTGATTGCTCAAAATCAAGAAGGTTTCCTTTAACTGCTATCACAACAGCAAGTGCTATAATCACCACTCTCGTATTCATAGGTGTGGGATTGTTTACATTCGTCAAATACCGCCGTCGAAAGCAGAAAATTTCATCGAACTATTCTGAAGGGAAACTTAGTCCTCAGCAGCCTAAAGATTTATACAGAAAAAGCCCTTCCACCCTTGTTAATCTTGACTATTATAATGGATGTTATCCATTGGCCGATGATCAAAAAGCCCGTGGATTAGCCAATGAATCTCTAAACCAATTCAGGTTTAATGTAGATGAAGTCGAGTCTGCAACGCAATATCTTTCGGAAGCGAATTTATTGTGTAAGAGCAAATTCTCAGCAATGTATAAAGGAGTTCTCAGAGATGGTTCTCTTGTGGCTATTAGAAGCATTAACATGACATGTTGCAAAACTGAGGAAGCTGCATTCGCAAAGGGATTGAGCTTATTAACCTCACTTAGGCATGAAAACGTTGTTAAGCTAAGAGGTTTCTGTTGCTCAAGTAGTAGAGGTGAATGTTACCTTATTTATGACTTTGCCACTATGGGCGACCTGTCTCAATATCTTGACATGGAAGATAGAAGTGGCCATTTGCTTGATTGGTCCAAGCGGGTTTCTATCATCAAGGGCATTGCAAAGGGTAAGTCATTTCTATTTGTTGACATTCTTCTCTTGAGAAATAATTGATACAAATGAAAAAGTTTCAAAAACTTTGCTAAAAAATATTCTAACAATGTTCTTTCTGAAACTGAATCACATCAAGCGAAATTCCGGATTTAACTGTTTTCTTTATGTTTGATATTTGCTATTCCCTTATGACCAGGTATTGGATATCTGCACAGCAATGAAGCAAGCAAACCTACAATAGTACACCAGAATATTTCAGTAGAGAATGTTCTCCTTGACAAAGAGTTTAATCCATTGATCATGGATGCTGGACTTCCGAAACTTCTCGCAGAAGACGTTGTTTTCTCAGCTCTAAAAGTAAGTGCTGCCATGGGATACCTAGCTCCTGAATACATTACTACCGGTCGCTTTACGAGAAGAGTGACATATATTCGGGTTATTGTACTCCAAGTTTTATCTGGCAAGACAGCGATAGGGGGTTCGATACGGACAGCATTTGAGTCTCTTAGATTTGACGATTGCATTGACACAACTCTTAATGGAAGATATTCTAGTTCTGAAGCAATGATGCTTACGAAACTTGGAGTACAGTGTGTCCATGAAAGCCCCGACGAAAGACCAAACATGGTGGATGTGATTCAGGAGCTAAGTGTGTTTCCGGATCATTCAAAATGATCTACTAATTCCTAATTGCTGGGTTTCATCCATGGCTGTCATTTGTTTTCATGAGCACGTAATAAAGCTATCTAAGTTAATCATTAACAAATAATTGTAAATTTCACTACAAGTCTTCTAGTCAGACATATAAAAACTTTTGCAACTTATACATGTTTATTTTGAATTTGGATTTGGATAATCGCTGTTGTTGAATTGACTATGTAGTTCTATTAGAGAGCAGAGACACAAATTTTACCAGGCAATGATCTATTGATAGGTTATATTATAAGTCTTCTTCTTTTGTTAAAATAAGAATTATAAGATGTCTAGTTTTGTTAACGATTTACTTATGTTACTTAACTTACATATATGTGGATATGATGCTGTTCAGTGATTCAAGAAGAATCAAAGGGAAATAGGTAGAATTTGGAAGCATGATAAACAATGTCTGAAGCATTGATTTGGTCAGTGTTCATGTAAACACAAGATATGGATGAACTACTCAATAGAAAACCTTAGATGGAATACCAGAAGTCCTCATAAAATTACTAATGATATAATACAATGTTCCTCTCAATTCTCCAACCTCTCTCTTTTTTCTTAAGTCTTGTATTTTATAGTACACTTTGTTTTGACCTAATGAATTCCTCTCTGTGATATCCCGGTCCATTAGGTTTTATTTCTAAGGTCCATACAACACATCCATAATGAATTCCTCTCTGTGATGTCCTGGTCCATTAGATTTTATTTCTAAGGTCCATACAACACATCCATACAAGAACGTGGAGTTGAGCATGCGCATCATACCACACTTCCGTACATGAGAATAGATTTGAGCATGCGCATCTTACCTCACTCTTTCGTACATGAGCGTAGAGTTAAGCACATGTAGCTTACACCACTCTTCCGTACATGAGCGTAGAGTTGAGCACATTTATCTTATATCACTAGTCTGGTCGGGGCATTTAAGAAAATCCTAAAAGGATCTTTATTTTGAAAATGAGTTTGGTGTATCTCATTTAAATGAAAGTCCGAAATAGAAGGAATGTCCAAGTTGAGCAAAACATATCAAAGCGCTAGAGCTGAGTTAGACATGTTCTACGTGGCATGGTCACACATGTAAGTCAATAGTCCACCAAGCGTCAAGCTTGATACGGCGTGGACATTTGCTTCTCATCAGACTGATTTAGGCATGTAAGCCCATAATCCACCAACATCAAGTTTGACAAGGCGAAGATTTTTTTTCCTCATCAGATTGGCCTATACATGCCAGTCCACAATCCACCAACCGTCAACCTTGATAAGCAATGTTTTAAAAAATGAGAATTTGCGTAAAATTGAGAGGTTTGAAAAATCGTAACACAGAACGGAATAATTTACAATTATATATATATATATATATATATATAAACTATTAACACATACTTATTTTCTTTTGTTTTTTAATGGTGTGATATGTACTGTTTATTTTTTATCAAAAAATTACTATTATAATTATTATACTTTTAATAGTCATAAGTGATGAATGTGGTGGTATACAACTTTTACATAGAGTGTGTTTGTTTCATGGATTAAATTTACAATTTCAGGAATTTTATTCTTGCTTGAAATATAATTCCCATTAAGTTGTTTGACAAATTATTTAGATTCCTTGAAATATTTTAAGATCTTTTCAACTACCTAACCAAGATTGGAAAATGCTTATGCATTTTCAATATTACCCTTTCTTCACAAATTAATTTGCACTACCATTTGTATAATTTGGTCATTCAATATATCACACTTTATGAAAAATAGAATTAATCCTTATTGTCAAGTGTCAAAATTTAGTTTAAAGGATTTGGGAGGAAAATGTTTATCCGGTTAAGAGGCTGTATTTGGGTATTATCCAATGCACAACACAGTACATCCTATACATCTTTCCATAACACAATTTTATATTTAACTCACATAACATATGTTCCCATCTTTCTCTCGTCTTTGCGCCTTCATCTCGTCTTCATCTTCTTCAACAAAGTCAGTTACATCTTTCCATAAACCACCTCGTCTCCCTTTCACTCATCGCGGACGTGCCGATTTTTAACATCACTGTCTCTCGTCTTTCTCTTCTTCTCTGTGTTTATGTTTTTCACTTATGATAATAGTGTTAATGAGTTTGTTGTTTATAAAGATGTTGTTTTTTAGTTGTTAGGGTTTTGCTGTTCAGATCTTTGCAGTGCTACTTTTCATGTTCCATGCCTCTTATATTGTTGTTTTTGTGGATTTTAGTATGCTTCACCATGTCAAGGCCACCTATTTCAATCAGTGACTTGCAGCCTGAAAATAACGTCTGGAAGCTGGCCATTTGCGTGGTGGATCTATGGACTGTTAAGGAACGCAACAGACAACAACACATGGAAGTTGTGGTTCAGGACTCAAAGGTATCTGCGTTTTGACTTTCTTGTTTTAATGACTTTTGTTGTGTTGGTTTTTTTTTATGACATATTGCCTTGGATTTGTAGGGTGATCAAATACATGTTGTTACCCGTTCGCGAGAACTTGAGACATGGAAACAACTGTTACAGGAGAACGACACTTACATGATATATAATGGTGAACCGTTGAAGAATGACCTACCATTGAAGGTTTGTGACAAAAACTTCAAGCTCTTTTTCAGTGTTGGAACAATGATTACCTAGGTTGACATTCCTGAAATACCACCTCACACGTTCCAGTTCAAGCCATTCCAAGATTTCCTTAATGGTGACTTTGAGGTCAACCGTGTGTATGGTGAGTTCTATTATATCTATAATTTATCAACCACGTTTTTTTTTCGTTTACAATTTTTAACTTTGTAAACTTTCGAAATTCGCAGATGTGATTGGGATCCTACAAATTGTGACAAGGACTCAAGTAGCTGGAGCTGGGAAGAAACCATGTGTTAATTTGACCTTGACAAATGAAGGGTTTATAAACAGTTTACCTTTTGTTTTTGCCGTGTTTTGCAGATAGGGGCTATGTCAACCCGATTATTATCACTATCATAACACATTTTTACATTCAATTTTTAGTGAAAACGAAGTTGATTTTAAACTTTGGGAATAATGGATGTGCAAAGTTTCTTAGCATTCCGGTAAGGCCTCGGTGCATTTTGCGTTCTTGCCCGACACCGTCGTGCACGTGCACGATTCAAGGTACGACACAGACGGGAACAGAGGCCACGCGAGTTAGGGAAAGAATTTCTCGATGAATTTTTGCATGGACACCCATTTTGACACATAGAATGGATGTGCAAAGTTTCGTAGCATTCCAGTAAGGCCTCGGTGCATTTTGCGTTCTTTCCCGACACCGTCGTGCACGTGCACGATTCAAGGCACGACACGGACGGGAACGGAGGCCACGAGTTAGGAAAGAATTTCCGATGAATTTTTGCATTGACACCCATTTTGACACATAGAATGAATGTGCAAAGTTTCGTAGCATTCCGGTAAGACCTCGGTGCATTTTGCGTTCTTGCCCGACACCGTCGTGCACGTGCACGATTCAAGGCACGACACGGACGGGAACGGAGGCCACGAGTTAGGGAAAGAATTTCCGATGAATTTTTGCATGGACACCCATTTTGACACATAGAATGGATGTGCAAAGTTTTGTAGCATTCCGGTAAGGCCTCGGTGCATTTTGCGTTCTTGCCCGACACCGTCGTGCACGTGCACGATTCAAGGCACGACACGGACAGGAACGGAGGCCACGCGAGTTAGGGAAAGAATTTCCCGATGAATTTTTGCATGGACACCCATTTTGACACATAGAATGGATGTGAAATGTTTCGTAGCATTCCGGTAAGGCCTCGGTGCATTTTGCGTTCTTGCCCGACACCGTCGTGCACGTGCACGATTCAAGGCACGACACGGACGGGAACGGAGGCCACGTGAGTTAGGGAAATAATTTCCCGATGAATTTTTGCATGGACACCCATTTTGACACATAGAAGGGATGTGCAAAGTTTCGTAGCATTCCGGTAAGGCCTTGGTGCATTTTGTGTTCTTGCCCGACACCGTCGTGCACGTGCACGATTCAAGGCACAACACGGACGAGAACGAAGGCCACGCGAGTTAGGGAAAGAATTTCCCGATGAATTTTTGCATGGACACCCGTTTTGACACATAGATTGGATGTGCAAAGTTTCGTAGCATTCCGGTAAGACCTCGGTGCATTTTGCGTTCTTGCCCGATGTGACACCCCAAAATAATTCGGTAATTAAATAATTATGATTTTTAAATTATTAAATTAACTTAGAACATAATTTATTAATATATTGGATTATTAAGATTAAATGATGGAATTAATTGGGGAAGAGAAGTAATATTTATTTTATTTATGATTAAAAGGAATAAAATAAGGAAAAAAGGAAAATAGAGTCATTTTTGGAGAAAACAAGATACGTGAAGTGAGAAGAGGAGAAGAAGGAAGAAAACCTAGAAGTGTCGGAAGAAGAACCCACAAGGTGGGGTGATTTCGATTGATTATTACTTATTATAGGTTTTGATTTTGATATTATAGATTAAAGCATGTTAGTAAATCTTAGTTTGTAAATTTCTAGATTTCCATGGATGTATCCCTATGGGTGTCAGATTGTGTCAGATGGTAGGTCTAAAATGATTAGGGTGTCAGATACCATTATGATGGATAGGAAGATGATAATTGATGTGATAAATGATGCAAATTGATGTATTTTGGTGTTTCCAATGATAGAATTCGTATGGGTAAAATTGGATTGATTGAGGATGAAAGGAATGCTGTCAAAAGTGCAGGAAATGGCCCTGCAACACGTGGGAACCGGTTCCCAGTGGGGAGGAATCGGGTTCCACTTTGAAAACTTTTGAAAAACTGAAAATTTGTACACAGGAACCGGTTCCTGCATGGGAGGAACCGGGTTCCACGTCGTTTTCGAAAATATGAAATTTTACTTGGGAACCGTTCCCACCGAGGAACCGGGTTCCCCATACATTTTTCCAGGGGCGCTTTTTTTCTGAAATGTGGGAACCGGTTACTCCCAGGGAGGAACCGGGTTCCACTGAAATATTTTTGAAAATTTCAAAACTTCAAAAATTCATAACTTTCAAACCGTAAGTCCGTTTTGAGCGCCGTTTTGGACGTTATTTCCTAAATTTAATGCTCTACCTTATAAAATGAAAATATTTTAGAAAACTTGAAATTATTTTGGAAAGGGGTCGAATTTCGAAATAAATGATTATTAACTAACACATAATGATGTATGTGTAGTAGAGGACCTTTGGTGATGGAGATATTGGTAATGTGTAGATGTAATAGCATGTTTATGCTGATGTTAGATGTATGCATGATTGGTTGATATATCTTGTTGATTGGTTTGATTCAATTATGTTGGATGAATGTATACATAGACTGATTGATGTTGCATGCTAGTGATGTGCGTGCATTTGCATTATTTGGTGAAGTTAATTCCCATTGTGCAGAATTTGACTTGGATTGCCGATAACCGATACCCGAGTGAGGATGGGTGGTTAGGCTGGATTCGTGTCCGAGTGGTTATGGTCGAATCGATGGTACTGTATTCGGTTGATGATGGATCAGTGTTGGGTGACTTGGTCACGAGTCGGTACCGCATGCATTGAGTCTGCATTTGTGTGTGTATGGAATTGTAACATGTTAGGATGTCTTCCAGTGTTGCAATTCTTTTGTTGTCTATTGATTATGCATGATGATTTATATGAATATGGTTGTGTGTTGGATTCTGAATTGTGTTAAGTGGGTGAAATAACATGTTTGTGATATATTGTTAAATGAGAAGTTTATAATATGCTTTAATTATGAGAAGTCTCACCCTTACTTTACAATTTCAGATTAAAGTTAGCAGCTGAGGAGTTGGTGAGGATGGCTCTAGAGCTTATATTTTAAGTCTACGTGTCAGTGTCATGCTCTGATTAGATTGTAACACTGGGGAACGTTTAGTTAAGAGAATTGTTATTCGTTTAACTGTTTATTGGATTCTTGGGAACCATGATGGTTTATTAAATTTTGGTTTTGGTATTTCCGCTGTGTAAGACATGGTCTTAAATTGATTGAATTATTTGGATAATGATCCTCGGTGTAGCATGGCTACTGTTTGAATGAAGTTTTATTTTATCTATTAATTGTGACATCCCTCATTTGCCGTGTTAACTCTGATTAAAGCTGATTTTGATATTAATATAGTTAATATTATTCGGGGTATTTAGATGGGGTTTTACAATAGCGGTATCAGAGCATAGTCGGTCTTGTCTTGTGTCGTTAACCCTTTTAGTATGCGACTAGTGTAAGTAACACTGTCGATACTTGTGTGCTGATGTAGATTGTTTTGTAATGTTACAGAACAATGGCTAGAAGAGGTAACGGGAGGAATGACGATGCCATTGCTGAGGCTTTGGGAATGTTGGCTGGAGTACTCGGAGGGAACCAGCAGGGAGCTGCGATTGGTGCTGACCGACAATTGGGGAATTTTCAGAGGAATAATCCTCCATTGTTCAAGGGTGCACATGATCCCGAAGGTGCTCAGAAGTGGCTGAAGGAGATCGAAAGGATCTTCAGAGTGATTGACTGTGCAGAGGGGCTGAAGGTGAGATATGGAACTCACATGTTAGCTGAGGAAGCTGATGACTGGTGGGTTGCTACCAGAACTGAACTGGAAGAAGATGGCGTTGCACTGACTTGGGCTGTGTTCAGGAGAGCTTTTCTGAGGAGGTATTTTCCTGAGGATATCAGAGGTAAGAAGGAGATTGAGTTTCTGGAGCTCAAGCAGGGTAACAAGACTGTCAGTGAGTATGCTTCGAAGTTTACTGAGTTAGTGAAGTATTATGCTCATTACCCTAACGATGCAGATGGAGAATTTTCCAAATGTATCAAGTTTGAGAATGGTCTTCGTGATGAAATTAAGCAGGGTATTCGGTATCAGCGTATTCGAAGATTTTCTGATCTGGTTGACTGCAGTAGGATTCTAGAGGAGGATCTTGCTAACACTAATTCGAATGCTCGAGGGTATGTTGATAGGAAAGGTAAGCAACAGGTGGATCGTGGTAAGCCTTATGATAGGAATAATCAGAGATCCAGTGGTTGGAAGAAGTCCGGTGGAGGAGATTCTAGTTCTTCCGTTAAGTGCTACAAGTGTGGTGAGACAGGACATCGCATGGTGGATTGTAAGAGCAATGATAAGAAGTGTTTCAAGTGTGGAAAGTTCGGCCATGTGGCCAATGACTGCAGGGTGAAAGTGGTGACTTGCTACAACTGTGGTGAAGAGGGTCATACTCGTCCTCAGTGCACAAAACCCAAGAAAGAGCAAGCTGGTGGTAAAGTGTTTGCATTGTCTGGATCAGAAACTAAACATGATGATCGGCTGATTAAAGGTACATGTTTTATTAATGGCATACCTTTGATTGCGATTATTGATACTGGAGCTACGCATTCTTTTATTGCGTTAGATTGTGCTAAGAGATTGAATTTGGAAATTTCTAATATGGATGGAAGTATGGTTATTGATACTCCTGCGTCGGGTTCAGTGACTACTTCATATGTTTGTAGGAATTGTCCTGTTGTGATTTTTGATAGGGGTTTCGATATGGATTTAGTGTGCCTACCGCTAGAACAACTTGATATCATCCTTGGAATAAACTGGTTGGAATTCAACCAGGTTCATATCAACTGTTTTGAGAAGACAATCATTTTTCCTGAAGAGGTTAAGATCGAAAATGAGATTATGTGAGTTAAGCAGATGAACCTAGCTGTGAAAGATGGTGCTGTGGTGTTTATGTTGTATTCTGCAATAGAAGCGGAGGGAAAAGCCAAAGGTGATGGATTGCGGTGGTGAATGAATTTCCAGGTGTTTCGAAGGCGTTAGTGAATGCCACCGAGAGAGAGGTAGAATTTACTATAGATTTGATTCACGAACTAGTCCGGTGTCGATGGCGCCTTATCGCATGGCATCTGAATTAATTAGCGAAGAAGCGGTTAGAAGAATTGGAGAGAATAAGTTTATTCGTCCGAGTGTTTCGCCGTAGGTGCTCGGTGTTATTGGTTAAGAAGAAGGAAGGTTCAATGAGGTTATGTGTTGACTACCGGCAGTTGAATAAAGTTACAATCAAGAATCGGTATCCTTTGCCGAGGATTGATGATTTGATGGATCAGCTCGTTGGAGCGTGTGTGTTTAGTAAGATTGATCTGAGATCTGGATATCATCAGATTCGTGTGAAGTCGGAGGATATTGAAACATTAGAGCGAGGTATGTACATTATGAATATTCCGTTATGCCGTTTGGAGTTACTAATGCACTGGTATTTTCATGGAGTATATGAGCAGGATATTTCATCCGTATCTTGACAAGTTCGTAGTAGTGTTCATCGATGATATTACGATTTATTCGAGCGATGAGGAGCATGCGAACATCTCGAGTTGTGTTGGAATTGTTGAAAGAAATGTGAAGTTGTCCAAGTGTGAATTGGTTGAGGAGGTGAGTTTCTTGGGCATGTAATTTCCAAGAATGGAATTCTTGTTGATCCTGGTAGGCGGTATCTCGGGGAGCGCGAAGAATGCTTCGAGATCCGTAGTTTCTGGTCTTGCGGTTATTACCGAAGTTTATTGAAGGTTTTCAAATCCTTTGACTAAGTTGACCGGAAGGGTCAGATATTTGTTTGGGATGTTGAATGTGAGAAAGGATTTCAAGAGCTGAAGAGGAGGTTGACAAGTGCTCCGATCTTGATTTTGCCAGATCCGACTAAGTCTTTTGTGGTGTATTGTGACGCATCATTAATGGGATTAGGTGGTGTGTTGATGCAAGATAAGAGGTTGGGCTTATGCTTCAAGACAATTGAAGGTGCATGAAGGAATTATCCAACTCATGATTTGGGTTGGCATTGTATTTGTTTTGAAACTATGGAGACATTATTTATATGGTTCTAGGTTTGAGGTATTCAGTGATCATAAGAGTCTCAAGTATCTCTTTGATCAGAAGGAGTTGAACATGAGGCAGAGAAGATGGTTAGAATTCTTAAAGGATTATGATTTCGGTTTGAATTACCATCCTGGTAAGGCAAACGTTGTTGCGGATGCTTTAAGTAGAAAGTCCTTGCATATGTCGATGTTGATGGTCCGTGAGTTAGAATTGGTTGAGCGAGATTTGAGTTTGGTTTGTGAAACTACTCGGATAGTGTGAAATTGGGTATGTTGAAGACTAGTGGTATACGGAAGAGATTAGAAATGGATCGATGTTGGTTTAGTTGATAAGTTGGCGTTGATCAACCAAGGTCAAGGCGAGTTCGAATTGCGAGAATGGTGTTATGAGATTTGGTGATCGGGTGTGTGCCCGGATGTTGCCGAGATCAGGAAGAGTATTTTAGAAGAAGGACATCGTAGCGGGTTGAGTATTCATCCCGGTGCTACTAAAATGTACCATGATTTGAAGAAGTTGTTTTGGTGGCCGGAATGAAAAAGGAAATTCTTGAGTTTGTGTATGCTTGTTTGGTTTGTCGAAGTCAAAATCGAGCATCAGAAACCGTCAGGGTTGATGGAGCCGTTGTTTGTTCCAGAATGGAAGTGGGATGGAATCTCTATGGATTTTGTGTCTGGTTTGCCAAGAACAGCAAAGAACTGTGACTCTATCTGGGTTATTGTGGATAGGTTGACGAAATCGCTCATTTTATTCGATAAGAATGGATTATCCGATGGAGAGGTTGGCAGAATTGTATGTCGAGAAGATTGTGAGTTTGCACGGTATTCCTTCTAGTATTGTGTCGGATCGAGATCCGAGGTTTACATCTAAGTTCTGGACGGGGTTGCAAGAAGCTTTGGATACCAAGTTGCGTTTAAGTTCCGCTTATCATCCATGAGATGGATGGTCGGACGGAAACGATTCGATCGTTGGAGGATTTCTTGAGAGCTTGTGTGTTAGAGGGTGGAGCTTGGGATAGTTATCTACCATTGATTGAGTTTACCTACAATAATAGCTTTCACTCGAGTATTGGTATGGCTCCGTTTGAGGCATTGTATGGTAGGAGGTGTCGGACACCATTGTGTTGGTATGAAACTGGAGAGAGCCGTGATTGGACGGAAATTGTTCAACAAACTTCGGAAAAGATTAAGATGATTCAGGAGAAGATGAGGACTTCTCAGAGTCGTCAGAAAAGTTATCATGATAAGAGGAGGAAAGACCTTGAGTTTAGTGAAGGAGAACATGTGTTTATGCGAGTTACTCCGATGGTGGTATTGGTCGAGCTTTGAAGTCAAAGTTGACTCCATGATTTATTGGTCCTTTTCGGATTACCAAGAGAATTGCGAAGGTTGCATATCGATTGCCTTGCCGCCACTGCAATTTGCATGATGTTTTCATGTGTCTCGGTGAGGAAGTACATTCTTGATCCGTCTCATGAGACTCGGGTAGATGATATCAGTCAGAGAATTTGAGGGCGGGTAAATTGAGGATCGGAAGTTGAAGCAGTTGAGGCAAAGAGATTGCATTGGTAAGAGTGGCTTGGGGAGGACCAACTGATGGAAATGTCACTTGGGAGTGAGAGTCGGATGAAGGACTCGTATCCCAACTATTAAATCGGAGGTATGTTTTCGAGGCGAAAACTCTTTAAGTTGGGGGAGTTGTGACACCCCAAAATAATTCGATAATTAAATAATTATGATTTTAAATTATTAAATTAATTTAAAACATTATTTATTAATATATTGAATTATTAAGATTAAATGATGGAATTAATTGGGAAGAGAAGTAATATTTATTTTATTTATGATTAAAAGGAATAAAAGGAATAAAATAAGGAAAGAAGGAAAATAGAGTCATTTTGGAGAAAACAAGATACGTGAAGTGAGAAGAGGAGAAAAGAAGGAAGAAAACCTAGAAGTGTCGGTCGAAGAACCCACAAGGTAAGGTGATTTCGATTGATTATTGCTTATTATAGGTTTTGATTTTGATATTATAGATCAAAGCATGTTAGGAAATCTTAGTTTGTAAATTTCTAGATTTCCATGGATGTATCCTATGGGTGTCGATTGTGTCGGATGGTAGGTCTAAAATGATTAGGGTGTCGGATACCAATTATGAGTGATAGGAAGATGATAATTGATGTGATAAATGATGCAAATTGATGTATTTTGGTGTTTCCAATGATAGAATTCGTATGGGTAAAATTGGATTGATTAAGGATGAAAAGAATCTTGTCAAAAGTGCGGAAATGGCCTCAACACGTGGGAACCGTTCCCGTGGGAGGAAGGTTCCACTTTGAAAACTTTTGAAAAACTGAAAATTTGTACACAGGAACCGGTTCCTGCATGGGAGGAACCGGGTTCCACGTTGTTTTTCCAGAAAATATAAAATTTTACTTCTGGGAACCGGTTCCCTACCTGGAGGAACCGGGTTCCCCATACATTTTTCTAGGGGCGCTGTTTTTCTGAAATGTGGGAACCGGTTACTCCCAGGGAGGAACCGGGTTCCACTGAAATATTTTTGAAAATTTCAAAACTTCAAAAATTCATAACTTTCAAACCGTAAGTCCGCTTTGAGCGCCGTTTTGGACGTTATTTCCTAAATTTAATGCTCTACCTTATAAAATGAAAATATTTTAGAAAACTTGAAATTATTTTGGAAAGGGGTCGAATTTGAAATAAATGATTATTAAGCGACACATAATGATGTATGTAGTAGAGGACCTTTGGTGATGGAGATATTGGTAATGTGTAGATGTAATAGCATGTTTATCTTGATGTTAGATGTATGCATGATTGGTTGATATATCATGTTGATTGGTTTGATTCGATTATGTTGGATGAATGTATACATAGGCGATTGATGTTGCATGCTAGTGATGTGCGTGCATTATTTGGTGAAGTTAATTCCCATTGTGCAGAATTTGACTTGGATTGCCGATAACCGATACCCGAGTGAGGATGGGTGGTTAGGCTGGATTCGTGTCCGAGTGGTTATGGACGAATCGATGGTACTGTATCCGGTTGATGATGGATCAGTGTTGGGTGACTTGGTCATGAGTCGGTACCGCATGCATTGAGTCTGCATTTATGTGTGTATGGAATTGTAACATGTTAGGATGTCTTCCAGTGTTGCAATTCTTTTGTTGTCTATTGATTATGCATGATGATTTATATGAATATGGTTGTGTGTTGGATTCTGAATTGTGTTAAGTGGGTGAAATAACATGTTTGTGATATATTGTTAAATGAGAAGTTTATAATATGCTTTAATTATGAGAAGTCTCACCCTTACTTTATAATTTCAGATTAAAGTTAGCAGCTGAGGAGTTGGTGAGGATGGCTCTAGAGCTTATATTTTAAGTCTACGTGTTAGTGTCATGCTCTGATTAGATTGTAACACTGGGGAACGTTTAGTTAAGAGAATTGTTATTCGTTTAACTGTTTATTGGATTCTTGGGAACCATGATGGTTTATTAAATTTTGGTTTTGGTATTTCCGCTGTGTAAGACATGGTCTTAAATTGATTGAATTATTTGGATAATGATCCTCGGTGTAGCATGGCTACTGTTTGAATGAAGTTTTATTTTATCTATTAATTGTGACATCCCTCATTTTCCGTGTTAACTCTGATTAAAGCTGATTTTGATATTAATATAGTTAATATTATTCGGGGTATTTAGATGGGGTTTTACAATAGCGGTATCAGAGCATAGTCGGTCTTGTCTTGTGTCGTTAACCCTTTTAGTATGCGACTAGTGTAAGTAACACTGTCGATACTTGTGTGCTGATGTAGATTGTTTTGTAATGTTACAGAACAATGGCTAGAAGAGGTAACGGGAGGAATGACGATGCCATTGCTGAGGCTTTGGGAATGTTGGCTGGAGTACTCGGAGGGAACCAGCAGGGAGCTGCGATTGGTGCTGACCGACAATTGGGGAATTTTCAGAGGAATAATCCTCCATTGTTCAAGGGTGCACATGATCCCGAAGGTGCTCAGAAGTGGCTGAAGGAGATCGAAAGGATCTTCAGAGTGATTGACTGTGCAGAGGGGCTGAAGGTGAGATATAGAACTCACATGTTAGCTGAGGAAGCTGATGACTGGTGGGTTGATACCAGAACTGAACTGGAAGAAGATGGCGTCGCACTGACTTGGGCTGTGTTCAGGAGAGCTTTTCTGAGGAGGTATTTTCCTGAGGATATCAGAGGTAAGAAGGAGATTGAGTTTCTGGAGCTCAAGCAGGGTAACAAGACTGTCAGTGAGTATGCTTCGAAGTTTACTGAGTTAGTGAAGTATTATGCTCATTACCCTAACGATGCAGATGGAGAATTTTCCAAATGTATCAAGTTTGAGAATGGTCTTCGTGATGAAATTAAGCAGGGTATTCGGTATCAGCGTATTCGAAGATTTTCTGATCTGGTTGACTGCAGTAGGATTCTAGAGGAGGATCTTGCTAACACTAATTCGAATGCTCGAGGGTATGTTGATAGGAAAGGTAAGCAACAGGTGGATCGTGGTAAGCCTTATGATAGGAATAATCAGAGATCCAGTGGTTGGAAGAAGTCCGGTGGAGGAGATTCTAGTTCTTCCGTTAAGTGCTACAAGTGTGGTGAGACAGGACATCGCATGGTGGACTGTAAGAGCAATGATAAGAAGTGTTTCAAGTGTGGAAAGTTCGGCCATGTGGCCAATGACTGCAGAGTGAAAGTGGTGACTTGCTACAACTGTGGTGAAGAGGGTCATACTCGTCCTCAGTGCACAAAACCCAAGAAAGAGCAAGCTGGTGGTAAAGTGTTTGCATTGTCTGGATCAGAAACTAAACATGATGATCGGCTGATTAAAGGTACATGTTTTATTAATGGCATACCTTTGATTGCGATTATTGATACTGGAGCTACGCATTCTTTTATTGCGTTAGATTGTGCTAAGAGATTGAATTTGGAAATTTCTAATATGGATGGAAGTATGGTTATTGATACTCCTGCGTCGGGTTCAGTGACTACTTCATATGTTTGTAGGAATTGTCCTGTTGTGATTTTTGATAGGGGTTTCGATATGGATTTAGTGTGCCTACCGCTAGAACAACTTGATATCATCCTTGGAATAAACTGGTTGGAATTCAACCAGGTTCATATCAACTGTTTTGAGAAGACAGTCATTTTTCCTGAAGAGGTTAAGATCGAAAATGAGATTATGTGAGTTAAGCAGATGAACCTAGTTGTGAAAGATGGTGCTGTGGTGTTTATGTTGTATTCTGCAATAGAAGCGGAGGGAAAAGCCAAAGGTGATGGATTGCCAGTGGTGAATGAATTTCCAGAGGTGTTTGGAAGGCGTTAGTGGTGCCACAGAGAGAGGTAGAATTTACTATAGATTTGATTCTGGAACTAGTCCGGTGTCGATGGCGCCTTATCGCATGTCGGCATCTGATTATTGAATGAAGAAGCGATTAGAAGAATTCTTTGGAGAATAAGTTTATTCGTCCGAGTGTTTCGCCGTGGGGTGCTCCGGTGTTATTGGTTAAGAAGAAGGAAGGTTCAATGAGGTTATGTGTTGACTACCGACAGTTGAATAAAGTTACAATCAAGAATCGGTATCCTTTGCAGATTGATGATTTGATGGATCAGCTCGTTGGGCGTGTGTGTTTAATAAGATTGATCGAGATCGGATATCATCGTTCGTGTGAAGTCGGAGGATATTGACGCATTAGAGCGAGGTATGTACATTATGAATATTCCGTTATGCCGTTTGGAGTTACTAATGCACTGGTATTTTCATGGAGTATATGAGCAGGATATTTCATCCGTATCTTGACAAGTTCGTAGTAGTGTTCATCGATGATATTACGATTTATTGACGATGAGGAGCATGAGAACATCTCGAGTTGTGTTGGAATTGTTGAAAGAAAGAAGCTTTATGTGAAGTTGTCCAAGTGTGAATTACGGTTAGAGGAGGTGAGTTTTCTTGGGCATGTAATTTCCAAGAATGGAATTCTGTTGATCCTCTGAAGGTAGGCGGTATCTCGATGGGAGCGCCGAAGAATGCTTCGAGATCCGTAGTTTTCGGGTCTTGCGGTTATTCTGGAAGTTTATTGAAGGGTTTTCCAATGGCGTTGCCTTTGACTAAGTTGACCAGGAAGGGTCAGATATTTGTTTGGGATGTTGAATGTGAGAAAGGATTTCAAGAGCTGAAGAGGAGGTTGACAAGTGCTCCGATCTTGATTTTGCCAGATCCGACTAAGTCTTTTGTGGTGTATTGTGACGCATCATTAATGGGATTAGGTGGTGTGTTGATGCAAGATAAGCAGGTTGTGGCTTATGCTTCAAGACAATTGAAGGTGCATGAAAGGAATTATCCAACTCATGATTTGGGTTAGCGTTTGTTGTGTTGTTTTGAAACTATGGAGACATTATTTATATGGTTCTAGGTTTGAGGTATTCAGTGATCATAAGAGTCTGAAGTATCTCTTTGATCAGAAGGAGTTGAACATGAGGCAGAGAAGATGGTTAGAATTCTTAAAGGATTATGATTTCGGTTTGAATTACCATCCTGGTAAGGCAAACGTTGTTGCGGATGCTTTAAGTAGAAAGTCCTTGCATATGTCGATGTTGATGGTCCGTGAGTTAGAATTGGTTGGCGATTCGAGAGATTTGAGTTTGGTTTGTGAAACTACTCGGATAGTGTGAAATTGGGTATGTTGAAGGACTAGTGGTATTCGGAAGAGATTAGAAATGGATGAAATCGATGTTGGTTTAGTTGATAAGTTGGCGTTGATCAACCAAGGTCGAGGCGAGTTCGAATTGGCGAGAATGGTGTTATGAGATTTGGTGATCGGGTGTGCGGATGTTGCGAGATCGGAAGAGTATTTTAGAAGAAGGACATCGTGGCGGGTTGAGTATTCATCCGGTGCTACTAAAATGTACCATGATTTGAAGAAGTTGTTTTGGTGGCTGGAATGAAAAAGGAAATTCTGAGTTTGTGTATGCTTGTTTGGTTTGTCGAAAGTCAAAATCGAGCATCGAAACCGTCGGGGTTGATGGAGCCGTTGTTTGTTCCGAATGGAAGTGGGATGGAATCTCTATGGATTTTGTGTACGGTTTGCCAAGAACGACAGAAGCTGTGACTCTATCGGGTTATTGTGGATAGGTTGGAAATCTGCTCATTTTATTCGATAAGAATGGATTATCCGATGGAGAGGTTGGCAGAATTGTATGTCGAGAAGATTGTGAGTTTGCACGGTATTCCTTCTAGTATTGTGTCGGATCGAGATCCGAGGTTTACATCTAAGTTCTGGACGGGGTTGCAAGAAGCTTTGGATACCAAGTTGCGTTTAAGTTCCGCTTATCATCCGCAGACAGATGGTCAGACGGAAAGAACGATTCAGTCGTTGGAGGATTTGCTGAGAGCTTGTGTGTTAGAGAAGGGTGGAGCTTGGGATAGTTATCTACCATTGATTGAGTTTACCTACAATAATAGCTTTCACTCGAGTATTGGTATGGCTCCGTTTGAGGCATTGTATGGTAGGAGGTGTCGGACACCATTGTGTTGGTATGAAACTGGAGAGAGTGCCGTGATTGGACCGGAAATTGTTCAACAAACTTCGGAAAAGATTAAGATGATTCAGGAGAAGATGAGGACTTCTCAGAGTCGTCAGAAAAGTTATCATGATAAGAGGAGGAAAGACCTTGAGTTTAGTGAAGGAGAACATGTGTTTATGCGAGTTACTCCGATGAGTGGTATTGGTCGAGCTTTGAAGTCAAAGAAGTTGACTCCATGATTTATTGGTCCTTTTCAGATTACCAAGAGAATTGCGAAGGTTGCATATCAGATTGCCTTGCCGCCGTCACTTGCGAATTTGCATGATGTTTTTCATGTGTCTCAGCTGAGGAAGTACATTGCTGATCCGTCTCATGAGACTCGGGTAGATGATATCTGGTCTGAGAATTTGTTGTGGGCGGTACTGCAAATTGAGGATCGGAAGTTGAAGCAGTTCGAGGCAAAGAGATTGCATTGGTAAGAGTGGCTTGGGAGGACCAGTGATGGAAATGTCACTTGGGAGGCTGGAGAGTCGGATGAAGGACTCGTATCCCGAACTATTAAATCGAGGTATGTTTTCGAGGGCGAAAACTCTTTAAGTTGGGGAGTTGTGACACCCCAAAATAATTCGATAATTAAATAATTATGATTTTTAAATTATTAAATTAATTTAAAACATTATTTATTAATATATTGAATTATTAAGATTAAATGATGGAATTAATTGGGAAGAAAGTAATATTTATTTTATTTATGATTAAAAGGAATAAAAGGAATAAAATAAGGAAAGAAGGAAAATAGAGTCATTTTGGAGAAAACAAGATCGTGAAGTGAGAAGAGGAGAAAAGAAGAAAACCTAGAAGTGTCGGAAGTCGAAGAACCCACAAGGTGAGGGTGATTTCGATTGATTATTACTTATTATAGGTTTTGATTTTGATATTATAGATCAAAGCATGTTAGGAAATCTTAGTTTGTAAATTTCTAGATTTCCATGGATGTATCCTATGGGTGTCAGATTTGTGTCAGATGGTAGGTCTAAAATGATTAGGGTGTCAGATACCAATTATGAGTGATAGGAAGATGATAATTGATGTGATAAATGATGCAAATTGATGTATTTTGGTGTTTCCAATGATAGAATTCGTATGGGTAAAATTGGATTGATTAAGGATGAAAAGAATGCTGTCAAAAGTGCAGGAAATGGCCCTGCAACACGTGGGAACCGGTTCCCAGTGGGGAGGAACCGGGTTCCACTTTGAAAACTTTGAAAAGCGAAAATTTGTACAGGGAACCGGTTCTGCATGGGAGGAACCGGGTTCCACGTTGTTTTCGAAATATAAAATTTTACGGGAACGGTTCCTACGGAGGAACCGGGTTCCCCATACATTTCTAGGGCTTTGTTTTTAAAATGTGGGAACCGGTTACTCGAGGAGGAACCGGTTCCATGAAATATTTTGAAAATTTCAAAACTTCAAAATTCATAACTTTCAAACCGTAAGTCCGCTTTGGCGCCGTTTTGGACGTTATTTCCTAAATTTAATGCTCTACCTTATAAAATGAAAATATTTTAGAAAACTTGAAATTATTTTGGAAAGGGTTGAATTTGAAATAAATGATTATTAATGACACATAATGATGTATGTGTAGTAGAGGACCTTTGGTGATGGAGATATTGGTAATGTGTAGATGTAATAGCATGTTTATGCTGATGTTAGATGTATGCATGATTGGTTGATATATCATGTTGATTGGTTTGATTCAGTTATGTTGGATGAATGTATACATAGATGATTGATGTTGCATGCTAGTGATGTGCGTGCATTTGCATTATTGGTGAAGTTAATTCCCATTGTGCGAATTTGACTTGGATTGCCGATAACCGATGAGTGAGGATGGGTGGTTAGGCTGGATTAGTGTCCAGTGGTTATGGACGAATCGATGGTCTTATGTCGGTTGATGATGGATCGGTGTTGGGTGACTTGGTCATGAGTCGGTACCGCATGCATTGAGTGCGCATTTATGTGTATGGAATTGTAACATGTTAGGATGTCTTCCGGTGTTGCAATTCTTTTGTTATCTATTGATTATGCATGATGATTTATATGAATATGGTTGTGTGTTGGATTACGAATTGTGTTAAGTGGGTGAAATAACATGTTTGTGATATATTGTTAAATGAGAAGTTTATAATATGCTTTAATTATGAGAAGTCTCACCCTTACTTTATAATTTCAGATTAAAGTTAGCAGCTGAGGAGTTGGTGAGGATGGCTCTAGAGCTTATATTTTAAGTCTACGTGTTAGTGTCATGCTCTGATTAGATTGTAACAACTGGGAGCGTTTAGTTAAGAGAATTGTTATTCGTTTAGCATTTATTGGATTCTTGGGAACCATGATGGTTTATTAAATTTTGGTTTTGGTATTTCCGCTGTGTAAGACATGGTCTTAAATTGATTGAATTATTTGGATAATGATCCTCGGTGTAGCATGGCTACTGTTTGAATGAAGTTTTATTTTATCTATTAATTGTGACATCCCTCATTTTCCGTGTTAACTCTGATTAAAGCTGATTTTGATATTAATATAGTTAATATTATTCGGGGTATTTAGATGGGGTTTTACAATAGCGGTATCAGAGCATAGTCGGTCTTGTCTTGTGTCGTTAACCCTTTTAGTATGCGACTAGTGTAAGTAACACTGTCGATACTTGTGTGCTGATGTAGATTGTTTTGTAATGTTACAGAACAATGGCTAGAAGCGGAGGAATGGCGATGCCATTCTTTGAGGCTTTGGGAATGTTGGTGGGAGTACTCGGAGGGAACCAGCGAGGGGCTGCGATTGGTGCCCGACAATTGGGGAATTTTCGGAGGAATAATCCTCCATTGTTCAGGGTGCACATGATCCGAAGGTGCTCGAAGTGGTGAAGGAGATCGAAAGGATCTTGAGTGATTGTATGCGGAGGGTGAAGGTGAGATATAGAACTCACATGTTGGTGAGGAAGCGATGGTGGTGGGTTGATACGGACTGAGCGGAAGAAGATGGCGTCGGACTTGGGCGTGGAGAGCTTTTACGAGGAGGTATTTTCTGAGGATATCGAGTAGAAAAGGAGATTGAGTTTCGGGCTCAAGCGGGGTAACAAGGCTGTCGGTGGTATGCTTGAAGTTCTTGAGTTAGTGAAGTATTATGCTCATTACCTAACGATCACGGATGGAGAATTTTCCAAATGTATCAAGTTTGAGAATGGTCTTGTGATGAAATTAAGCGGGGTATTCGGTATCAGTATTCGAAGATTTTACGATCGGTTGTTGCGGTAGGATTCTAGAGGATCTTGCTAACACTAATTCGAATGCTCGGGGTATGTTGATAGGAAAGGTAAGCAGGTGGATCGTGGTAAGCCTTATGATAGGAATAATCGAGAGATCCGATGGTTGGAAGAAGTCGGTGGAGGAGATTCTAGTTCTTCCGTTAAGTGCTACAAGTGTGGTGAGACAGGACATCGCATGGTGGATTGTAAGAGCAATGATAAAGTGTTTCAAGTGTGGAAAGTTCGGCCATGTGGCCATTTGAGGTGAAAGTGGTGACTTGCTACAAGCATGGTGAAGAGGGTCATACTAGTCCTCGATGCACAAAACCCAAGAAAGAGCAAGCTGGTGGTAAAGTGTTTGCATTGTCTGGATCAGAAACTAAACATGATGATCGGCTGATTAAAGGTACATGTTTTATTAATGGCATACCTTTGATTGCGATTATTGATACTGGAGCTACGCATTCTTTTATTGCGTTAGATTGTGCTAAGAGATTGAATTTGGAAATTTCTAATATGGATGGAAGTATGGTTATTGATACTCTGCGTCGGGTTCGGTGACTACTTCATATGTTTGTAGGAATTGTCTGTTGTGATTTTGATAGGGGTTTCGATATGGATTTAGTGTGCCTACCGCTAGAACAACGATATCATCCTTGGAATGAGCGGTTGGAATTCAACGAGTTCATATCAAGCTATTTTGAGAAGGCAGTCATTTTTCACGAAGAGGTTAAGATCGAAAATGAGATTATGTCGGTTAAGCGAGATGAACCTAGGTGAAAGATGGTCTGTGGTGTTTATGTTGTATACGCAATGGCGGAGGGAAAAGCCAAGGTGATGGATTGCCGTGGTGAATGAATTTCGAGAGGTGTTTCGGAAGCGTTAGTGAATTGCCACACGAGAGGTAGAATTTACTATAGATTTGATTCCTGGAACTAGTCCGGTGTAGATGGCGCCTTATCGCATGTCGGCATCTGAATTAGCTGAACTGAAGAAGCAGTTAGAAGAATTGCTGGAGAATAAGTTTATTCGTCCGAGTGTTTCGCCGTGGGGTGCTCCGGTGTTATTGGTTAAGAAGAAGGAAGGTTCAATGAGGTTATGTGTTGACTACCGGCAGTTGAATAAAGTTACAATCAAGAATCGGTATCTTTTGACACATAGAATGGATTTGAAAAGTTACGTATCATTCTGGTAATGCCTCGGTGCATTTTGCGTTCTTGCCCGACACCGTCGTGCACATGCACGATTCAAGGCACGACACGGACGGGAACAGAGGCCACGCGAGTTAGGGTAAGAATTTCCCGATGAATTTTTGCATGGACACCCATTTTGACACATAGAATGGATGTGCAAAGTTTCGTAGCATTCAGTAAGCCTCGGTGCATTTGCGTTCTTGCCGCAAGTCGTGCGTGCGATTCAAGGCACGACACGGACGGGAACGGAGGCCACGCGAGTTAGGGAAAGAATTTCCCGATGAAGTTTTGCATGGACACCCATTTTGACACATAGAATGGATTTGAAAAGTTACGTATCATTCCGGTAATGCCTCGGTGCATTTTGCGTTCTTGCCACCGTCGTTACGTGCGATTCAAGCACGACACGGACGGGAAAGGTGGCCACGCGAGTTAGGGAAAGAATTTCGCGATGAATTTTTGCATGGACACCCATTTTGACACATAGAAGGGATGTGCAAAGTTTCGTAGCATTCCGGTAAGGCCTCGGTGCATTTTGCGTTCTTGCGACAATCGTACCGTGCGATTCAAGGCACGACACGGACGGGAGCAGAGGCCACGCGATTTAGGGAAATAATTTCCCGATGAATATTTGCATGTACACCCATTTTGACACATAGAATGGATTTTCAAAGTTTCGTAGCATTCCGGTAAGGCCTCGGTGCATTTTGCGTTCTTGCCCGGCACGTCGTGCGCGCGATTCAAGGCGCGACACGGACGGAGCAGAGGCCACGAGTTATGGAAAGAATTTCCTGATGAATTTTGCATGGACACCCATTTTACATAGAATGGATGTGAAAAGTTTCGTAGCATTCGGTAAGGCCTCGGTGCATTTTGCGTTCTTGCGACATCGTCGTGCGTGCGATTCAAAGCACGACACGGACGGGAGCGGAGGCCACGTTAGGGAAAAATTTCCCGATGAATATTGCATGGACACCCATTTTGATACATACAATGGATGTGAAAAGTTTTGTAGCATTCGGTAAGGCCTCGGTGCATTTGCGTTCTTGCCTTTGTCATGCACGTGCGATTCAAGGACCAGACGGGAGCAGAGGCCACGAGTTAGGAAAGAATTTCCCGATGAATTTTGCATGGACACCCATTTTGACACATAGAATGGATGTGCAAAGTTTCGTAGCATTCGGTAAGGCCTCGGTGCATGTTGCGTTCTTGCCAGACACCGTCGTGCACGTGCACGATTCAAGGCACGACACGGACGGGAACGGAGGCCACGCGAGTTAGGGAAAGAATTTCCCGATGAATTTTTGCATGGACACCCATTTGACACATAGAATGGATGTGCAAAGTTTCGTAACATTCGGTGAGGCCTCGGTGCATTTTGGGTTCTTGCGACACCGTCGTGCGTGCGATTCAAGGCCACGACACGGACGGGAGCGGAGGCCACGAGTTAGAAAAGAATTTCCGATGAATTTTGCATGGACACCCATTTTGACATAAAATGGATGTGCAAAGTTTCGTAACATTCGGTAAGGCCTCGATGCATTTTGTTCTTGCGGCACCGTCGTGCGTGCGATTCAGTCACGACCGGACGAGGGCGGAGGCCACGCGAGTTAGGGAAAGAATTTCGCGATGATATTATGCATGGACACCCATTTTGACACATATCATGGATGTGCAAAGTTTCGTAGCATTACGGTAAGGCCTCAGTGCATTTTGCGTTCTTGCGGCAAGCGTGCAGCGCGATTCAAAGCCGACACGGACGAGCGGAGGCCACGCGAGTTAGGGAAAGCATTTCCCGATGAATTTTATCATTGACACCAGTTTTGACACATATAATGGATGTGCAAAGTTTCTTAGCATTCCGGTAAGGCCTCGGTGCATTTTGGGTTCTTGCGGAAACCGTCGTGCGTGTGCGATTCAAGGCACGACACGGACGGGAACGGAGGACACGCGAGTTAGAGAAAGAATTTCCCGATGAATTTTTTCATGGACACCCATTTTGACACATAGAATGGATGTGCAATGTTTCGTAGCATTCCGGTAAGGCCTCGGTGCATTTTGCGTTCTTGCGGACACCGGCGTGCGTGCGCGATTCAAGGCACGGACGGGAACGGAGGCCACGCTAGTTAGGGAAAGCATTTCCCGATGAATTTTAGCATGGACACCCATTTTGACACATATAATGGATGTGCAAAGTTTCGTAGCATTCCGGTAAGGCCTCGGTGCATTTTGCGTTCTTGCAGACAAGCGTGCATACGCGATTCAAGGCACGACACGGAGGGCGGAGGCCACGTGAGTTAGGGAAAGCATTTCCCTATGAATTTTTGCATGGACACCTATTTTGACACATATAATGGATGTGAAAAGTTTTGTAGCATTCCGGTAAGGCCTCGATGCATTTTGCGTTCTTGCGGTCGTGCGTGCGATTCAAGGCACGGCGAGGGGCGAGGAGCGGAGGCCGCGAGTTAGGGAAAGAATTTCCCGAGGAATTTTTGCATGGACACCCATTTTGACACATATAATGGATGTTCAAAGTTTCTTAGCATTCCGGTACGGCCTCGGTACATTTTGCGTTCTTGCGGGCAAGTCGTGCGTGCGATTCAAGGCACGACACGGATGGGAACGGATGCCACGCGAGTTAGGGAAAGAATTTCGCGATGAATATTTGAATGGACACCCATTTTGACACATAGAATGGATGTGCAAATCTTCGTAGCATTCCGGTAAGGCCTCGGTGCATTTTGCGTTCTTGCCCGACACCGTCGTGCGTGCCGCGACTCGAGGCACGACACGGTAGGGAGCGGAGGCCACGAGTTAGGGAAAGAATTTCCCGATGAATTTTGCATGGACACACATTTTGACACATAAAATGGATGTGCAAAGTTTCGTAAATTTCGGTGAGCCTCGGTGCATTTTGCGTTCTTGCGGAAACACGTCGTTACGCGTGCGATTCAAGGCACGACACAGACTGGAACGGAGGCCACGCGAGTTAGGGAAAGAATTTCCCGATGAATTTTAGCATGGACACCCATTTTGACACATATAATGGATGTGCAAAGTTTCTTAGCATTCCGGTAAGGCGTCGGTGCATTTTGCGTCCTTGCCCGACACCGTCGTGCACGTGCACGATTCAAGGCACGACACGGACGGGAACGGAGGCCACGCGAGTTAGGGAAATGATTTCCTGATGAATTTTTGCATGGACACCCATTTTGACACATAGAATGGATGTGCAAAGTTTCGTAGCATTCCGGTAAGTCCTCGGTGCATTTTGCGTTCTTGCCCGACACCGACGTGCACGTGCACGATTCAAGGCACGACACGGACAGGAAAGGAGGCCACTCGAGTTAGGGAAAGCATTTCCCGATGAATTTTAGCATGGACACCCATTTTGACACATATAATGGATGTGAAAAGTTTTGTAGCATTCCGGTAAGGCCTCGGTGCATTTTGCGTTCTTGCTGGCAAGCGTGCACATGCGATTCAAGGCCGACACGGGCGAGGAGCGGAGGCCACGTGAGTTAGGGAAAGCATTTCCCTATGAATTTTTCCATGGACACCCATTTTGACACATATAATGGATGTGAAAAGTTTTGTAGCATTCCGGTAAGGCCTCGATGCATTTTGCGTTCTTGCGGCACCGTCGTGCGTGCGATTCAAGGCACGACGGGACGGGAGCGGAGGCCACGCGAGTTAGAAATAATTTCCGAGGAATTTTGCATGGACACCCATTTTGACACATAGAATGGATGTGCAAATTTTCTTAGCATTCCGGTAAGGCCTCGGTGCATTTTGCATTCTTGCCCGACACCGTCGTGCACGTGCACGATTCAAGGCACGACACGGATGGGAACGGAGGCCACGCGAGTTAGGGAAAAAATTTCGCGATGAATATTTGAATGGACACCACTTTTGACACATAGAATGGATGTGCAAAGCTTCATAGCATTCCGGTAAGGCCTCGGTGCATTTTGCGTTCTTGCGGGCACCGTCGTGCATGCGATTCAAGGCCGACACGGACGAGCGGAGGCCACGCGAGTTAGGGAAATAATTTCCCGATGAATTTTTGCATGGACACCCATTTTGACACATAAAATGGATGTGTAAAGTTTCGTAGCATTCCGGTAAGGCCTCGCTGCATTTTGCGTTCTTGCCCGACACCGTCGTGCGTGCGATTCAAGGCCGCGACACGGACGAGAGGAGCCGATTAGGAAAGAATTTCCCCATGAAGTTTTTCTTGGTCACCCATTTTGACACATAGAATGGATTTTCAAAGTTTTGTAGCATTCCGGTAAGGCCTCGGTGCATTTTGCGTTCTTGCCTGACACCGACGTGCACGTGCACGATTCAAGGCACGACACGGACAAGAACAGAGGCCACTCGAGTTAGGGAAAGAATTTCCCGATTAATTTTAGCATGGACACCCATTTTGACACATATAATGGATGTGCAAGGTTTCGTAGCATTCCGGTAAGGCCTCGGTGTATTTTGCGTTCTTGCGGCAACCGCGTGCACTGCGATTCAAGGCCGACACGGACGAGGCGGAGGCCACGTGAGTTAGGAAAGCATTTCCTATGAATTTTCCATGGACACCCATTTTGACACATATAATGGATGTGAAAAGTTTTGTAGCATTCCGGTAAGGCCTCGATGCATTTTGCGTTCTTGCGGGCACCGTCGTGCGTGCGATTCAGGCACGACACGGACGGGGCGGAGGCCACGCGAGTTAGGAAATAATTTCCTGAGGAATTTTGCATTGACACCCATTTTGACACATAGAATGGATGTGCAAATTTTCTTAGCATTCGGTAAGGCCTCGGTGCATTTGCATTCTTGCGACACCGTGCGTGCTGCGATTCAAGGCACGACACGGATGGGAGCGGAGGCCACCGAGTTAGGGAAAGAATTTCGCGATGAATATTTGAATGGACACCCATTTTGACACATAGAATGGATGTGCAAAGCTTCATAGCATTCCGGTAAGGCCTCGGTGCATTTTGCGTTCTTGCCCGACACCGTCGTGCGTGCGATTCAAGGCACGACACGGACGGGAGCGGAGGCCACGAGTTAGGAAAGAATTTCCCGATGAATTTTGCATGGACACCCATTTTGACACATAAAATGGATGTGTAAAGTTTCGTAAATTCGGTGAGCCTCGCTGCATTTTGCGTTCTTGCGCAAATCGTGCGTGCGATTCAAGGCACGACGGGGACGAGGCGGAGGCCATGCCGATTAGGGAAAGATTTCCCCATGAAGTTTTCTTGGTCACCCATTTTGACACATAGAATGGATTTGCAAAGTTTTGTAGCATTCCGGTAAGGCCTCGGTGCATTTTGCGTTTTGCATCGTCGTTACGTGCGATTCAAGGCCGCGACACGGACGGAGCGGAGGCCACGCGAGTTGGGAAAGAATTTCGAGATGAATTTTGCATGGACACCCATTTTAACACATAGAGTGGATCGCAAAGTTTCATAGCATACGGTAAGCCTCGGTGCATTTCGTTCTTGCGGGCAAGTCGTGCGTGCCGCGATTCAAGGCACGACACGCGGCGAGCGAAGCCACGAGTTAGGGAAAGAATTTCCCGATGAATTTTGCATGGACACCCATTTTGACACATAAAATGGATGTGCAAAGTTTAAGCATTCCGTAAGGCCTCGGTGCATTTGCGTTCTTGCGGCAGCGTGCATACATGCGATTCAAGGCCGACACGGACGGGAGCGGAGGATACGCGAGTTAGGAAAGAATTTCCCGATGAATTTTCATGGACACCCATTTTGACACATAGAATGGATGTGCAAAGTTTCGTAGCATTCGGTAAGGCCTCGGTGCATTTTGCGTTCTTGCGGACACCGCATGCGTGCGATTCAAGGCACGACACGGACAGGAACGGAGGCCACGCGAGTTAGGGAAAGCATTTCCCGATGAATTTTAGCATGGACACCCATTTTGACACATATAATGGATGTGCAATGTTTCGTAGCATTTCGGTAAGGCCTCGGTGCATTTTGCGTTCTTGCGGGCAAGCGTGCATACGCGATTCAAGGCGCGACACGGACGAGGCGGAGGCCACGTGAGTTAGGGAAAGCATTTCCCTATGAATTTTTACATGGACACCCATTTTGACACATATAATGGATGTGAAAAGGTTTGTAGCATTCCGGTAAGGCCTCGATGCATTTTGTGTTCTTGCCCGACACCGTCGTGCACGTGCGATTCAAGGCCGCGACACGGACGGGAGCGGAGGCCACGCGAGTTAGGAAATAATTTCCTGAGGAATTTTGCATGGACACCCATTTGACACACAGAATGGATGTGCAAAGTTTCTTAACATTCGGTAAGCCTCGGTGCATTTTGCGTTCTTGCGGACACCGTCGTGCGTGCGATTCAAGGCACGACACGGATGGGAGCGGAGGCCACGCGAGTTAGGGAAGAATTTCGCGATGAATATTTGAATGGACACCCTTTTGACACATAGAATGGATGTGCAAAGCTTCGTAGCATTCGGTAAGCCTCGGTGCATTTGCGTTCTTGCCCGCCGTCGTGCGTCTGCGATTCAAGCCGCGACGGACGGGAGCGGAGGCCCGCGAGTTAGGAAAGAATTTCCCGATGAATTTTGCATGGACACCCATTTTGACATAAAATGGATGTGTAAAGTTTCGTAGCATTCGGTAAGGCCTCGGTGCATTTTGCGTTTTGCCCTACCGTCGTGCGTCTGCGATTCAAGGCCGGGACGGGAGCGGAGGCCACGCGAGTTGGGGAAAGAATTTCGAGATGAATTTTGCATGGACACATTTTAACACAGAGTGGATGTGCAAAGTTTCATAGCATACCGTAAGCCTCGGTGCATTTTGCGTTCTTGCGGGCAAATCGTGCTGCGTGCGATTCAAGGCCGACACGGACGGGAGCGAGCCATGCGAGTTAGGAAAGAATTTCCGATAAATTTTGCATGGACACCCATTTTGACACATAAAATGGATGTGCAAAGTTCGTAACATTCAGTAAGGCCTCGGTGCATTTGCGTTCTTGCGGGCAAGTCGTGCCGTGCGATTCAAGGCACGACACGGACGGGAGCGGAGGCCACGCGAGTTAGGAAAGAATTTCCGATGAATTTTCATGGACACCCATTTTGACACATAGAATGGATGTGCAAAGTTTCGTAACATACAGTAAGCCTCGGTGCATTTGTGTTCTTGCAGGCAAGCGTGCACGTGCGATTCAAGGCACGACGGACGGGAGCGGAGGCCACGAGTTAGGGAAAGAATTTCCCGATGAATTTTTTCATGGACAACCATTTTGACACATAGAATGGATGTGCAAAGTTTCGTAGCATTCCGGTAAGGCCTCGGTGCATTTTGCGTTCTTGCCCGACACCGACAGGAACGGAGGCCACGCGAGTTAGGGAAAGCATTTCCCGATGAATTTTAGCATGGACACCAGTTTGGACACATATAATGGATGTGCAAAGTTTAGTAGCATTCGGTGAGCCTCGGTGCATTTTGCGTTCTTGCCCGCACCGTCGTGCTCGTGCGCGATTCAAGGCGCGACACGGGAGAGCGAGCCATCGAGTTAGGGAAAGAATTTCCGATAAATTTTGCATGGACACCCATTTTGACACATAAAATGGATGTGCAAAGTTCATTAACGTGCGGTAAGGCCTCGGTGCATTTTGCGTTCTTGCGGGCACCGTCGTGCGTGCGATTCAAGGCCGCGACACGGACGGGAGCGGAGGCCCGCGAGTTAGGAAAGAATTTCCCGATGAATTTTCATGGACACCCATTTTGACACATAGAATGGATGTGCAAAGTTTCGTAACATACGGTGAGGCCTCGGTGCATTTTGTGTTCTTGCGGACACCGGCGTGCGTGCGATTCAAGGCCGACAGACGGGAGCGGAGGCCACGAGTTAGGAAAGAATTTCCCGATGAATTTTCATGGACAACCATTTTGACACATAGAATGGATGTGCAAAGTTTCGTAACATTCCGGTAAGGCCTCGGTGCATTTTGCGTTCTTTCCGACACCGACAGGAACGGAGGCCACGCGAGTTAGGGAAAGCATTTCCCGATGAATTTTAGCATGGACACCAGTTTGGACACATATAATGGATGTGCAAAGTTTCGTAGCATTCGGTAAGGCCTCGGTGCATTTGCGTTCTTGCAAACACCGGCGTGCACATGCGCGATTCAAGGCACGACACGGACGGGAGCGGAGGACCGCGAGTTAGGGAAAATTTCCGATGAATTTTCATGGACACCCATTTTGACACATAGAATGGATGTGCAAAGTTTCGTAAGCATTCGGTAAGGCCTCGGTGCATTTGCGTTCTTTCCGGCAAGGCGTGCAAGTGCGATTCAAGGCACGACACGGACGAGGAGCGGAGGCCGCGAGTTAGGAAAGCATTTCGATGAATTTTAACATGGACACCCATTTTGACACATATAATGGATGTGCAAAGTTTCGTAGCATTCCGGTAAGGCCTCGGTGCATTTTGCGTTCTTGCCCGTCACCGACATGCACATGCACGATTCAAGGCACGACACGGACAGGAACGGAGGCCACGTGAGTTAGGGAAAGCATTTCCCTATGAATTTTTGCATGGACACCCATTTTGACACATATAATGGATGTGAAAAGTTTTGTAGCATTCCGGTAAGGCCTCGATGCATTTTGCGTTCTTGCCCGACACCGTCGTGCACGTGCACGATTCAAGGCACGACACGGACGGGATCGGAGGCCATCCGAGTTAGGGAAATAATTTCCTGAGGAATTTTTGCATGGACACCCATTTTGACACACAGAATGGATGTGCAAAGTTTCTTAGCATTCGGTAAGCCTCGGTGCATTTGCGTTCTTTCCGGACACGTCGTTACTGCGTGCGATTCAAGGCCACGACACGGATGGGAGCGGAGGCCCGCGAGTTAGGGAAAGAATTTCGCGTTGAATATTTGAATGGACACCCATTTTGACACATAGAATGGATGTGCAAAGCTTAGTAGCATTCGGTAGGCCTCGGTGCATTTTGCGTTCTTGCGGACACCGTCGTGCGTGCGATTCAAGGCACGACACGGACGGAGCACCGAGTTAGGGAAAGAATTTCCGATGAATTTTGCATGGACACCCATTTTGACACATAAAATGGATGTGTAAAGTTTCGTAGCATTCGGTAAGGCCTCGCTGCATTTGCGTTCTTGCGGGCAGTCGTGCATTACGCGATTCAAGGCCGCGACACGGACGGGGGCGGAGGCCATGCCGTTAGGGAAAGAATTTCCCCATGAAGTTTTCTTGGTCACCCATTTTACACATAGAATGGATTTGCAAAGTTTCATAGCATTCGGTAAGGCCTCGGTGCATTTTGCGTTTTGCCTACCCGTCGTGCGCGTGCGATTCAAGGCCGCGACTGAGCGGGAGCGGAGCCACGCGAGTTGGGAAAGAATTTCGAGATGAATTTTTGCATGGACACACATTTAACACAAGTGGATGTGCAAAGTTTCATAGCATACCGGTAAGGCCTCGGTGCATTTTGCGTTCTTGCGGGCACCGTCGTGCTGCGTGCCGATTCAAGGCCGACACGGACGGGGCAAATATGAGTTAGGAAAGAATTTCCCGATAAATTTTGCATGGACACCCATTTGACATCTAAAATGGATGTGCAAAGTTTCGTAATTCGGTAAGGCCTCGGTGCATTTTGCGTTCTTGCGGGCACCGTCGTGCGTGCGATTCAAGGCACGACACGGGGCGGGAGGCCACGCGGATTAGGAAAGAATTTCCCGATGAATTTTTCATGGACACCCATTTTGACACATAGAATGGATGTGCAAAGTTTAGTACATTCCGGTAAGGCCTCGGTGCATTTTGTGTTCTTGCGGGCAAGGCGTGCGTGCGATTCAAGGCACGACACGGGGAGCGGAGGCCACGCGAGTTAGAAAAGAATTTCCGATGAATTTTTCATGGACAACCATTTTGACACATAGAATGGATGTGCAAAGTTTCGTGCATTCAGTAAGGCCTCGGTGCATTTTGCGTTCTTGCCCGACACCGACAGGAACGGAGGCCACGCGAGTTAGGGAAAGCATTTCCCGATGAATTTTAGCATGGACACCAGTTTGGACACATATAATGGATGTGCAAAGTTTCGTAGCATTCCGGTAAGGCCTCGGTGCATTTTGCGTTCTTGCCCGACACCGACGTGCACATGCACGATTCAAGGCACGACACGGACGGGAACGGAGGACACGCGAGTTAGGGAAAGAATTTCCCGATGAATTTTTTCATGGACACCCATTTTGACACATAGAATGGATGTGCAAAGTTTCGTAGCATTCCGGTAAGGCCTCGGTGCATTTTGCGTTCTTGCCCGCAAGCGTGCGTGCACGATTCAAGGCACGACACAGACAGGAACGGAGGCCACGCGAGTTAGGGAAAGCATTTCCCGATGAATTTTAGCATGGACACCCATTTTGACACATATAATGGATGTGCAAAGTTTCGTAACATTTGGTAAGCCTCGGTGCATTTTGCATTCTTGCCCGGCGTGCACACGCGATTCAAGCACGACACGGACGAGCGGAGGCCACGTGAGTTAGGAAAGCATTTCCTATGAATATTGCATGGACACCCATTTTGACACATATAATGGATGTGAAAAGTTTTGTAGCATTCGGTGAGCCTCGATGCATTTTGCGTTCTTGCAGGACACCGTCGTGCGTGCGATTCAAGGCACGACACGGACGGGAACGGAGGCCACGCGAGTTAGGGAAATAATTTCCTGAGGAATTTTTGCATGGACACCCATTTTGACACACAGAATGGATGTGCAAAGTTTCTTAGCATTCCGGTAAGGTCTCGGTGCATTTTGCGTTCTTGCCCGACACCGTCGTGCACGTGCACGATTCAAGGCACGACACGGATGGGAACGGAGGCCACGCGAGTTAGGGAAAGAATTTCGCGATGAATATTTGAATGGACACCCATTTTGACACATAGAATGGATGTGCAAAGCTTCGTAGCATTCCGGTAAGGCCTCGGTGCATTTTGCGTTCTTGCCCGACACCGTCGTGCACGTGCACGATTCAAGGCACGACACGGACGGGAGCGGAGGCCACGCGAGTTAGGAAAGAATTTCCGATGAATTTTGCATGGACACCCATTTTGACTCATAAAATGGATGTGTAAAGTTTATTAGCATTCGGTAAGGCCTCGGTGCATTTGCGTTCTTGCCGACAAGTCGTGCGTGCCGCGATTCAAGGCCGCGACACGGACGGGAACGGAGGCCATGCCAGTTAGGGAAAGAATTTACCCATGAAGTTTTTCTTGGTCACCCATTTTTACACATAGAATGGATTTGCAAAGTTTCGTAGCATTCCGGTAAGGCCTCGGTGCATTTTGCGTTTTTGCCCTACACCGTCGTGCACGTGCACGATTCAAGGCACGACACGGGCGGGAATGGAGGCCACGCGAGTTGGGGAAAGAATTTCGAGATGAATTTTTGCATGGACACACATTTTAACACAGAGTGGATGTGCAAAGTTTCATAGCATACCGGTAAGGCCTCGGTGCATTTTGCGTTCTTGCCCGACACTGTCGTGCTCGTGCACGATTCAAGGCACGACACGGACACGAACGGAGGCCACGTGAGTTAGGGAAAGCATTTCCCTATGAATTTTTCCATGGACACCCATTTTGACACATATAATGGATGTGAAAAGTTTTGTACCATTCCGGTACGGCCTCGATGCATTTTGCGTTCTTGCCCGACACCGTCGTGCACGTGCACGATTCAAGGCACGACACGGACGGGAACGGAGGCCACGCGAGTTAGGAAATAATTTCCTGAGGAATTTTTGCATGGACACCCATTTTGACACATAGAATGGATGTGCAAATTTTCTTAGCATTCGGTAAGGCCTCGGTGCATTCGCATTCTTGCGGGCACCGTCGTGCTGCGTGCGATTCAAGGCACGACACGGATGGGAGCGGTGGCCCGAGTTAGGGAAAGAATTTCGCGATGAATATTTGAATGGACACCCATTTTGACACATAGAATGGATGTGCAAAGCTTCGTAGCATTCGGTAAGGCCTCGGTGCATTTTGCGTTCTTGCCCGACACCGTCGTGCCGTGCGATTCAAGGCCGCGACGGACGGGGCGGAGGCCGCGAGTTAGGAAAGAATTTCCCGATGAATTTTGCATGGACACCCATTTTGACATAAAATGGATGTGTAAAGTTTCGTAGCATTCGGTAAGCCTCGCTGCATTTTGCGTTCTTGCGGACACCGTCGTGCGTGCGATTCAAGGCACGACACGGACGGGAACGGAGGCCATGCCAGTTAGGGAAAGAATTTCCCCATGAAGTTTTTCTTGGTCACCCATTTTTACACAGAATGGATTTGCAAAGTTTCGTAGCATTCCGTGAGGCCTCGGTGCATTTGCGTTTTGCCTACACATTCGTTACGTGCGATTCAAGGCGGACGGAGCGGAGGCCAACCGAGTTAGGAAAGCATTTCCCGATGAATTTTAGCATGGACACCCATTTTGACACATATAATGGATGTGCAAAGTTTCGTAGCATTCCGGTAAGGCCTCGGTGCATTTTGCGTTCTTGCCCGACACCGACGTGCACATGCACGATTCAAGGCACGACACGGACAGGAACGGAGGCCACGTGAGTTAGGGAAAGCATTTCCCTATGAATTTTTGCATGGACACCCATTTTGACACATATAATGGATGTGAAAAGTTTTGTAGCATTCCGGTAAGGCCTCGATGCATTTTGCGTTCTTGCCCGACACCGTCGTGCGTGCAGTACGATTCAAGGCACGACACGGACGGGAACGGAGGCCACGCGAGTTAGGGAAATAATTTCCTGAGGAATTTTTGCATGGACACCCATTTTGACACACAGAATGGATGTGCAAAGTTTCTTAGCATTCCGGTAAGGCCTCGGTGCATTTTGCGTTCTTGCCCGACACCGTCGTGCGTGCACGATTCAAGGCACGACACGGACGGGAACGGAGGCCACGCGAGTTAGGGAAAGAATTTCCTGATGAATTTTTTCATGGACAACCATTTTGACATATATAATGGATGTGCAAAGTTTCGTAGCATTCCGGTAAGGCCTCGGTGCATTTTGCGTTCTTGCCCGACACCGACGTGCACGTGCACGATTCAAGGCACGACACGGACAGGAACGGAGGCCACGTGAGTTAGGGAAAGCATTTCCCTATGAATTTTTGCATGGACACCCATTTTGACACATATAATGGATGTGAAAAGTTTTGTAGCATTCCGGTAAGGCCTCGATGCATTTTGCGTTCTTGCGGGCACGTCGTGCCGTGCGATTCAAGGCCGCACGGGCGGGAGCGGAGGCCCGCGAGTTAGGTAAATAATTTCCTGAGGAATTTTTGCATGGACACCCATTTTGACACATAGAATGGATGTGCAAATTTTCTTAGCATTCCGGTAAGGCCTCGGTGCATTTTGCATTCTTGCCCGCAAATTCGTGCGTGCCGCGATTCAAGGCCGACACGGATGGGAGCGGAGGCCACGCGAGTTAGGGAAAGAATTTCGCGATGAATATTTGAATGGACACCCATTTTGACACATATAATGGATGTGCAAAGCTTCGTAGCATTCCGGTAAGGCCTCGGTGCATTTTGCGTTCTTGCGGGCACCGTCGTGCGTGCGATTCAAGGCACGACACGGACGGGGCGGAGGCCACGCGAGTTAGGGAAAGAATTTCGATGAATTTTGCATGGACACCCATTTTGACACATAAAATGGATGTGTAAAATCTCGTAGCATTCGGTGAGCCTCGCTGCATTTTGCGTTCTTGCGGGCACCGTCGTGCGTGCGATTCAAGGCCGCGACACGGACGGAGCAGGCCCGCCAGTTAGGGAAAAATTTACCCATGAAGTTTTTCTTGGTCACCCATTGTGACACATAGAATGGATTTGCAAAGTTTCGTAGCATTCCGGTAAGGCCTCGGTGCATTTGCGTTTTGCGGACAGCGTCGTGCGATGCGATTCAAGGCCGCGACACGGACGGGAACGGAGGCCACGCGAGTTGGGGAAAGAATTTCGAGATGAATTTTTGCATGGACACCCATTTTAACACATAGAGTGGATGTGCAAAGTTTCATAGCATACCGGTAAGGCCTCGGTGCATTTTGCGTTCTTGCGGGCAAATCGTGCACGTGCACGATTCAAGGCACGACACGGACGGGAACAGAAGCCACGCGAGTTAGGGAAAGAATTTCCCGATGAATTTTTGCATGGACACCCATTTTGACACATAAAATGGATGTGCAAAGTTTCGTAGCATTCGGTAAGGCCTCGGTGCATTTTGCGTTCTTGCGGGCACAGTCGTGCGTGCCGATTCAAGGCCGCGACGGACGGGAGCGGAGGCCACGAGTTAGGGAAAGAATTTCCCGATGAATTTTTTCATGGACACCCATTTTGACACATATAATGGATGTGCAAAGTTTCGTAACATTCGGTAAGCCTCGGTGCATTTTGCGTTCTTGCCCGACAAGCGTGCACGTACTGCGATTCAAGGCCGACACGGGCGGGCAGGCCCACAGCGAGTTAGGGAAAGAATTTCCCGATGAATTTTAGCATGGACACCCATTTTGACACATAGAATGGTTGTGCAAAGTTTCGTAGCATTCCGGTAAGGCCTCGGTGCATTTTGCGTTCTTGCCCGACACCGCGTGCGTGCGATTCAAGGCCGACACGGACGAGGAGCGGAGGCCACGCGAGTTAGGAAAGCATTTCCCGATGAATTTTAACATGGACACCCATTTTGACACATATAATGGATGTGCAAAGTTTCGTAACATTCGGTGAGCCTCGGTGCATTTTGCGTTCTTGCAGGCAAGCGTGCACATGCGATTCAAGGCACGACAGGGACGAGCGGAGGCCCGTGAGTTAGAAAGCATTTCCCTATGAATTTTTGCATGGACACCCATTTTGACACATATAATGGATGTGAAAAGTTTTGTAGCATTCCGGTAAGGCCTCGATGCATTTTGCGTTCTTGCCTGCCGTCGTGCGTGCGATTCAAGGCCGACACGGACGGGAGCGGAGGCCGCGAGTTAGGAAATAATTTCCTGAGGAATTTTGCATGGACACCCATTTTGACACACAGAATGGATGTGCAAAGTTTCTTAGCATTCGGTAAGGCCTCGGTGCATTTGCGTTCTTGCGGACACCGTCGTGCGTGCGATTCAAGGCACGACACGGATGGGAGCGGAGGCCACGAGTTAGGGAAAGAATTTCGCGATGAATATTTGAATGGACACCCATTTTGACACATAGAATGGATGTGCAAAGCTTCGTAGCATTCGGTGGGCCTCGGTGCATTTTGCGTTCTTGCGGACACCGTCGTGCGTGCGATTCAAGGCACGACACGGACGGGAACGGAGGCCACGCGAGATAGGGAAAGAATTTCCCGATGAATTTTTGCATGGACACCCATTTTGACACATAAAATGGATATGTAAAGTTTCGTAGCATTCCGGTAAGGCCTCGCTGCATTTTGCGTTCTTGCCCGACACCGTCGTGCACGTGCACGATTCAAGGCACGACACGGACGGGAACGGAGGCCATGCCAGTTAGGGAAAGAATTTCCCCATGAAGTTTTTCTTGGTCACCCATTTTTACACATAGAATGGATTTGCAAAGTTTCGTAGCATTCCGGTAAGGCCTCGGTGCATTTTGCGTTTTTGCCCTACACCGTCGTGCACGTGCACGATTCAAGGCACGGCACGGACGGGAACGGAGGCCACGCGAGTTGTGGAAAGAATTTCGAGATGAATTTTTGCATGGACACACATTTTAACACATAGAGTGGATGTGCAAAGTTTCATAGCATACCGGTAAGGCCTCGGTGCATTTTGCGTTCTTGCCCGACACCGTCGTGCTCGTGCACGATTCAAGGCACGACACGGACGGGAACAGAAGCCACGCGAGTTAGGGAAATAATTTCCCGATAAATTTTTGCATGGACACCCATTTTGACACATAAAATGGACGTGCAAAGTTTCGTAGCATTCTAGTAAGGCCTCGGTGCATTTTGCGTTCTTGCCGACAAGTCGTGCGTGCGATTCAAGGCACGACGGACGGGAGCGGAGGCCCACGAGTTAGGAAAGAATTTCCGATGAATTTTCATGGACACCCATTTTGACACATAGAATGGATGTGCAAAGTTTCGGTGAGCCTCGGTGCATTTGTGTTCTTGCGACACCGGCGTGGGCGTGCACGATTCAAGGCACGACACGGACGGGAACGGAGGCCACGCGAGTTAGGGAAAGAATTTCCCGATGAATTTTTTCTTGGACACCCATTTTGACACATAGAATGGTTGTGCAAAGTTTCGTAGCATTCCGGTAAGGCCTCGGTGCATTTTGCGTTCTTGCCCGGCGTGCGTGCGATTCAAGGCACGACACGGACGGGAACGGAGGCCACGCGAGTTAGGAAAGCATTTCCCGATGAATTTTACATGGACACCCATTTTGACATATAATGGATGTGCAAAGTTTCGTAGCATTCGGTAAGGCCTCGGTGCATTTGCGTTCTTGCCCGACAAGCGTGCACTACACGATTCAAGGCCGACACGGACGAGAGCGGAGGCCCGCGTGAGTTAGGAAAGCATTTCCCTATGAATTTTTGCATGGACACCCATTTTGACACATATAATGGATGTGAAAAGTTTTGTAGCATTCCGGTAAGGCCTCGATGCATTTTGCGTTCTTGCGGGCACATCGTGCGTGCTGCGATTCAAGGCACACGGGCGGGAGCGGAGGCCCGCGAGTTAGGAAATAATTTCTGAGAATTTTGCATGGACACCCATTTTGACACACAGAATGGATGTGCAAAGTTTCTTAGCATTCCGGTAAGGCCTCGGTGCATTTTGCGTTCTTGCCCGACACCGTCGTGCACGTGCACGATTCAAGGCACGACACGGATGGGAACGGAGGCCACGCGAGTTAGGGAAAGAATTTCGCGATGAATATTTGAATGGACACCCATTTTGACACATAGAATGGATGTGCAAAGCTTCGTAGCATTCCGGTAAGGCCTCGGTGCATTTTGCGTTCTTGCGGCAAGTCGGTGCGTGCGCGATTCAAGGCACGACACGGACGGGAGCGGAGGCCACGCGAGATAGGGAAAGAATTTCCCGATGAATTTTGCATGGACACCCATTTGACACATAAAATGGATATGTAAAGTTCGTAGCATTCAGTGAGCCTCGCTGCATTTGCGTTCTTGCGGACAAATCGTTACTGCGTGCGATTCAGGCCGCGACGGGGCGGGGAGCGGAGGCCATGCCAGTTAGGGAATTTCCCCATGAAGTTTTCTTGGTCACCCATTTTACACATAGAATGGATTTGCAAAGTTTCGTAGCATTCGGTAAGCCTCGGTGCATTTTGCGTTTTGCCTGCAACGTGCGTGCACGATTCAAGGCCGACACGGACGGGAGCGGAGGCCACGCGAGTTGGGAAAGCATTTCGAGATGAATTTTGCATGGACACATTTTAACACATAGGTGGATGTGCAAGTTTCATAACATACAGTGAAGCCCGGTGCATTTGCGTTCTTGCGGGCTCGTGCTCGTGCGATTCAAGCCCGACAGACGGGAGCGAAGCCACGCGAGTTAGAAATAATTTCCCAATAAATTTTGCATGGACACCCATTTTGACACATAAAATGGGCGTGCAAGTTTCGTAGCATTCAGTAAGGCCTCGGTGCATTTGCGTTCTTGCGGACACCGTCGTGCGTTCGCGATTCAAGGCGACACGGACGAGAGCGGAGGCCCGCGAGTTAGGGAAGAATTTCCGATGAATTTTCATGGACACCCATTTGACACATAGAATGGATGTGCAAAGTTTTGTAGCATTCGGTAAGGCCTCGGTGCATTTTGTGTTCTTGCGGCACCGCGTGGGCGTGCGATTCAAGGCACGACACGGACGGGAGCGGAGGCCACGCGAGTTAGGAAAGAATTTCCCGATGAATTTTCATGGACACCATTTTGACACATAGAATGGATGTGCAAAGTTTCGTAGCATTCGGTAAGGCCTCGGTGCATTTGCGTTCTTGCGGGCAAGCGAGGAGCGGAGGCCAGCGAGTTAGGAAAGCATTTCCGATGAATTTTACATGGACACCAGTTTGGACACATATAATGGATGTGCAAAGTTTCGTAGCATTCGGTAAGGCCTCGGTGCATTTGCGTTCTTGCGGCACCGCGTGCACATGCGATTCAAGGCCGCGACGGGGAGCGAGGACGCGAGTTAGGGAAAGAATTTCCGATGATTTTTCATGGACACCCATTTTGACACATAGAATGGATGTGCAAAGTTTCGTAACATTCGGTAATGCCTCGGTGCATTTTGCGTTCTTGCCGACGCCGGCGTGCACGTGCAGTTCAAGGCCGACACGGACGAGGCGAGGCCCGCACGAGTTAGGAAAGCATTTCCGATGAATTTTAACATGGACACCCATTTTGACACATATAATGGATGTGCAAAGTTTCGTAACATTCGGTAAGGCCTCGGTGCATTTTGCGTTCTTGCGAGCAAGCGTGCATTACGATTCAAGGCAACGACACGGACGAGCGGAGGCACGGGAGTTAGGAAAGCCCTATGATTTTGCATGGACACCCATTTGACACATATAATGGATGTGAAAAGTTTTGTAGCATTCGGTAAGGCCTCGATGCATTTGCATTCTTGCCGACACCGTCGTGCGTGCGATTCAAAGGCAGCGGACGAGGAGCGGAGGCCAGCGAGTTAGAAATAATTTCGAGGAATTTTGCATGGACACCCATTTTGACACATATAATGGATGTGCAAAGTTTCTTAGCATTCGGTAAGGCCTCGGTGCATTTTGCGTTCTTGCAGAAAAATCGTGCCGTGCGATTCAAGGCACGACACGGATGGGAGCGGAGGCCACGCGAGTTAGGAAAGAATTTCCGATGAATATTTGAATGGACACCCATTTTGACACATAGAATGGATGTGCAAATCTTCGTAACATTCGGTGAAGCCTCGGTGCATTTTCGTTCTTGCCCGACACCGTCGTGCCATGCGATTCGAGCCACGACACGGACGGGAGCGGAGGCCGCGAGTTAGGAAAAATTTCCGATGAATTTTGCATGGACACCCATTTTGACACATAAAATGGATGTGCAAGTTCGTAACATTCGGTAAGGCGTCGGTGCATTTGCGTCCTTGCGCGACACCGTCGTGCCGTGCGATTCAAGGCACGACGGACGGGGAGCAGAGCCCGCGAGATAGGAAATAATTTCCGATGAATTTTGCATGGACACCCATTTTAACACATAGAATGGATGTGCAAAGTTTAGTAACATTCCGGTAAGGCCTCGGTGCATTTGCGTTCTTGCCCAACCGGCGTACCGTACGATTCAAGGCCGGCGAGGACGGGAGCGGAGGACCGCGCGAGTTAGGAAAGAATTTCCCGATGAATTTTGCATGGACACCCATTTTGACACATAAAATGGATGTGCAAAGTTTCGTAACATTCGGTAAGGCCTCGGTGCATTTGCGTCCTTGCGGGACACGTCGTGCGTGCGATTCAAACTGCCAGGCGGAGCAGGCCACGCGAGATAGGGAAGAATTTCCCGATGAATTTTATGGACACCCTTTTTGACACATATAATGGATGTGCAAAGTTTCTTAGCATTCGGTAAGGCGTCGGTGCATTTGCGTCCTTGCCGACACCGTCGTGCCGTGCGATTCAAGGCCGATCTGAAGAGGAGCGGAGGCCACGCGAGTTGGAAATAATTTCGATGAATTTTGCATGGACACCCATTTGACACATAGAATGGATGTCAAAGTTTGTAACATTCGGTAAGGCCTCGGTGCATTTGCGTTCTTGCCCAACACCGGCGTGCGTGCGATTCAGGCCGCGACACGGACGGAGCGGAGGCCACTCGAGTTAGGAAAGCATTTCGATGAATTTTAGCATGGACACCCATTTTGACACATATAATGGATGTGCAATGTTTTGTAGCATTCAGTGAGCCTCGGTGCATTTCGCGTTCTTGCCCGAACACCGGCGTGCACATGCGATTCAAGGCCTGCAGACGAGGCAGGCCACGTGAGTTAGGAAAGCATTTCCTATGAATTTTGCATGGACACCCATTTTGACACATATAATGGATGTGAAAGTTTTGTAGCATTCGGTAAGCCTCGATGCATTTTGCGTTCTTGCGGACCCGCGTGCGTGCACGATTCAAGGCCGCGACACGGAGAGGAGCGGAGGCCACGCGAGTTAGGAAAGCATTTCGATGAATTTTACATGGACACCAGTTTTGACACATATAATGGATGTGCAAAGTTTCGTAGCATTCGGTGAGGCCTCGGTGCATTTTGCGTTCTTGCCGGCACGGCGTGCACGTACGCGATTCAAGGCCGCGACGGACGGGAGCGGAGGACACGCGAGTTAGAAAGAATTTCCCGATGAATTTTCATGGACACCCATTTTGACACATAGAATGGTTGTGCAAAGTTTCGTAGCATTCGGTAAGCCTCGGTGCATTTCGTTCTTGCGGGCAAGGCGTGCGTGCGATTGAGCCTGACCGGACGAGGCAGGCCACTCGAGTTAGGAAAGCATTTCCCTATGAATTTTACATGGACACCCATTTTACATATAATGGATGTGAAAAGTTTTGTAGCATTCGGTAAGGCCTCGATGCATTTTGCGTTCTTGCCGGCACCGTCGTGCGTACTGCGATTCAAGGCACGACACGGACGAGGAACGGAGGCCACGCGAGTTAGGGAAAGCATTTCCCTATAAATTTTGCATGGACACCCATTTTGACACATAGAATGGATGTGCAAAGTTTCGTAACATTCGGTAAGGCCTCGGTGCATTTGCGTTCTTGCCCATGCAAGCGGAGCGGAGGCCACCTTGAGTTAGGAAAGCATTTCCGATGAATTTTTATGGACACCAGTTTGGACATATAATGGATGTGCAAAGTTTCGTAGCATTCCGGTAAGGCCTCGGTGCATTTTGCGTTCTTGCCCGACACCGGCGTGCACGTGCACGATTCAAGGCCGCGACACGGACGGGGAGCGGAGGACCAGCGAGTTAGGAAAGAATTTCCCGATGAATTTTCATGGACACCCATTTTGACACATAGAATGGATGTGCAAAGTTTCTTAGCATTCCGGTAATGCCTCGGTGCATTTTGCGTTCTTGCCCGACACCGTCGTGCACGTGCACGATTCAAAGCCACGACGGACAGGAGCGGAGGCCGCAGTTAGGAAAGCATTTCAGATGAATTTTAACATGGACACCCATTTTGACACATATAATGGATGTGCAAAGTTTACGTAACATTCGGTAAGCCTCGGTGCATTTTGCGTTCTTGCCCGACACCGTCGTGCACATGCACGATTCAAGGCACGACAGGGGGAGCGGAGCCCGTGAGTTAGGAAAGCATTTCCCTATGAATTTTGCATGGACACCCATTTGACACATATAATGGATGTGAAAAGTTTTGTAGCATTCCGGTGGCCTCGATGCATTTTGCGTTCTTGCGAAACACCGTCGTGCGTGCCGCGATCAAATCACAGCCAGGAGGGGAGCGGAGCCCGCGAGTTAGGGATATAATTTCCCGAGGAATTTTTGCATGGACACCTATTTTGACACATATAATGGATGTGCAAAGTTTCTTAGCATTCCGGTAAGGCCTCGGTGCATTTTGCGTTCTTGCGGAAACAAATCGTGCTGCGTGGACGATTCAAGGCACGACACGGATGGGAACGGAGGCCACGCAAGTTAGTGAAAGAATTTCGCGATGAATATTTGAATGGACACCCATTTTGACACATAGAATGGATGTGCAAATCTTAGTAGCATTCGGTAAGGCCTCGGTGCATTTGCGTTCTTGCGGGCAAGTCGGTACGTGCTGCGATTCAAGGCACGACAGGACGAGGAGCGGAGGCCACGCGAGTTAGGAAAGAATTTCCCGATGAATTTTACATGGACACCCATTTTGACACATAAATGGATGTGCAAGTTTAACATTCCGGTAAGGCCTCGGTGCATTTGCGTTCTTGCCCGCAACACCGCGTGCATACCGATTCAAGGCCACGACACGGACGGGAATGGAGGCCACGTGAGTTAGGAAAGCATTTCCCTGAATTTTGCATGGACACCCATTTTGACACATATAATGGATGTGAAAAGTTTTGTAGCATTCCGGTAAGGCCTCGATGCATTTTGCGTTCTTGCCGGCTGCCGTCGTGCCGTCTGCGATCAAATCACGGCCGGGGCGAGGCAGGCCACGCAGGTGGGATATAATTTCCGAGGAATTTTGCATGGACACCCATTTTGACACATATAATGGATGTGCAAAGTTTCTTAGCATTCAGTAAGCCTCGGTGCATTTTGCGTTCTTGCCCGACACCGTCGTGCACGTGGACGATTCAAGGCACGACACGGATGGGAACGGAGGCCACGCGAGTTAGGGAAAGAATTTCGCGATGAATATTTGAATGGACACCCATTTTGACACATAGAATGGATGTGCAAATCTTACATGCATTCGGTAAGGCCTCGGTGCATTTCGTTCTTGCGGGCACCGTCGTGCACGTGCACGATTCAAGGCACGACACGGACGGGAGCGGAGGCCACGCGAGTTAGGGAAGAATTTCCGATGAATTTTGCATGGACACCATTTGACACATAAAATGGATGTGCAAAGTTTGTAACATTCGGTAAGGCCTCGGTGCATTTTGCGTTCACACGATCGTGCGTGCGCGATTCAAGGCCGCGACGAGGGCGAGCGGAGGCCACGAGTTAGGGAAAGAATTTCCGATGAATTTAATGGGCACCCATTTTGACACATATAATGGATGTGCAAAGTTTCTTAGCATTCCGTAAGGCGTCGGTGCATTTTGCGTCCTTGCCGGCACCGTCGTGCGTGCGATTCAAGGCACGACACGGACGGGAGCGGAGGCCAGCGAGTTAGGAAATAATTTCCCGATGAATTTTTATGGACACCCATTTTGACACATAGAATGGATGTGCAAAGTTCGTAGCATTCCGTAAGCCTCGGTGCATTTTGCGTTCTTGCCCAACACCGGCGTGCCGTGCCGCGATTCAAGGCCGACACGGACGAGGAGCGGAGGCCACTCGAGTTAGGAAAGCATTTCCGATGAATTTTAACATGGACACCCATTTTGACACATATAATGGATGTGTAAAGTTTCGTAGCATTCCGGTAAGGCCTCGGTGCATTTGCGTTCTTGCGGCGTGCACGTACCGATTCAAAACCTGACACGGACGAGGCGGAGGCCCGTGAGTTAGGAAAGCATTTCCTTTGAATTTTGCATGGACACCCATTTTGACACATATAATGGATGTGCAAAGTTTCGTAGCATTCGGTGGGCGTCGGTGCATTTTGCGTTCTTGCGAAACACCGGCGTGCGATGCGCGATTCAAGGCACGACACGGACGAGGAGCGGAGGCCCGCGAGTTAGGGGCATTTCCGATGAATTTTAGCATGGACACCAGTTTTGACACATATAATGGATGTGCAAAGTTTCGTAGCATTCCGGTAAGGCCTCGGTGCATTTTGCGTTCTTGCCCGACACCGTCGTGCATGCACGATTCAAGGCACGACACGGACGGGAACGGAGGACACGCGAGTTAGGGAAAGAATTTCCCGATGAATTTTTTCATGGACACCCATCTTGACACATAGAATGGTTGTGAAAAGTTTCGTAGCATTCCGGTAAGGCCTCGGTGCATTTTGCGTTCTTGCAGGCACCGGCGTGCCGTGCGATTCAAGGCCACGACGAGCGGAGCGGAGGCCAAGTTAGGGAAAGCATTTCCGATGAATTTTAACATGGACACCCATTTGACACATATAATGGATTGCAAAGTTTCGTAGCATTCGGTAAGGCCTCGGTGCATTTTGCGTTCTTGCCCGACACCGTACGCATTACTGCGATTCAAGGCCGCGACACGGACAGGAGCGGAGGCCACGTGAGTTAGGAAAGCATTTCCCTATGAATTTTGCATGGACACCCATTTTACATATAATGGATGTGAAAAGTTTGTAGCATTCGGTAAGGCCTCGATGCATTTGCGTTCTTGCCCGACACCGTCGTGCCGTGCCGCGATTCAAGGCCGACGCGGACGGAGCAGGCCCGCGAGTTAGGAAATAATTTCCTGCGGAATTTTGCATGGACACCCATTTGACATAGAATGGATGTGCAAAGTTTACGTAGCATTCGGTAAGGCCTCGGTGCATTTTCGTTCTTGCCCATTTGAGCAAGAGCGACCACCGCGAGTTAGGAAAGCATTTCGATGAATTTTAACATGGACACCAGTTTGGACACATATAATGGATGTGAAAAGTTTCGTAGCATTCCGGTAAGGCCTCGGTGCATTTTGCGTTCTTGCCCGACACCGACATGCACACACGCGATTCAAGCCGCGACACGGACGAGGAGCGGAGGACCGCGAGTTAGGGAAAATTTCCGATGAATTTTCATGGACACCCATTTTGACACATAGAATGGATGTGCAAAGTTTCTTAGCATTCGGTAATGCCTCGGTGCATTTGCGTTCTTGCCCGACACCGTTGCCGTGCGATTCAAGGCCGACACGGACAGAGCGGAGACCCGTGAGTTAGGAAAGCATTTCCGATGAATTTCATGGACACCCATTTGACATATAATGGATGTGCAATGTTTCGTAACATTCGGTAAGGCCTCGGTGCATTTGCGTTCTTGGCCCGTACCGGCGTACTGCGATTCAAGGCCGCGACACGGACGAGGAGCGGAGGCCACGTGAGTTAGGAAAGCATTTCCCTATGAATTTTGCATGGACACCCATTTGGCACATATAATGGATGTGAAAAGTTTGTAGCATTCCGGTGAGCCTCGATGCATTTTGCGTTCTTGCGGGCACCGTCGTGCCGTGCTTCGAACCAAATCACGGCCGGGGCGGGAGCGGAGGCCCACGCGAGTGGGATATAATTTCCGAGGAATTTTGCATGGACACCCATTTTGACACATATAATGGATGTGCAAAGTTTCTTAGCATTCCGGTAAGGCCTCGGTGCATTTTGTGTTCTTGCCCGACACCGTCGTGCACGTGGACGATTCAAGGCACGACACGGATGGGAACGGAGGCCACGCGAGTTAGGGAAAGAATTTCGCGATGAATATTTGAATGGACACCCATTTTGACACATAGAATGGATGTGCAAATCTTCGTAGCATTCGGTAAGGCCGGTGCATTTGCGTTCTTGCCGACCGTCGCGTGCCTGCGATTCAAGGCACGACGGATGAGGGCGGAGGCCCGCGAGTTAGGGAAAGAATTTCCCGATGAATTTTGCATGGACACCCATTTTGACACATAAAATGGATGTGCAAGTTTTGTAGCATTCGGTGGCCTCGGTGCATTTTGCGTTCTTGCCCGACACCGGCGTGCATGCGATTCAAGGCCGCGACGGACGGGGAGCGGAGGCCACGTGAGTTAGGAAAGCATTTCCTATGAATTTTGCATGGACACCCATTTGACACATATAATGGATGTGAAAGTTTTGTAGCATTCGGTAGGCCTCGGTGCATTTTGCGTTCTTGCCCGACACCGTCGTTACGCGTGCGATCAAATCACGAGCGGACGGGCAGGCCACAGCGAGTTAGGGATATAATTTCCAGAATTTTGCATGGACAACCATTTTGACACATATAATGGATGTGCAAAGTTTCTTGCATTCGGTGAGGCCTCGGTGCATTTGCGTTCTTGCGGACACCGTCGTGCGTGGGCGATTCAAGGCCGCACGGATGGGAGCGGAGGCCCGCGAGTTAGGGAAAATTTCGCGATGAATTTTGAATGGACACCCATTTTGACACATAGAATGGATGTGACCGTCTTGTAGCATTCGGTAAGGCCTCGGTGCATTTTGCGTTTGCAAACACCGTCGTGCCGTGCGATTCAAGGCACGACACGGGCGAGGAGCGGAGGCCGCGAGTTAGGGAAAGAATTTCCCGATGAATTTCATGGACACCCATTTTGACACATAAATGGATGTGCAAAGTTTCGTAACATTCGGTAAGGCCTCGGTGCATTTGCGTTCTTGCCGACACCGGCGTGCATGCGCGATTCAAAGGCCGCGACACGGACGAGAGCGGAGGCCCGCGTGAGTTAAGGCATTTCCCTGAATTTTGCATGGACACCCATTTTGACACATATAATGGATGTGAAAAGTTTTAGCATTCCGGTAAGGCCTCGATGCATTTTGCGTTCTTGCCGACAAATCGGTGTTGCCGCGATCAAATCACGGCGGGCGGAGCGGAGGCCCATGAGTTAGGGGATATAATTTCCGAGGAATTTTTGCATGGACACCCATTTGACACATATAATGGATGTGCAAAGTTTCTTAGCATTCAGTGAGCCTCGGTGCATTTTGTGTTCTTGCGACACCGTCGTGCGTGGGCGATTCAAGGCACGACATGGATGGGAGCGGAGCCACGCGGTGGGAAAGAATTTCGCGATGAATATTTGAATGGACACCCATTTTGACACATAGAATGGATGTGCAAATCTTAAGCATTCCGTGAGCCTCGGTGCATTTCGTTCTTGCGGACACCGTCGTGCAGTGCGATTCAAGCAAGACACGGAGGCGGGAGCAGGCCCACGGAGGTTAGGAAAGAATTTCCCGATGAATTTTTACATGGACACCCATTTTGACACATAAAATGGATGTGCAAAGTTTCGTAACATTGGTAAGGCCTCGGTGCATTTCGTTCTTGCAGGCACGATCGTGCGTGCCGATTCAAGGCACAACAGGAGGGGAGCGGAGGCCACCGAGTTGGGAACAGATTTCCGATGAATTTTAGCATGGCACCATTTTGACACATATAATGGATGTGCAAAGTTTCTTAGCATTCGGTAAGGCGTCGGTGCATTTGCGTCCTTGCGGCTTACCGTCGTGCATGCACGATTCAGGCACGACACGGACGGGAGCGGAGGCCACGAGTTAGGAAATAATTTCCGATGAATTTTGCATGGACACCATTTTGACACATAGAATGGATGTGCAAAGTTTCGTAGCATTCCGGTAAGGCCTCGGTGCATTTGCGTTCTTGCCCAACACGGCGTGCGTGCACGATCAAGGCACGACAGACGAGGAGCAGGCCCTCGAGTTAGGAAAGCATTTCCGATGAATTTTAACATGGACACCCATTTTGACACATATAATGGATGTGCAAAGTTTCGTAACATTCGGTGAGCCTCGGTGCATTTGCGTTCTTGCGGGCAAGCGTGCACCTGCGATTCAAGGCCGCGACACGGACGGAGCGAGGCCCGCGTGAGTTAGGCATTTCCCTTTGAATTTTGCATGGACACCCATTTGACACATATAATGGATGTGCAAAGTTTCGTAGCATTCGGTAAGGCGTCGGTGCATTTGCGTTCTTGCGGCCACCGGCGTGCATTACGCGATTCAAGGCGACACGGACGGAGCGGAGGCCCGCGAGTTAAGGAATTTCCGATGAATTTAACATGGACACGGTTTGACACATATAATGGATGTGCAAAGTTTCGTAGCATTCCAGTAAGCCTCGGTGCATTTGCGTTCTTGCCCGACACCGGCGTGCACGTACGCGATTCAAGGCCACGACGGATGAGGCAGGACCATGAGTTAGGAAAGAATTTCCGATGAATTTTCATGGACACCATTTGACACATAGAATGGTTGTGAAAAGTTTATAGCATTCCGTAGGCCTCGGTGCATTTGCGTTCTTGCCCGAAGCGTGCGTGCGATTCAAGGCCGACACGACGGGAGCGGAGGCCAGCGTTAAAGGAATTTTCGATGAATTTTAGCATGGACACCCATTTTGACACATATAATGGATTTGCAAAGTTTCGTAGCATTCCGGTAAGGCCTCGGTGCATTTTGCGTTCTTGCGGACACCGGCGTGCATGCGATTCAAAACCGCGACACGGGCGAGCAGGCCACGTGAGTTAGGGAAAGCATTTCCCTATGAATTTTTGCATGGACACCCATTTTTACACATATAATGGATGTGAAAAGTTTTGTAGCATTCCGGTAAGGCCTCGATGCATTTTGCGTTCTTGCCCGACACCGTCGTGCACGTGCACGATTCAAGGCACGACACGGACGGGAACGGAGGCCACGCGAGTTAGGGAAATAATTTCCTGCGGAATTTTTGCATGGACACCCATTTTGACACATAGAATGGATGTGCAAAGTTTCGTAGCATTCGGTAAGGCCTCGGTGCATTTTGCGTTCTTGCGGGCAAGCGTGCACGTACTGCGATTCAAGGCCGCGACGGACGAGACGGAGGAACCGCGAGTTAGGAAAAGAATTTCGCGATGAATTTTTCACGGACACCCATTTTGACATAGAATGGTTGTGCAAAGTTTCGTAGCATTCGGTAAGGCCTCGGTGCATTTTGCGTTCTTGCCGAGCACCCGTGCGTGCACGATTCAAGGCCGACACGGGCGGAGCGGAACCCCTTGAGTTAGAGCATTTCCGATGAATTTTACATGGACACCCATTTTGACACATATAATGGATTTGCAAAGTTTATTAGCATTCGGTAAGGCCTCGGTGCATTTTGCATTCTTGCGAAACACCGTCGTGCACATGCGATTCAAGGCCGCGACACGGGCGAGGAGGCCACGTGACTTAGGAAAGCATTTCCTATGAATTTTGCATGGACACCCATTTGACACATATAATGGATGTGAAAAGTTTTGTAGCATTCGGTAAGGCCTCGATGCATTTTGCGTTCGGCCCACGTGTGCTGCGTGCGATTCAAGGCCGACACGGACGGAGCAGAGGCCTTGAGTTAGGGAAAGAATTTCCCGATGAATTTTGGATGGACACCCATTTGACACATAAAATTGATGTGCAAAGTTTAGTAGCATTCGGTAAGGCCTCGGTGCATTTGCGTTCTTTCCGGCACGTCGTGCCGTGCGATTCAACCGACGACAGGAGCGGAGCGGAGGCCACGCGAGTTAGGAAAAGAATTTCCCGATGAATTTTAACATGGACCCCATTTTGACATATAATGGATGTGCAAAGTTTCTTAGCATTCGGTAAGGCCTCGGTGCATTTGCGTTTTGCCCGACATCGTGCGTTACGATTCAAGGCCACGACACGGACGGGAAAGAGGCCGCGAGTTAGGAAAGAATTTGAGATGAATTTTGCATGGACACCCATTTAACACATAGTGGATGTGCAAAGTTTCATGCATTCAGTAAGGCCTCGGTGCATTTTGCGTTCTTGCCGACACCGTCGTGCACGTTACGATTCAAGGCCGCGACACGACGGGAGCGAAGCCGCGAGTTAGGAAAGAAGAATTTCCCGATGAATTTTTGCATGGACATCCATTTTGACACATAAAATGGATGTGCAAAGTTTATAACATACGGTAAGGCCTCGGTGCATTTTGCGTTCTTGCCGACACGTCGTGCGTGCGACGTTCAACGCGCGCGACACGGACGGAGCGGAGACCACGCGAGTTAGGGAAAGAATTTCCGATGAATTTTGCATGGACATCCATTTTGACACATAAATGGATGTGCAGTTCGTGTATTCTGGTAAGGCCTCGGTGCATTTGCGTTCTTGCGGGCCACGGTCGTGCGTACGCGATTCAAGGCACAACTGCGAGGCGGGCAGGTACGCGAGTTAGGGAAAGAATTTCCGATGAATTTTAACATGGACACCCATTTTGACACATATAATGGATGTGCAAAGTTTCTTAGCATTCGGTAGGCCCGGTGCATTTGCGTCCTTGCGGAAACACCGTCGTGCATTACCGCGATTCAAGGCACACTGCGGGACGGAGCGGAGGCCGCGAGTTAGGAAATAATTTCCGATGAATTTTTGCATGGACACCCATTTTGACCATAGAATGGATGTGCAAAGTTTACGTAGCATTCAGGCCTCGGTGCATTTGCGTTCTTGTGACAAGCGTGCGTGCACGATTCAAAGCCGACGACCACGGACGGAGCAGAAACCTTTCGAGTTAGGAAAGCATTTCCCGATGAATTTTATGGTTTTGACACATATAATGGATGTGCAAAGTTTCGTAACATTCAGTAAGGCCTCGGTGCATTTGCGTTCTTGCCCGACTGCAGCGTGCACATGCGATTCAAGGCACGACACGGACGAGGAGCGGAGGCCACGTGAGTTAGGAAAGCATTTCCTTTGAATTTCATGGACACCCATTTTGACACATATAATGGATGTGAAATGTTTTGTAGCATTCGGTAAGGCCTCGATGCATTTTGCGTTCTTGCGGGCAAATCGTGCCGCGTGCGATCAAATCACGGACAATGACGGGCGGAGGCCCACGCGAGTTAGGATATAATTTCCGAGGAATTTTGCATGGACACCCATTTGACACATAGAATGGATGTGCAAAGTTTGTAACATTCGGTAAGGCCTCGGTGCATTTTGCGTTCTTGCAGGCAAGCGAGGAGCAGGAGGCCCACCGAGTTAGGAAAGCGATGTGATGAATTTTAGCATGGACACCAGTTTGGACACATATAATGGATGTGCAAAGTTTCGTAGCATTCCGGTGAGCCTCGGTGCATTTGCGTTCTTGCCCGACACCGGCGTGCACATGCGATTCAAGCCGACGGACGGGAGCGGAGGACACGAGTTAGGGAAAGAATTTCCGATGAATTTTCATGGACACCCATTTTGACACATAGAATGGATGTGCAAAGTTTCGTAACATTCGGTAATGCCTCGGTGCATTTGCGTTCCTGCCGACACGGCGTGCGTGCGCATTCAAAGGCCTGCGACTGCGGACGGAGCAGGAGGCCCGCGAGTTAGGAAAGCATTTCGATGAATTTTATGGACACCCATTTGACATATAATGGATATGCAAGTTTGTAGCATTCCGGTAAGGCCTCGGTGCATTTGCGTTCTTGCGGGACAAGCGTGCACATACGCGATTCAAGGCACGACGCGGACGAGGCGGAGGCCACGTGAGTTAAGGAAAGCATTTCCCATGAATTTTACATGGACACCATTTTGACATATAATGGATGTGAAAAGTTTTGTAGCATTCCGTGAGCCTCGATGCATTTTGCGTTCTTGCGCGACACGTCCGTGCACGTACGATCAAATCCGACGGACAGGAGCGGAGGCCACGCGAGTTAGGGATATAATTTCCGGAATTTTGCATGGACACCCATTTTGACACATATAATGGATGTGCAAAGTTTCTTAGCATTCAGTAAGGCCTCGGTGCATTTTGCGTTCTTGCGGGCACCGTCGTGCCGTGGGCGATTCAAGGCACGACACGGATGGGAGCGGAGGCCACGCGAGTTAGGGAAAGAATTTCGCGATGAATATTTGAATGGACACCCATTTTGACACATAGAATGGATGTACAAATCTTCGTAACATTCGGTAAGGCCTCGGTGCATTTTGCGTTCTTGCGGAGCACCGTCGTGCTGCATTACCGATTCAAGGCCGCGACACGGAATGAGGCAAGGAGGCCACGAGTTAGGGAAAGAATTTCCGATGAATTTTGCATGGACACCCATTTGACATAAAATGGATGTGCAAAGTTTAAGCATTGGTAAGGCCTCGGTGCATTTTGCGTTGCAGGAACGATCGTGCGCGTGCGATTCAAGGCACAACGGAGGCAGGAGCAGGCCCACGCAGTTAGGGAAAGAATTTCCCGATGAATTTTAACATGGCACCATTTTGAAACATATAATGGATGTGCAAAGTTTCAGCATTCGGTGGCCTCGGTGCATTTGCGTTCTTGCGGGCATACCGTCGTGCATGCAATTCAAGGCCGCGACACGGACGGAGCAGGCCCGCGCGAGTTAGGAAATAATTTCGATGAATTTTGCATGGACACCCATTTTGACAAATATAATGGATGTGCAAAGTTTAGTAACATTCGGTAAGGCCTCGGAGCATTTTGCGTTCTTGCCCAACACCGGCGTGCATGCGATTCAAGGCACGACTGCGGGACGAGGCAGGCCACTCGAGTTAGGAAAGCATTTCCCGATGAATTTTACATGGACACCCATTTTGACACATATAATGGATGTGCAAAGTTTAGTAGCATTCGGTAAGGCCTCGGTGCATTTGCGTTCTTGCAAACACCAGCGTGCACGTGCGATTCAAGGCACGACAGGGCGAGAGCAGGCCACGTGAGTTAGGAAAGCATTTCCTTTGAATTTTGCATGGACACCCATTTTGTACATATGGATGTGCAAAGTTTGTAGCATTCCGGTAAGGCGTCGGTGCATTTGCGTTCTTGCGAAACACGTCGTGCGCGTGCGATTCAAGGCCGCGACACGGGCAGGCAGGCCCACGCGAGTTAGGGAAAGCATTTCCCGATGAATTTTAATGGACACAGTTTTGACACATAGAATGGATGTGCAAAGTTTACGTAGCATTCGGTAAGGCCTCGGTGCATTTTGCGTTCTTGCAAACACAGCGTGCGTGGACGATTCAAGGCCGCGACAGGGCGGAGCGGAGGCCCGCGCGAGTTGAAATAATTTCCATGAATTTTGCATGGACACCCATTTTGACAAATATAATGGATGTGCAAAGTTTACGTAGCATTCAGTAGGCCTCGGTGCATTTTGCGTTCTTGCCCGAACACCGGCGTGCCTGCATTCAATTAAGGCACGACAGCGGAGCGAGGCCACTCGAGTTAGGAAAGCATTTCCCGATGAATTTTACATGGACACCCATTTTGACACATATAATGGATGTGCAAAGTTTGTGCTTGTTCAGGTAGGCCTCGGTGCATTTCGTTCTTGCAGGCACGGCGTGCATACGCGATTCAAGGCCACGACAGGGACAGAGGCAGGCCCGTGAGTTAGGGAAGAATTTCCTTTGAATTTTGCATGGACACCCATTTTGACACATATAATGGATGTGCAAAGTTTGTAGCATTCGGTAAGGCGTCGGTGCATTTTGCGTTCTTGCCGACCGTTGTGCACGTGCGTGCGATTCAGCCACGACACGGACGAGGAGCGGAGGCCCACCTGTGAGTTAGGGAAAGAATTTCCCGATGAATTTTAACATGGACACAGTTTTGACACATATAATGGATGTGCAAAGTTTAGTAGCATTTCGGTAAGGCCTCGGTGCATTTTGCGTTCTTGCCCGCAAGCGTGCACGTGCGATTCAAGGCCACGACCGCAGGGCGGGAGCGGAGGACACGCGAGTTAGGGAAAGAATTTCCGATGAATTTTCATGGACACCCATTTTGACACATAGAATGGATGTGCAAAGTTCGTAGCATTCGGTAAGGCCTCGGTGCATTTGCGTTCTTGCGGGCACCGCGTGCATTACGTGCGATTCAAGGCCGACACGGACGGGCGGAGGCCACGCGAGTTAGGAGGAATTTCCGATGAATTTAACGACGGCATTTTTTGACACATAGTGGATTTGCAAAGTTTACGTAGCATTCCGGTAAGGCCTCGTTTGCGTTCTTGCCCGACACCGTCGTGCACATGCACGATTCAAGGCCGCGACACGGGCGAGAGCGGAGGCCACGTGAGTTAGGAATTTCCTATGAATTTTGCATGGACATCCATTTTGACACATAATGGATGTGAAAAGTTTCGCGCATTCGGTAAGGCCTCGATGCATTTTGCGTTCTTGCGACACCGTCGTGCCGTGCGATTCAAGGCCACGACGGACGGGCGGAGACCACAGCGAGTTAGGAAATAATTTCCCGCGGAATTTTGCATGGACACCCATTTTGACACATAGAATGGATGTGCAAAGTTTACGTAGCATTCGGTAAGGCCTCGGTGCATTTTGCGTTCTTGCCCGACAGCGTGCACATACACGATTCAGGCGCAACACGGGCGAGGCAAAGACCACTTGAGTTAGGAAAGAATTTCCGATGAATTTTTCATGGACACCCATTTGACACATAGAATGGATGTGCAAAGTTTCGTAACATTCCGGTAAGGCCTCGGTGCATTTGCGTTCTTGCCCGACACCCGTCGTGCGTCTGCGATTCAAAGGCACGACACGGGCGAGCGAGAGGAGCCAGCGAGTTAGGGAAAAGAATTTCCCGATGAATTTTGCATGGACACCCATTTTGACACATAATGGTTTGCAAAGTTTCGTAAGCATTCGGTAAGGCCTCGGTGCATTTTGCATTCTTGCGAAACACCGGCGTGCATACCCGCGATTCAGACACGACAGACGGGCAGGCCACGTGACAGGAAAGAATTTCCCTATGAATTTTTGCATGGACACCCATTTTGACACATAGAATGGATGTGAAAGTTTTGTAGCATTCCGGTAAGGCCTCGGTGCATTTTGCGTTCTTGCCCATTTGCATTCGTGCCACGTGCCGGACTCAGGGCACACGGCTGCGGACGGGAGCAGGCCACGAGTTAGGAAAGAATTTCCGATGAATTTTGCATGGACACTTACATTTGACACATAAAATGGATGTGCAAAGTTTCATGCATTTCGGTAAGGCCTCGGTGCATTTTGCGTTCTTGCGAGCACGTCGTGCCGTACGATTCAAGGCCGCGACAGGAGGGGAGCAGGCCACGAGTTAGGAAAGGAATTTCCCGATGAATTTTATGGACACCCATTTTGCACATAGAATGGATGTGCAAAGTTCGTAGCATTCCGTAAGGCCTCGGTGCATTTCGTTCTTGCCATGCCGTCGTGCGTGCAATTCAAGGAGCGACGGACGGGAAAGGAGGCCACGCGAGTTAGGAAAGAATTTCGAGATGAATTTTGCATGGACACCCATTTAACACATAGAATGGATGTGCAAAGTTTCATAGCATTCGGTGAGGCCTCGGTGCATTTTGCGTTCTTGCACCGTCCGTGCGTGCGTGCGATTCAAGGCACGACACGGGCGGGAGCGAAGCCCGCGCGAGTTAGGAAAGAATTTCGATGAATTTTGCATGGACACCCATTTTGACACATAGAATGGATGTGCAAAGTTCGTAACATTCAGTAAGGCCTCGGTGCATTTGCGTTCTTGCCCGACACTTACCGTCGTGCGTTACTGCGATTCAAAACCGACCGCAGATGAGGCAGGCCACGCGAGTTAGGGAAAATTTCCCGATGAATTTTGCATGGACACCCATTTGACACAAAAATGGATGTGAAAGTTTCATGTTTCGTCTTAGCATTCCGGTAAGGCCTCGGTGCATTTGCGTTCTTGCGAAACACCGTCGTGCGTGCGATTCAAGGCCGCGACCGCGAGGAGGCGGAGCGGAGGCCGCGAGTTAGGAAAAAATTTAGCGATGAATTTTGCATGGACACCATTTGACACATAGAATGGATGTGCAATTTCGTAGCATTCGGTGAGCCTCGGTGCATTTTGCGTTCTTGCGGACACCGTCGTGCCGTGCAATTCAAAACCAGACACGGGCCGGAGCAGGCCACCTTGAGTTAAAGGAAAGAATTCGCGATGAATTTTGCACTTGGACACCCATTTGACACATACAATGGATGTTACAATTTCATTAACATTCAGTAAAATTTCGGTGCATTTCGTTCTTGCCCGACACCGTCGTGCCATTACCTGTTCAAGGCACGACAGACGGGGGCGGAGCCACGAGTTAGGGAAAGAATTTCCGATGAATTTTGCATGGACACCCATTTTGACACATAGAATGGATGTGCAAAGTTTGTACATTTTCAGTAAGGCCTCGGTGCATTTGCGTTCTTGCCCGACACCGTCGTGCGATGCAAATTCAAGGCCACATGCTGATGAGCGGAAATTACATTGAAAGAATTTTGATGAATTTGCATGGACACCCATTTTGGCACATAGAATGGATGTGCAAAGTTTCGTAGCATTCGATGAGGCCTCGGTGCATTTGCGTTCTTGCCCGACACGTCGTGCCGTTACGATCAAGGCCGCGACACGGGCGGAGCGGAGGCCGAAGTTAGAAAAGAATTTCATGAATTTTGCATGGACACCGTTTGACACATAGAATGGATGTGCAAAGTTTCGTAACATTCCGGTAAGGCCTCGGTGCATTTTGCGTTTTGCCCTTGCCCGCATTGATGCGTGCGATTCAAGGCACGACAGGGCGGAGCGGAGCCATGAGTTAGGAAAGAATTTCCCGATGAATTTTGCATGGACACCATTTGACACATAGAATGGATTGCAAAGTTTCGTAGCATTCGGTAGGCCTCGGTGCATTTGCGTTCTTGCCCGACACCGTCGTGCGTGCGATTCAAGGCACGACACGGACGGGGAGCGGAGGCCCACATGATTAGGAAAGAATTTCCGATGAATTTTGGACACCATTTTGACACATAGAATGGATTATGCAAAGTTTGGTAGCATTCAGTAAGGCCTCGGTGCATTTGCGTTCTTGCCCGACACCGTCGTGCCGTGCGATTCAGGCACGACACGGACGGAGCGGAGGCCACCTTGAGTTAGGGAAAAATTTAGCGATGAAGTTTTGCATGGACACCCATTTTGACACATAGAATGGATGTGCAAGTTTAGTAGCATTCCGTAAGGCCTCGGTGCATTTTGCGTTCTTGCCCATCAAAATGCGTGCACGTGCGATTCGAGCCTGACAGGAGGAGCGGAGGCCACGCGAGTTAGGAAAGAATTTCCCGATGAATTTTTACATGGACACCCATTTGACACATAGAATGGATGTGCAAAGTTTCGTAGCATTCGGTAAGGCCTCGGTGCATTTGCGTTCTTGCCCCAACACCGTCGTGCGGTTAATACGACACGGACGGGAGCGGAGGCCAGTGTTAGGAGAAAAGTTTCCCGATGAATTTTACGCGTTGTTTTGACACATAGAATGGAT